>LR738715.1:173078663-173117724 GCA_902687465.1 Secale cereale
ACATATATATATATATATATATATATATATATATATATATATATTATATATTGTCATATGATTCTTATGTTAAAGTAAAAATTCATTCACAATGTCAAGTATGAATCAAAAACTTCACTGAAAACCAACAAACTATGATCTCGGTTGATACGTCTCCAACGTATCTACTTTTCCAAACACTTTTGCCCTTGTTTTGGACTCTAACTTGCCCGGACTAACGCTGTTTTCAGCAGAACTGCCATGGTGTTGTTTTTGTGCAGAATAAAAAGTTCTCGGAATCGCCTGAAAATCAACGGAGAATTATTTCAGAAAATATAAAAAATACCTGCAAGAAGATCCACACCGGGGGGCCCACGGGCTGTCCTCGAGGATGGGGGGCGTGCCCCCTTCCCAGGGCGCGCCCCCCTGCCTCGAGGGCCCCTCGATGCTCCACCGACGTATTCCCAGGTCCTATATATTCCATTTCGTGGAGGAAAAAAACCAGGGGAGAAAGAATTATCGCGTTTTACGAGACAGAGCCGCCGCCAAGCCCTAATCTCTCTCGGGAGGGCTGATCTGGATTCCGTTCGGGGCTCCGGAGAGTGGAGATTGTCACCATCGTCATCATCAACCTTCCTCCATCACCAATTCCATGATGCTCACCGCCGTGTGTGAGTAATTCCATTGTAGGCTTGCTGTACGGTGATGGGTTGGATGGGATCTATCATGTAATCGAGTTTGTTTTGTTAGGGTTTGATCCCTAGTATCCACTATGTTCTGAGATTGATGTTGCTATGACTTTGGTATGCTTAATGCTTGTCACTAGGGCCCGAGTGCCATGATTTCAGATCTGAACCTATTATGTTTTCATGAATATATGTGTGTTCTTGATCCTATCTTGCAAGTCTATAGTCACATACTATGTGTTATGATTCGACAACCCCGAAGTGACAATAATCGGGACCACTCCCGGTGATGACCATAGTTTGAGGAGTTCATGTATTCACCATGTGTTAATGCTTTGGTCCGATACTCTATTGAAAGGAGGCCTTAATATCCCTTAGTTTCCAATAGGACCCCGCTGCCACGGGAGGGTAGGACAAAAGATGTCATGCAAGTTCTTTTCCATAAGCACGTATGACTATATTCGGAATACATGCCTACATTGCATTGATGAACTGGAGCTAGTTCTGTGTCACCCTAGGTTATAACTTCTACATGATGAATTGCATCCAACGTAATTTCCCATCACCGATCCAATGCCTACGAGCTTTACTTATATTGCTAGTTGCTTATTTACTTTTCCGTTGCTATTATCACAAAAACTACAAAAACATTATCTTTACTTTTATTGCTGCTACCGCCACTATCATATTACTGTGCTACTAAACTATCTTGCTCCAGATACTAAGTTTCCAGGTGTGGTTGAATTGACAACTCATCGACTAATACTTAAGAGCATTCTTTGGCTCCCCTCGTGTCGAATCTACAAATTTGGGTTTAATACTTTACCCTCGAAAACTGTTGCGGCCCCCTACACTTGTGGGTTATCAAGACTATTTTCTGGCGCCATTGCCGGGGAGCATAGCTCTATTCTTTAAGTCACTTGGGATTTATATCTGCTTATCACTATGAAGAATTTGAAGGACTCAAAAACCAAGATCTTACCCTCAACTACGAGGGGAGGTAAGGAACTGCCATCTAGCTCTGCACTTGTTCTCCTTCTGTTATGAGTAAACTTGCGACACCTACTCCTCCCATTGAATCTGATATGTCGTATGTTCTTGATGATGCTACTTCTGCTATGTATGATGAAACTATCTCTATGCCTGATACTATGCCACTAGGTGAATTTCTAGATGAACAAATTGCTAAGGTTAGGGAGAGTGCAAATGTTGATGATATTTATGAAAGTGATGATGAAACTACTCCCAATAGATATGAATTGCCTGTTGTGCCTGAGGGTTATGTTATGGATGAAGAAACTGCTAGAGACTTTCTTGCTTGCAATGATAGATATGATCTTAAGAAGTTATTAGCTAAGCAGAAAGAAAAGTCCTGGAATGCTAGAATGAAACATGACCCTGCTTTTGCTACTTCACCTATATATGTTACTGATAAGGATTATGAATTCTCTGTTGATCCTGAGTTAATTACTTTGGTTGAATCTGATCCTTTCCATGGCTATGAATCTGAAACTGTTGTGGCACATCTTACCAAGTTGAATGATATAGCCACCCTGTTTACCAATGATGAAAACATTCGTTACTACTATATCCTTAAGTTATTTCCGTTCTCGTTAAATGGTGATGCTAAGACTTGGTTTAATTCTCTTGATCCTGGTTGTGTGTGTAGTTCCCAGGATATAGTGTATTACTTTTCTGCTAAGTATTTTCCCACTCATAAGAAATAAGCTGCCTTACGGGAAATTTATAACTTTGCTCAAACTGAAGAAGAGAGTCTCCCACAAGCTTGGGGGAAGCTTCTCTAGTTACTAAATGCTTTGCCTGATCATCCTCTTGAGATGCATGATATACTTGATGTATTTTATAATGGACTAACCGATGCTTCCAGAGACCACCTGGATAGTTGTGCTGGTTGTGTTTTCAGGGAAAGAACAGTGGAACAAGCTGAATTACTATTGAATAATATGCTGGCCAATGAAAATAATTGGACTCTTCCTGAACCAGCCCCTAAGCCAACTCCGAAGAAAAGAGGTGTTCTATTTCTCAGTCCTGAAGATATGCAAGAGGCAAAGAAATCTATGAAAGAAAAGGTATTAAAGCTGAAGATGTTAAGAATTTACCGCCTATTGAAGAAATACATGGTCTTGATAACCCGACACAGGTAGTAAAGGTAAATTCTCTTTATAGATTTGATGGAGGTGATATTCCTCGTTATAAGTATGCTAGCCAATGCTTAGATGAGTTTGACAATTTCATTGTGAAACAAGAAAACTTCAATGCTTATGTTGGTAGACAATTACAACACAATGCTTATATGATTGAACACTTGAGTGATTATCTGTCTAGTGCTAAAGATGAATTGAAACTTATTCGTATACATGCTTCTATGGTTACCACTCAAGTAGAACAAGTACTTAAGGCTCAAAATGATTTGCTCAATGAATTGAATAGTAAAAATAATGATAATGCCATTAGAGTTGTGACTAGAGGTGGTAGAATGACTCAGGAACCTCTGTATCCTGAAGGCCGCCCTAAGAGAATTGAGCAAGATTCTCAAAGAGCTAATATAGATGCACCTAGTTCTTCTAAGAAGAAGAAAAAGAAAAGTGATAGGACTTTGCATGCTTCTAGTGAACCTGTAGCTCACCCACCTGAGAATCCCAATGATATATCTGTTTCTGATGCTGAGACACAATCTGGTAATGAACATGAACCTAGTGATATTATCAATAATGATGTTCATGCTGATTCTCAACCTAGCAATGATAATGATGTAGAGATTGAACCTACTGTTGATCTTGATAACCCACAATCAAAGAATCAACATTATGATAAGAGAGACTTTGTTGCTAGGAAGCACGGTAGGGAAAGAGAACCATGGGTTCAGAAACCCATGCCTTTTCCTCCAAAACCATCCAAGAAAAAGGATGATGAGGATTTTGAGCACTTCGCTGAAATGATTAGACCTATCTTTTTGCGTATGCATTTGACTGATGTGCTTAAAACAAATCCTTATGCTAAGTATATGAAAGATATTATTACCAACAAAAGAAAGATACCTGATGTAGAAATCTCCACCATGCTTGCCAATTACACTTTTGAGGGTGGAATGCCTAAGAAATTAGGAGATCCAGGAGTACCGACTATACCTTGCTCTATTAAGAGAAACTATGTTAAACTGTTTTGTGTGATCTTGGAGCCGGTGTTAGTGTTATGCTTCTCTCTTTATATCGTAGACTTGACTTGAGTAAGTTGACACCTACTGAAATATCTTTGCAAATGGCTGATAAATCAGCTGCTATACCTGTCGGTATTTGTGAGGATGTGCCTGTTGTGGTTGCAAATGTTACTATTCTAACAGACTTTGTTATACTTGATATTCCCGAGGATGATAGTATGTCTATTATTCTTGGAAGACCTTTTTTGAATACTGCAGGGGCTGTTATTGATTGCAACAAAGGCAATGGCACTTTTCATGTCAATGGTAATGAGCATATGGTACACTTTCCGAGGAAACAACCTCAGGTTCATAGTATTAATTATATTGGAAAACTTCAACTATTACTATTTGAGGTTTTGAGTTTCCTATTCCTACTATCAAGAAGGCACATGACATTCTTATTGTTGGGGACATACATATCCCCATTGAGGTAACATAGTGTTATTCAAAAATTCTTCGGCTTCATGTTACTCGAAAAGAGTTTATTAACAAGACCTGATCAACCTTGTTAATGGATTCCTTTTGATGAACATGGGATAGGTGAATCTAGATAGCACAAACCTTCTGTACCCTCCTTTTACTTTCTGTTAATTAGGTTAAATAAAAAAATAGCATTATCTTTCTGTTTCCAGACTTATTCGTGCAATAAAAAATATCCCAAAAATAAAAGTTCTCCAAATGCCATGAAAATAAAATATGATTTTTTCTAGAATATTTAAGAAAATATGGCACTGAACACACAGTGAGGGGAGCCAGCACGTGGCCTCGAGGGCACAGGGCGCGCCCCCTGCCTCGAGGGCCCCACGTGGCCCCCCTCCACTTATCCTTTCACCCATGCTCTTCTTCTTCCACCAAAAAAAATCCCCAACCAGCTCAAACCCGAGTTCTAGCTCATTTTGCTGCCATTTTCGATCTCCTTCCTCAAAGCACCATTCACCAAACTGTTTGGGGAGATTGTTCCTTGGTATGTGACTCCTCCATTGGTCCAATTAGTTTTTGTTCTAGTGCTTTATTTGTTGCAAATTTGTGCTACTGTGGTGACCTTGTTCTTGAGCTTGCATGTCAAATTTTCTTGGTCCCAAGTAGTTCTAATGCATGATATAGCTTCTAGGCACTTATAGGAGTTGTTGCGATCAATCTTGTTGAGTTTGGTTAACTTTCATTGTGAGTTACTAAAAATTTTAGAAAATTTCAGAAAAATGTCTAGGAGAAACTTCCAAGGTGGTTCTTCAAGGAAGCAAGAATCGAGGCTCGCATTCCGTGAGCCAGACAATGAACCACCAAGGGATGCTGATGTGCGGCCTTGTGAATGGCCGTCCGATGAATTTATGAGTCAAGCGGGCATCAAAGATGAATTTTACGCATATGTGCATAACGCTGACCTCGAGGACTTCATGCAAGATAAGTGCCTCCAATACCGTGGCTTAACTGATAGCTTTGTGAGAAGGTTTAAATTTTCATCTTCACGTAATTCTCACACTGTCCTGTTTGATCTTTATGACAAATCTTATACCATGGACTTAGAGGATTTTAATGTTGCCTGAAAGCTCCCACAGTGGGGCAGTATGAGTGATCCTCGTAAATCTGAATTTAGAGAATTCCTTGCTAGTATTACAATGGGAGAATCCAGGGACATCACACAAGCCACCACGGGGAGCATACATTTTCCTGCTATTCATTACTTTTCTCTCTTTATTGGTAGATGCATAAATGGTAAAGATGAAGCCTGTCACATGTGTGTCCCTGATCTCAGCATTCTCAGGAGTGCTGTACTAGGTGATAGGTAATATAATTTAGGAGCAATTGTTGCACGTAGACTACACCATAATGGTTTGAATGGAGATTTATTTGGTGGGATCTATGCTACTCGCATAGCCCGTTATCTCGGTGTGTCCGTGCACCCTTATGATGAACCTTTACCTGCTGCTTATTTAGACTGTAATGCTATGGCTAGTCACAGGTTTATAGAGTGGGATAATCAAACTCTCAAATATCGATTAATCTTTAACCGGCAGCATGCCATCCCTATTGTTCTTCCTGCCCCTACTTTGTTTAACTTTCAGGAAAAAGGATGACACACTATAACTATGGAGGAGCCAAATGCCCATTATAACATGACGGAGGCAGCCCGTCTTCGAGCTACAGCTCAGCAGGCAACATCTGCTGCATCTCAGTACGACCCCAACTACAACTTTGGATATCCGTCTGGCCAATACTGGCCATAGACCAACTTAGGCCAAAAGCCTAAGCTTGGGGGAGTACGTGTTTCTCACTAACTTACTTTCATGTTCACACTTATTCTAGTTGTCGGTGCTCACACTCTTTCACTGTACCATCCATGCTTAGTTTCAATTTCTTTTTCTTAGTCTTTTTCTTGTGTGCTAGAAAAACCCAGAAAAACAAAAAATATTAGTTGTAGCTTCCAGCTAGTTTACTTTCTTTGCTTGTAGTAGTAACTAAAAATGAAAACCCAAAAAGATTTCTCGTTCTTCTTTTGCTTGTTGGGAGCTTTACCGTGTAAATAGTTTCTTTTCTTTGTTTAGGGGTTAAAAGTAGAAGACCATGATTAAAATGCTTAGTGGCTCTCATATGCCTTGTTGTTGATTTAACCTTGAGCCATATTACCTTGTCTTCTCTCCTGTATTAAATGCCTGCAGATTCCAGCTTAGTCCAACGCACGTGCACTATTATTATTATCCACACCGTCCGGTCATGCGAGTGAAAGGCAATAAGGATGATATATGATGAACTAATTGAGATGAGAAAATCTAGTATAAACTCGACCTCTCTTGTTTTTGTAAATATGATTGCTCGTCGTTCTTGATTCAACTTGTTATGAATGAAACATGTTTGCAATGACAATTAGAGATCATAGATGCTTATGCCATGCTTAATTAGCTGAGAGTTTATAATGGTCTATCTTGCGTGCCAACATGATATTAAAATGGTTGTGATGTGATATGATGGGTGGTATCCTCCTCTGAACGATTTAAGTGACTTGACTTGGCACATGTTCATGCATGTAGTTGAAACAAATCAACATAGCCTTCACGATATTTATGTTCATGGTGATTTATATCCTACCCATGCTTGCATTCATTGTGGATTAATTTTAATGCATGTTCATGACCGTTGTTGCTCTCTAGCTGGTCGCTTCCCAGTCTCTTTCTAGCCTTCACCCGTACTAAGCAGGAATACTGCTTGTGCATCCACTTCCATAAACCCCAAAGTTGTTCCATATGAGTCCACCATACCTTACTATATGAGGTATTTACCTGCCGTTCCAAGTAAATTTGTATGTGCCAAACTCTAAACCTTCAAATTAAATTCTGTTTTGTATGCTCGAACAGCTCATGTATAAACTAGGGCTGTCTATATCTTCCATGCTAGGTGGGTTATTCTCACGATGAGTGGACTCCGCTCATCATTCATGAGAAAATGGCTGGTAACCGGGATGCCCAGTCCCATGCTCAAAATCATAATAATTAAACAAAACTCTCCCAGGGCTGTTGCTTGTTTGGACGGTAACCCGTGGATTCGGTTGGCCGTGGAGTGTGCTTGTTGGTGGTTGGGGGAGTATAAACTTTACCATTCTATTTGGGAACCGCCTATAATGTGCGTAGCATGGCAGATATCGAGATTCTTGGTTGTTATGTTGACAATGAAAGTATACCGCTCAAAATGTTATTCAATCTCTATTTAAAAATCGAGCTCTGGCACCTCTACAAATCCCTGCTTCCCTCTGCGAAGGGCCTATCTATTTACTTTTATGCAGAGTCATCATCCTATCAAAGAGCACCAGTAGGAGAACACCTCTGTCGTTGCATGTATTACTATTAATTTGCATTGAGTATGATCATGACTGGATCTCTTTTACCATGAATTACAATGTCTAGTCAGTAATTAATCTTTAAAGGTGCTCTGCATTTATGTTTTGCGGTCTCAGAAAGGGCTAGCGAGATACCATCCTGTTATATCATGTCATGATTGTCTTGAGAAGTGTTGTCATCCGAGGTTTATTATTATTGCTCGCTAGTTGATTATGCCATTGATGTGAGTAGTCTTGAGACCTGAAAGTTATTGTGAATGTGGTTAGTTCATGATCTTGTTGAAAACCTGAATGCTAGCTTACATATTTACAACAACAAGAGCAAACAGAGTTTGTCAAAGTTTTTCTTTATCACTTTCAGTTTATAAACTAAATTGCTTGAGGACAAGCAAAGGTTTAAGCTTGGGGGAGTTGATACATCTCCAACGTATCTACTTTTCCAAACACTTTTGCCCTTGTTTTGGACTCTAACTTGCATGATTTGAATGGAACTAACCCGGACTGACACTGTTTTCAGCAGATCTGCCATGGTGTTGTTTTTGTGCAGAATAAAAAGTTCTCGGAATTGCCTAAAAATCAACGGAGAATTATTTGGGAAAATATAAAAAGTACATGCAAGAAGATCCACACTGGGGGCCCACGGGCTGTCCTCGAGGGTGGGGGGCGCGCCCCTTGCCTCGAGGGACCCCCGATGCTCCACCGAGTATCCCTAGATCCTATATATTCCGTTTCGTGGAGAAAAAAAATCAGGGGAGAAAGAATTATCGCGTTTTACGAGACGGAGCCGCTGCCAAGCCCTAATCTCTCTCGGGAGGGCTGATCTGGAGTCCGTTCGGGGCTCCGGAGAGTGGAGATCGTCGCCATCGTCATCATCAACCTTCCTCCATCACCAATTCCATGATGCTCACCGCCGTGTGTGAGTAATTCAATCGTAGGCTTGCTGGACGGTGATGGGTTGGATGGGATCTATCATGTAATCGAGTTAGTTTTGTTAGGGTTTGATCCCTAGTATCCACTATGTTCTGAGATTGATGTTGCTATGACTTTGCTATGCTTAATGCTTGTCACTAGGGCCCGAGTGCCATGATTTCAGATCTGAACCTATTATGTTTTCATGAATATATGTGTGTTCTTGATCCTATCTTGCAAGTCTATAGTCACCTACTATGTGTTATGATCCGGCAACCCCGAAGTGACAATAATCGGGACCACTCCTGGTGATGACCATAGTTTGAGGAGTTCATGTATTCACTATGTGTTAATGCTTTGGTCCGGTACTCTATTAAAAGGAGGCCTTAATGTCCCATAGTTTCCAATAGGACCCCGCTGCCACGGGAGGGTAGGACAAAAGATGTCATGCAAGTTCTTTTCCATAAGCACGTATGACTATATTCGGAGTACATGCCTACATTGCATTGATGAACTGGAGCTAGTTTTGTGTCACCCTAGGTTATAACTTCTACATGATGAATTGCATCCAACGTAATTTCTCATCACCGATCCAATGCCTACGAGCTTTACCTATATTGCTAGTTGCTTATTTACTTTTCCGTTGCTATTATCACAAAAACTACAAAAACATTATCTTTACTTTTATTGCTGCTACCGCCACTATCATATTACTGTGCTACTAAACTATCTTGCTGCAGATACTAAGTTTCCAGGTGTGGTTGAAATGACAACTCAGCTGCTAATACTTAAGAGTATTCTTTGTCTCCCCTTGTGTCGAATCAACAAATTTGGGTTTAATACTTTACCCTCGAAAACTGTTGCGATCCCCTACACTTGTGGGTTATCATCGGTCATTGAAGCAATTGCAATTTATCATAACACCGGAAAGATTCAATATAAGAGCTTTTCAGCAAGCCCACATACTCAACTATCATATAGTCTTTCACAATTGCTCAGACTCACGCAATACTTATGGTTATCGGACACAGAGAAAGATAGGGGCTTATGGTATTGCCTTCCAACCTTTTACCTCAAGGGTAATGTCAATAGTAATAGACCATGATAATTTACATCCGAGTGGGTATATATGTCAGTATCTTTCCAACACAATGTGGTTGCCAAAGGATAAAATGTAAAAAGGAAAGGTGATTTTCACCTTGACTCTTATAAGGCAAGAATAATAGATAGGCCCTTCGCAGAGGGAAGCAGAGGTTGTCATGTGCTTTTATGGTTAGATGCACAAAGTCTTAGCGTAAAAGAATGTCACTTTATATTGCCACTTGTGATAAGGACCTTTATTATGCAGTCCGTCGCTTTTATTACTTCCATATCACAAGATTGTATAAAGCTTATTTCCTCCACACTAATAAATCATACATATTTTAGAGAGTTTGCAAACATGACAACTTACTTGAAGGATCTTACTCCATCCATAGGTAGGTATGGTGGACTCTCATGGCAAAACTGGGTTTAAGGATGTATGGAAGCACAAGTAGTATCTCTACTTGGTGCAAGGAGTTTTGGCTAGCATGAGGGGGAAAGGCAAGCTCAACATGTTGGATGATCCATGACAATATACTTTATTTTAGATATAAGAAAACATAACCCATTATGTTGTCTTCCATGTCCATCATCAACTCTTTAGCATGTCATGTTTCAATGAGTGCTCACAATCATAAAAGATGTCCAAGATAGTATATTTGTATGTGAAACATATCTTTCTTTATTACTTCCTGTTAATTGCAACGATGACTAAAACTATGTTTGTCAACTCTCAACAACTTTTATTCATCATACTCTTTATATGTGAAGTCATTACTTCCCATAAGATCAATACGATCTCTTTGATACTTTTTATATTTTCTTTTATTCTATCATGACCAAAGTGAGGAAATCAGGCCCTTGACTCAACACTAATCTTTATTATATAGCTCACAGACTCAATTACAAAGGGTAAAGATCATAAAGCAAAAGCTCACAACTAGATCATGCTAACTTTATTCTACTAGATCAAGATACTACCAAAAGAATCGAACTGAGAAAAACGGTAAATATAGGAGTGTGATGGTGATACGATACCGGGGCACACCCCCCCAAGCTTGGCAATTGCCAAGGGGAGTGCCCATACCCATATGATTATGTCTCCTTCTTCGGAAGTGGTGATGTGATATTCTTGGCAATGATACCCCTCAGGATACGATTCTCCTCCTAGAGCTTGTTAACTTGATGTTTAAGGTCCATAATTTCCTTGCGGAGCTTGCCCGTGACGGCTAAAGCTCCTCTCACCCAAGGATGCTGCATAGCTGCGGGAGAACAAGTAACACTCTTTTTCATATTTTCATAAGAAAGAAACCTGACATTGGTAGGGATGACTGAGTTTGGAATAGCTGAGCTCTGTAGTTCCCCCATCGTGAATCCAGCTTGAAACCGAGAAGTAACTCCTTGATGTTCCTCCATTGATGGACCAAAGTGGTCAACATCACTGTTTGCTCCTGGGCCAGGTGTTGGATGATACACCCGACTCTCTCCAATTGACTCCTGAGAAGACATCTTGCTCTTTTTTGTGACAGAAACAGCTCAAAACAAGAACAGAGGGTTTTTGCGTGATACAGTGGTCAAAACCTTCGGGAGAATATATAATGAATTTTACCGACAAAAAGGAGTAACATACAAGAAATCGGAGTCCTGGAGGCACACGAGGTGCCCACGAGGCAAGGGGCGCACCCAGAGGAAGGGGGCGCGCCCTCCACCCTCGTGGATGGCTCGTGTCTCTTCCAGACTGCCTCTTATTTTTCTATTTTTCTAAATATTCCAAAACGGTGAAAAATTGCCTTTAGAACTGTTTTGGAGTCGGGTTACTTACCGTACCACATACCTCTTCCGTTTCGGGGTCTGAATTGTTCTGGAAAGTGTCCCTTATGTATTCCTCCGGTGTTACGATTTCTATAGCATTGATTTCAACATTTATAGGATTACCTGAGATATAATGTTTGATTCTTTGACCGTTCACCACCTTCGGATTTGTGCCTTCGAAGTTGTTGATTTTTATGGCACCGAAACGATAGACCTCGTAGATAACGTAAGGACCTTCCCATTTAGAGAGAAGTTTTCCTGCAAAAAAATCTTAAACGAGAGTTGTATAGCAAGACATAATCACCTACATTAAACTCACGCTTTTGTATCCTTTTGTCATGCCATCTTTTAACTTTTTCTTTAAACATCTTAGCATTCTCATAGGCCTGGGTACTCCATTCATCAAGAGAGCTAATGTCAAATAACCTCTTCTCACCGGCAAGTTTGAAATCATAATTGAGCTCTTTAATAGCCCAATATGTCTTATGTTCTAGCTCAAGAGGTAAGTGACATGCTTTTTCATATACCATTTTATATGGAGACATACCCATAGGATTTTTGTATGCAGTTCTATAGGCCCATAATGCATCATCAAGTTTCTTGTACCAATTCTTTCTAGACCTATTAACTGTCTTTTGCAAAATTAATTTCAGCTCTCTATTACTTAATTCTACTTGACCACTAGTCTGTGGGTGATAAGGGGATGCAATTATATGATTAACATCATACTTAGCAAGCATTTTACGGAAAGCACCATGAATAAAGTGTGAACCACCATCAGTCATTAAGTATCTAGGGACTCCAAACCTCGGGAAAATAACTTCTTTAAGCATCTTAATAGAGGTGTTGTGATCAACACTACTAGTTGGAATAGCTTCTATCCACTTAGTAACGTAATCAACAACAACTAAAATATGCGTATACTCATTAGAGGAAGGAAACGGTCCCATATAATCAAAGCCCCAAACATCAAACGGTTCAATAACAAGTGAATAATTCATAGGCATTTCTTGACGTCTACTAATATTACCAATTCTTTGACATTCATCACAAGATAAAACAAACTTACGAGCATCCTTGAAGAGAGTAGGCCAATAAAAACCAGATTGCAATACCTTATGTGCAGTTCTATCTCCAGCATGGTGTCCTCCATAAGCTTCGGAGTGGCACTTGCATAGGATATGTTCCTGTTCATGCTCAGGTACCAATGTCTAATAATACCATCTACTCCTTCTTTATAAAGATGTGGGTCATCCCAGAAGTAATGTCTCAAATCATAGAACAACTTTTTTTTGCTGGTATGTGAAGCTAGGAGGTATAAACTTAGCAACAATGTAATTAGCATAATCAGCTTACCATGGAGCAGTATGAGAAGTATTTATGACAACTAATTGTTCATCAGGAAAGCTATCATCAATAGGTTGTGGGTCATCAAGAATATTCTCTAGCCTAGACAAGTTGTCTACAATGGGGTTCTCAGCTCCCTTTCTATCAATAATATGCAAGTCAAATTCTTGCAGCAAGAGAACCCATCTAATAAGTCTAGGTTTAGAATCTTTCTTTTCCATAAGGTATTCGATAGCAACATGATCAGTGTGAATAGTTACTTTAGAATCAACAATATAAGGTCTAAACTTATCACAAGCAAATACAACTGCTAAAAATTCTTTCTCAGTAGTAGCATAATTTCTCTGGGCACTGTCTAGAGTTTTACTAGCATATTGGATAACACTCAATTTCTTATCAACTATTTGCCCTAGAATAGCACCTACAACATAATCACTAGCATCGCACATAATCTCAAAGGGTAAATTCCAGTCAGGAGGCTAAACAATAGGTGCAAACATCAATGCTTTCTTAAGTATTTCAAATGCTTCTAGACAATCATCATCAAAGACAAAAGGAATATCTTTTTTTAAGAGATTAGTCAGAGGCCTGGAGATTTTGGAGAAGTCCTTAATGAACCTCCTATAAAACCCAGCATGACCAAGGAAACTTCGTATACCTTTGATGTCCTTGGGACACGACATCTTTTCAATAGAATCAACTTTAGCTTTGTCAACTTCAATACTCTTTCAGAAATTTTATGTCCCAAGACAATGCCTTCATTAACCATAAAGTGGCACTTCTCCCAATTCAAGACAAGGTTAGTGTCTTCACATCTCTGCAAAACTCGATCAAGGTTGCTCAAGCAATCATCAAAAGAAGTTCCGTAAACGGAGAAGTCATCCATGAAAACCTCAACAATCTTTTCACAAAAATTAGAGAATATAGCCATCATGCATCTTTGAAAGGTAGCAGGTGCATTACATAAACCAAAAGGCATACGTCTATAAGCAAAGGTACCGAAAGGACAAGTAAAAGTGGTCTTTTCTTGATCCCCTTTTGACACACGTATTTGAGAGAAACCAGAATAACCATCTAGAAAGCAAAAATGAGTATGTTTGGATAACCTTTCTAGCATTTGATCAATAAAAGGCAAAGGGTAATGATCTTTCTTAGTAGCTTTATTTAATTTGCAGAAATTAATTACCATCCTATAACCTGTAACAATTCTTTGTGGGATCAATTCATCTTTATCATTAGGAACAATAGTCATACCTCCCTTCTTAGGGATACAATGGACTTGACTTACCCACTGGCTATCAGCAACTGGATAGATAATACCTGCCTCTAGAAGCTTTAATATCTCCTTCCTTATCACTTCTTTCATCTCAGGATTCAACTGTCGTTGATGATCAATAACTGGTTTAGCGTCCTCTTCCAATTTTATCTTGTGTTGGCATAAAGTGGGACTAATGCCCTTAAAATCATCTAGAGTATATCCAATAGCAGCACTGTGCTTCTTCAGAGTTTTCAATAATTTTTCTTCTTCTTGCTCTGAAAGGTTAGCACTAATAATAACAGGATATATCTTCTTTTCATCAAGATAAACATACTTAAGATTATTAGGTAATGGTTTAAGTTCAATCACGGGATCACCCTTGGGTGGAGGAGGATCCCCAAGAATTTCAACAGGCAAGTTATTTTTCAATACGGGTCCCTGCTTAAAGAATATTCCATCTATTTCTCTTCTCTCATTCATATACATATCATTTTCATGGTCTAGCAGATATTGTTCTAAAGGATCGTTAGGAGGCACAACAATAGAAGCAAGACCAATAATTTCATCCTTACTAGGTAATTCTTTGTCATGGGGTTGTCCACGAAATTTAGCAAAGTTAAAATCATGAGACATATCCCCTAAACCAACAGTAACAATATCTTTCACGCTGTTTATCTTAGCATTAATAGTATTCAAGAAGGGTCTACCAAATATAATGGGGCAAAAATCATCTTGTGGGGAACTAAGAATAAGAAAATCAGCAGGGTATTTAACTTTCCCACACAAAACTTGAACATCTCTAACAATCCCAACTGGTGAAATAGTGTCTCTATTAGCAAGCTTAATAGTAACATCTATCCCTTCCGACTCAACAGGTGCAATATCATGCATAATTTCTTGATATAGCGAATGAGGGATTATACTTGCACTAGCACCTACGTCACATAAACCATGATAGCAATGATCTCCTATTTTTACAGAAATAACAGGCAAGCCTGCAACATGTCTATGTTTATTCCTAGAGGTTTGGCTATTCTAGCAGCTTCCTCTTGGAGGTAAATAACATGTCCATCTAAATTTTCAACCAAGAGATCTTTAACCATAGCAACACTAGGTTCAACCTTAATTTGCTCAGAGGGTGTAGGTGTTCTATTACTACTCTTAGGAACCACAGTTGAAGCCTTAGCATGATCCTTTATTCTTACAGGGAAAGGTGGTTTCTCAATAGAAGCAGTAGGAACAATAGGATCAACATTATAAGTGATAGTCTTTTCTTCAACTTTAACAGGTTCAACTACTTTTACTTCAATGGGAGGATGGTATTTAAACCACTTATCCTTGGGAAGATCAACATTAGTAGCAAATGATTCACAGATGAAGCTACTATCTCAGAGTCAAGCCCATATTTAGTGCTAAACTCACGGAAAACATCGGTATCCATAGAAGCTTTAACACAATCAAACTTAGGGGTCATACCTGACTCCTTACCTTCGCCGAGATCCCAATCTTCAGAGTTACGTTTAATTCTTTCCAATAAATCCCATTTGAATTCAACAGTCTTCATCACAAAAGAACCAGAACAAGAATTATTGAGCATGGTGCGATTATTGAGAGAAAGCCGAGCATAAAAATATTGAATGATCATTTTCCTTGAGAGCTCATGATTGGGGCATGAATATCACATTAACTTAAGCCTCCCCCAAGCTTGAGCGATGCTTTCTCCTTCGCGAGGCCAAAAATTATATATATAATTACGATCACGATGAACCTGATGCATAGGGTAGAACTTCTGATGAGATTCCAACTTCAATCGATTATAGTTCCATGATCCAATATCATCACATAGCCTAAACCATGTCAATGCATCTCCCTTCAAAGAAAAAGGGAATACCTTCTTCTTGATAACATCCTCGGGCATACTTGCAAGCTTAAATAATCCACAAACTTCATCCACATAGATTAGGTGCAAATCGGGATGCAGTGTTCTGTCTCCTGTAAAAGGATTATCTAGCAGTTTCTCTATCATACCCGAAGGAATTTCAAAGCAAACATTTTCAGTAGGTTCAGTAGGTTGAGAAGAAACTCTTTGCTCTTCTGGTCGGGGTGAAGATACCCCGAACAAGCACCTCAAAGGATGATGAGCCATAGTAACAAGTGACAATAAATTTTAGCACACTACATAAATTTTTCCTTACCAAATTCCACTTACCAAAGGCGCTACATCCCCAAGCTTAATTCCTGCTCGTCCTCGAGTAGGTAAATGATAACAAGAATAATTCCTGTGGTGACATGCTATTAACCATATAGGACTTTTTCATAGTCATATGACAAAATCTTACCGAGACAATGATTCTATAGTAATTAAGTTGCCTCATGAGAAAATCACAAATGACTGAAAGTTTTACAATATGAAACTGAAACATCAAAAAGATTTGCAATGAACATGATGTGCAAATATGACAACGTGATATCTAGCTTGCCCCCTTTAGTGAAGCAAAACATAAATGCAGGGGCACCTTCAAGGTTTAAGTGATGACTAGATACAATCATTTCTGAATAAACGATATCACAATCATGCAAAAGACAATGCTACTTTGGGACAATGCACATTACACTCAGAATGACAATCATGGTCTCAGTAGTTGGTGCTTCAACATAAAAGTAAAAGGATGGTTATGTGCTAGAGCTTTTTATTTTGAAAACATGGAAGCAATTGTGTCAACAGTAGTAGTACTTCATATGTGTCATGCATAAGACATCCTATAAGTTGCAAGCCTCATGCATCGAATACTAATAGTGCTCGCACCTTGTCCTAATTAGCTCGGATTTCCATGGGTTATCATTGCATTGCATATGTTTCAACCAAGTGTCACAAAGGGGTACCTCTATGCCACCTGTACAAAGGTCCAAGGAGATAGATCGCATTTGATTTCTCGTTTTTGATAGATCTCAACTTGAGGACATCCATACCGGGACAACATAGTAAATAGATAATGGACTCCTCTTCAATGCATAAGCATATTCTCATAAGAGATTGAGGATTAAGGTCCAAGCTAAAACTTCCACCATGATGCATGGCTTTGGTTGGCGGCCCAATGTTCTTCTCTAACAATATGCATATTCATACAACCCACGGTAAATCACCCTTACTTCAGACAAGACGAACATGCATAGCAACTCACATGATATTCAACAAAAGTGTGACAGTTGATGGCGTCCCCAAAAACATGGTTACCGCTCAGCAAGCAACTTATAAGAAATAAGATAGGCAACATATTCTTTACCACAATAGTTTTTAAGCTACTTTCCCATGAGCTATATATTGCAAAGTTAGTTCGCTTAGTACAGGTGGAGGTTAGCAAAAGACTGGGAGCGACCAACTAAGAGAGCAATGACGGTCATAATCATGCAGAGCGACAAAGCAATATCGAATCAGGCATGGAAGTTATATCGCTACTCAGAAATAAAAGATCATCAAGGCTTGACAGATTTTCTTTACAGTCTTAAATATGTGTGAGCATACGCCAAGTCAATCAAAATAAATTCTCGAAGGAAGATATTACTAAACCATACCATATCATAGGCAAACAAACCATGTTGGTACTCCAATAACACATTGGGAACCCCCCAGCTATTTGAGATTAACCATAAGAAAACCTGAACTACTAAGCACCATCATGCAAGTAGCATCTTTATCATAGACACATTAACCAGTGCAACGGAAGCAAACTCTCTTAATAAGGTGAGCATGGTAATTAAAGAGAGTTCAAGCAACCAACTAAACAAAAGCTCTTTGAAAAGATAGGCATGAATACTAAGAGCAGAGCATGATAGTAGCTATTAAAAGATAAAGAACACACACATCATAGATAGACATGAAAATTCTATGTTATGTTCTAGGTAGAAGTGGAGCGTGTTTCTCTCCCACATAAAGGAATGCTGAGTTCCGACTCGTTATGAAAAACTAAAAAGAAAACTAAAAGCAAGACGCTCCAAGCATAGCACATAACACATGAAGTGATAAAAATATAGCGAAACGAAAGACGAACTGATAATGTTGATGGAGAAGGGGATGCACGGGGGCATCCCCAAGCTTAGACGCTTGAGTCTCCTTGAATATTTCTTCGGGGTGCACGGGGGCATCCCCAAGCTTGAGCGCTTGACACTCCTGAATCTTTTTATCATCTTCCCTCGCACACTTGAAAACTCCTTTCATACATAACTCATCATAATCTGATTAGCGAGGTTAGTACCCTTAATAAAATAATTATACCTTGCTGGAAATAATGATATTCTTGAAGTTCTACTTTTTCTCAAGATTGCCAAAAGGTTTTTGCAAAGAAAAAGCAAGTTCTTGATTTGCAAAGTGAAGGAAAGGCAAAACAGGACAGAATCTGTGAAAAACAGAACAGCAGGTAGTAATTGATCTGTTCGGGATACTTCTGCAACTCAAATCAAAAAACTCAGAACAGATGCACGAAAGACAATTATATAGAGAACTCTTTCAAAAAATTCAGACCAAAAAGATGACCTGGTGATTTTATACGAATTTTTCCATCCGAGGACAGAATCTGTTTCCTGGACAGCACCTCACAACTTTTGAACTTTCTAGCAATCAGAGGCTATACTTGGCACAAATATGAAAAGCAAAGATACAATGATGATGCTACTATAGTAAACAACATCAAGACACAACAAAAGCAAAATATAAAATTTTTATTCATTGTGGGCTGCCTCCCAAAAGCGCTTTCTTTTATGCCTTTAAGCTAGGCATAGGACTTCAATGATTCTCTTGTAGGAATAAGAATTGAAGAACAAAAGAGAGCATCAAGAAGCAAATACTAAACACATTTAATCCTAACATGCTTCCTATGCATAGGAATATTGCAATAGAATAATTCATTGAAGCACAAAGCAATAAGCATAGGAAGGCAAAACAAGTGGAGCTTCAAAACCTTCAACATAAAGAGAGGGAACTTCTTATTATTAAGATATATAGAACCAAGCCTCCCTCTCTCATTATAAATTTCAGTGGCATCATGGATGAACTCAACAATATAAGCATCACATAAAGCATTGTTACCATGATCCACATGCAAAAAGGTACTCTCACTCCCCACATAAGCATAATTTTTCTCATTGGTAATAGTGGGAGTAGGACTATCATAAACAACTTGAACACTATAGATTAGTTGTATATCAGGAGGGTGGTGTTCAACAAGGGAGTAATTCCCTTCATGATTATGACAAGTTTTATAAGGATAATTTCTCCTTATGTCATAGGTACCTTTATAATCACTATAGATTGGAGTTATATCATCATCATGGTAGAGAAGAGCATTATCATTGCTAGAAACTATATTTGTAAACATGTTATCTTTATTCTTACTAGCAAGAGAATTAACAATTATCACATCACTAGTGGGGATAGGATTTGCAATCCTATCATCCCCAAGCTTAGAGCTTCCCATATCTTCACTTTCAGAGTTGGTAACAAAAAGATTTTCAAGATCATAAGTAGCATTATCATCATTTTCCAATCACAATAAGTAACATGCATATCATAATCAAAATCATCTTCAATAGTACCTACGGACGTATCATCAAGATGATAATTAAGGCAATAAACTTCACCTTCTTCTTTAAACTTACAACCGTTAGGATAAAAGTTGATAGGAGGAATATGCTCAGGCCAGGTTGATGCCCATTCTTCTTCCTTATTGCTCCTCCTCCTCCTCCTCTTCTTTTTCTTCTTCTTCACCTTAGGAGGGAGTGGTTGGAGATGAAGCTTCTCCACATATCCTGGTTTATCATTAGAAACAATAGGGGAAACTTGGGAGAAACTCTCCTTTTTATTAGCAGAAATATAAGAGACATTTTTATACTTTGGTAAAGTTCCCTCCTTTCTAATCTTACTTATGTAATCATTTTCATGGCAATTAACAACACAATAGAGATGGCAATTTTGCAAAGTGTTTTTTATTCCTATGGCATTATCATCCAGCCAAGAAGTCTTTTCTGATAACTCTTCACACATCAAAAATAATATAAGCTCATCATAAAGATCAGAGGTGATCATGTCATCACACAACCGGTTAACAGTTATGTTTTGAAAGTTCATGCATTGAAAATTAAAGTGACCCTCTGTATGGCAAAGTTCACAAGTAAAAGGTTAAAGGTCACACAATTCTCTAGCAATTTCATTTAAATCTTTGACCCAAGTGATTGTTCTTTCATGCTTATGTTGCTTACAATACTTCTCTTCTTCAATCATAGGCCTTTCACAAG
Organism: Secale cereale; assembly: GCA_902687465.1. Lineage (NCBI taxonomy): Eukaryota > Viridiplantae > Streptophyta > Magnoliopsida > Poales > Poaceae > Secale > Secale cereale. The sequence goes on from LR738715.1 coordinate 173,099,075, forward strand.
GTCTATCCACTCCACAAAATTTAACATGCTTATATAAAACTTCATTTTTAGGAATTGGATCATGCATGTTGCAATCATCATGAACAATTTCATTTTCTTTGCAAGTCTCTTTAAAAGGTTTATGATACTTGATCCAATCCTCCTTAGGCATATTAAGATGTGAAGCAAAAGATTTGAGGAAATCAACAAGGAGTTGAGAATCAAGCCCAAACTTAGCACTAAACTTATTAAAACTTGTAGTTTCAACAAAGGACTTAATGCAATCATACTCATAAATTATACCTGACTCTTTACCTTTGTCGATCTCCCAATCTTCAGTGTTGCGTTGAATTCTTTCAAGGAGTTCCCATTTAGCATCAATCTTTTTGTTTGTGAAAGAACCCATAGAGGAAGCATCGAGTAAATCTGTATCCTGTCAAGAGAGCCTCGCATAGAAGTTAGTAATAATAATATCTTTGGGGAGCCCATGGTTAGGACATTTTAGTGTTAACGTTTTCAGTCTCCCCCAAGCTTGAGCTATGCTCTCTCCGTCATGAGGATAAAAATTATAAACATAATTCCTATTCTCATGGACTTCATGAAGAGGATAAAACTTGGAGTGAAAGAGAGACTGGATCTCTTCCCACTCCAGCAGGTGAGAGTCATTTAGTAGCCTATACCATTCCAATGCTTTTCCTTTCAGTGACAAGGCAAATAATTTCCTCATGACAAACTCCCTCGATACACCTGCAAGCTTAAATAATGAACATAGTTGTGACAGATATAGCAAGTGTTCACCGGGACGTCTGTCTCCTGCATAACCATTAGCCAAAACATAATTGATAATACCAGCCGGTATTTTATAGGGCACAATTTCAGTAGGAGGAGGAGCAACCACCACAGGTGTGGGGTGTCCTCCCGCAAGCAACGATCCAATAACAAGGTTTTCCATAAGCATAACTAGTGAAATGATAAAAAAACAAGAAACAAAAAGATTTAATTGCAAGATCTAAAGATATACCTTCAAGTGCTCACCTCCCCGGCAACGGCGCCAGAAATAGCTTGATGTCTACGCACGCTTCTACTCTTGTAGACTATGTTGGGCCTCCAAGCGCAGAGGTTTGTAGGACAGTAGCAATTTCCCTCAAGTGGATGACCTAAGGTTTATCGAACTCAGGGAAGTAGAGGTTGAAGATGGTCTCTCTCAAGCAACCCTGCAACTAAGATACATGAAGTCTCTTGTGTCCCCAACACACCTAATACACTTGTCAGATGTATAGGTGCACTAGTTCGGCGAAGAGATGTTAAATGGCAAGTGATATGGATGGCAAAACAAGGTAATACAAATATGTAATAAAAAGTGCAGCAAGCAAACAAGTAGTAAACGTGAGCACAAACAGTATTGCAATGGTGGAAACAAGGCCTAAGGTTCTTACTTTCACTAGTGGCAACTCCCAACAACATTAACATAATCGAATCACATGATATTTCCCATAAAACATGCAAAGGGGACACACTCGGAGATCATTCCTTCGTGGTCAAGAGAGGACGAGAATTATGTAGGGCTACAAAAGCACACCTCAAAGTTCGTAGTTCTCGATCTAAGGATTTCCCAATGTCACCGCGGCCATCCAAAGAGAGTCCCACAATCACCATAACATATCTAAAGGATAGTCAAAGACAAGCACCAAGAGACTCTCAATCTTCAATCAACACACAAGAGAGGAAATCACTCATGAAAATATTGTTCTAATCCATGTCCAATAGACCGCTGTCACCTTGGTCTCGGGGATTATACTAGATAGAGACAAGTGAGTACATCGATCCAATACATAGAGGAAGGGGAAACACCCTAGATTAACATAGCCTATGATCACAACGAAGATCACATCATGGGAGAGAGAATTGACCACATAGCTACTGGTAAGAACCTCAGCCCCGAGGAGGAACTACTCCCGCATCATAGAGGGAGGAAGCAACGTTGATGGAGATGAATCCGGGGGCACTTCCCCATCATGGAAGGGTGCCGGCGCAGGAATTCTGGTCCCCCGAAGCTTGATGGCGATGGCGGCGGAGATCGGAATCGCGTCTGGAGAAAAGGGGTCTGGAATCAGGATTTCCTCGACGGACCTTAAATATATGCCAAAGGGGGTCACCAGAGGGGGTCAGGGGTGCCCAGGCGCCCCCCCCCCCGGCGCGGCCCAGGGGGGGCGCGTGGGCAGGCCGCCTGGAGTGTTGGAGATATGCCCTAGAGGCAATAATAAAAGCATTATTATTATATCTCCTTGTTCATGATAATTGTCTGTTATTCATGCTTGAATTGTATTGTACGGAAACAGCGATACATGTGTGAATACATAGACCACATTGAGTCCTGGTAGGCCTCTAGTTGCCAGCTCGTTGATCAACAGATGGTCACGGTTTCCTGACCATGGACATGAGATGTCAGTGATAACGGGATCACATCATTAGGAGAATGATGTGATGGACAAGACCCAAACTTGAGCATAACACGAGATCGTATAGTTCGTAATGCATAAGCTTTTCGGTGTCAAGTATTTATTCCTTAGACCATGAGGTTGTACAACTCCCGGATACCGTAGGAGTGCTTTGGGTGTGCCAACCGTCACAACGTAACTGGGTGGCTATAAAGGTACGCATCGGGTATCTCCGAAAGTGTCTGTTGAGTTGGTACGAACCGAGACTGGGATGTTGTCACTCCGTATGACGGAGAGGTACCTCTGGGCCCACTCGGTAATACATCATCATAATGAGCTCAATGTGACTAAGTAGTTAGTCACGGGATGATGGATTACGTATCGAGTAAAGAGACTTGCCATAACGAGATTGAACAAGGTATTGGGAATACCGACGATCGAATCTCGGGCAAGTATCGTACCGATGGACAAAGGGAATAACATACGGGATTGAGTGAATCCTTGACACGGTGGTTCATCCGATGAAGATCATCGAGGAACACGTGGGAACCAACATGGGTATCCAGATCCCGCTGTTGGTTATTGACCGGAGAGTGGTCTCGGTCATGTCTACGTGTCTCCCGAACCCGTAGGGTCTACACACTTAAGGTTCGGTAACGCTAGGGTCGTAGAGATTAATGCACGTGGAAACCCGAAAGTTGTTCGGAGTCCCGGATGAGATCCCGGACGTCACGAGGAGTTCCGGAATAGTCCGGAGGTAAAGATTGATATATGGGAAGTCCAGTTTCGGCCAACGGGTGATCTCCGGGGGTCACCGGGAGCGTCCCGGGACCACCGGAGGGGCCCCGGGGGTCCACCGGGTGGGGCCACCCCTCCCGGTGGGGCCCCTAGGCCGCAAGGGGGTGTGTCCAGCCCTCAGGGCTGGCGCACCACCTAGGGAGGCCCACCTCCCCTGCGCCTAGGGATAAACCCTAAGGGGAGGGGGGCCACCACTTGCCTTGGGGGAGGGGGACTCCTCCCTGGCCGCCGCCCCCCCTTGCAGATTGGATCTGCAAAGGGATGGCGCCCCCCTGGCCCCCTATATATATGTGGGGGGGGGGGGAGAGGGCAGCCGCACCTCAGCCCAGGCGCCTCTCCCTCTCCCGTCACACCTCCCAACTCCTTTGCAGGGCAGCCCGGCGAAGCCCTGCTGCGATCTCCACTGCATCCGTCATCACGCCGTCATGCTGCCGGATCTCTGACGACTTCTCCTCCCCCCTTCCTGGATCAAGAAGGAGGTGACGTTGCTGCACCGTACGTGTGTTGAACGCGGAGGTGCCGTCCGTTCGGCGCTAGATCATCGGTGACGAAGAACGTGAAGAGTACGACTACTTCATCCTTGCTTCGTTGAAAAGCTTCCGCACGCAATCTTCATAACGGTATGTAGATGCACTCTCAGTTGCTCGTTGCTAGATGTCTCCATAGATGGATCTTGGTGAAGACGTAGAAATTTTTTGATTTATGCTACGTTCCCCAACAGTGGCATCTGAGCCTAGGTTTTATGCGTAGCATCTTGGCACGAGTAGAACACAAAGCAGTTGTGGGCGTATGATCTTGTTCAACTTTCTTACCGTTACTAGTCAATCTTGATTCGGCGGTATTGTGGGATGAAGCGGCCCGGACCGACCTTACACGTACGCTTACGTGAGACTGGTTCCACCGACAGACATGCACTAGATGCATAAGGTGGCTGGCGGGTGTCTGTCTCTCCTACTTTAGTCGGATCGGATTCGATGAAAAGGGTCCTTATGAAGGGTAAATAGAAGTTGACAAATCACGTTGTGGTTTTGGCGTAGGTAAGAAACGTTCTTGCTAGAAGTCCTATAGAAGCCACGTAAAACTTGCAACAACAATTAGAGGACGTCTAACTTGTTTTTGCAGCATGTGTTTTGTGACGTGGTATGGCCAAGAACGAAGATGTGATGAATGATATATGTGATGTATGAGATTGATCATGTTTTTGTAATAGGGAATCACGACTTGCATGTCGATGAACTTGACAACCGGCAGGAGCCATAGGAGTTGTCTTAATTATTGTATGACCTGCGTGTCACTGAATAACGCCATGTAATTACTTTACTTCATTGCTAAACGTTAGCTATAGTAGTAGAAGTAATAGTTGGCGTGACGACTTCTTCAAGACACGATGATGAAGATCATGATGATGAAGATCATGGTGTCGAGCCGGTGACAAGATGATCATGGTGCCCCGAAGATGGAGATCCAAGGAGCAAGATGATATTGGCCATATGATGTCACTTTAATTGATTGCATGTGATGTTTATCATGTTTATGCATCTTGTTTACTTAGAACGACGGTAGTAAATAAGATGATCTCTCACTAAAATTTCAAGTATTGTGTTTCCCCTAACTGTGCACCGTTGCTAAAGTTCATTGCTCCGAAGCACCACGTGATGATCGGGTGTGATAGGTTCTAACGTTCGCATACAACGGGTGTAAGACAGATTTACACACGCGATACACTTAGGGTTCACTTGACGAGCCTAGCATGTACAGACATGGCCTCGGAACACGGAAGACCGAAAGGTCGAACACGAGTCGTATAGAAGATACGATCAACATGAAGATGTTCACCGTTGATGACTAGTCCGTCTCACGTGATGATCGGACACGGGCTAGTCGATTCGGATCGTGTATCACTTAGATGACTAGAGAGATGTCATTCTGAGTGGGAGTTCATTAAAATTTGATTAAGATGAACTTAATTATCATGAACTTAGTCTAAATTCTTTACAATATCTCTTGTAGATCAAATGGCCCACGCTCAGGTTTCCCTCAACTTCAACGCGTTCCTAGAGAAAACCAAGCTAAAAGACGATGGTAGCAACTATACGGATTGGGTCCGTAACCTGAGGATTATCCTCATAGCTGCCAAGAGATCATATGTCCTAGAAGCACCGCTAGGTGATGCACCTGCTCCCGATGCGGCCCAAGACGTTTTGAACGTCTGGCAGTCGCGAAGTGATGATTACTCCCTGGTTCAGTGCGGCATGCTTTACAGCTTAGAGTCGGGGCTCCAAAAACGTTTTGAGCACCACGGAGCATATGAGATGTTCGAAGAGCTAAAAATGGTTTTCCAAGCTCATGCCCGAGTCGAGAGATATGATGTCTCCGACGCATTCTACAGCTGTAAGATGGAGGAGAACAGTTCTGTCAGTGAGCACATCCTCAAGATTTCAGGATTGCACTGTTGGAGATATGCCCTAGAGGCAATAATAAAAGCATTATTATTATATCTCCTTGCTCATGATAATTGTCTGTTATTCATGCTTGAATTGTATTGTACGGAAACAGCGATACATGTGTGAATACATAGACCAAAATGAGTCCCTGGTAGGCCTCTAGTAACCAGCTCGTTGATCAACAGATGGTCACGGTTTCCTGACCATGGACATGAGATGTCAGTGATAACGGGATCACATCATTAGGAGAATGATGTGATGGACAAGACCCAAACTTGAGCATAACACGAGATCGTATAGTTCGTAATGCATAAGCTTTTCAGTGTCAAGTATTTATTCCTTAGACCATGAGGTTGTACAACTCCCGGATACCGTAGGAGTGCTTTGGGTGTGCCAACCGTCACAACGTAACTGGGTGGCTATAAAGGTACGCATCGGGTATCTCCGAAAGTGTCTGTTGAGTTGGTACGAACCGAGACTGGGATATTGTCATTCCGTATGACGGAGAGGTACCTCTGGGCCCACTCGGTAAGACATCATCATAATGAGCTCAATGTGACTAAGTAGTTAGTCACGGGATGATGAATTACGGATCGAGTAAAGAGACTTGCCATAACGAGATTGAACAAGGTATCGGGGATACCGACGATCGAATCTCAGGCAAGTACCGTACCGATGAACAAAGGGAATAACATACGGGATTGAGTGAATCCTTGACACAGTGGTTCATCCGATGAAGATCATCGAGGAACACGTGGGAACCAACATGGGTATCCAGATCCCGCTGTTGGTTATTGACCGGAGAGTGGTCTCGGTCATGTCTACGTGTCTCCCGAACCCGTAGGGTCTACACACTTAAGGTTCGGTAACGCTAGGGTCATAGAGATTAATGCACGTGGAAACCCGAAAGTTGTTCGGAGTCCCGGATGAGATCCCGGACGTCACGAGGAGTTCCGGAATGGTCCGGAGGTAAAGATTGATATATGGGAAGTCCAGTTTCGGCCAACGGGTGATCTCCGGGGGTCACCGGGAGTGTCCCGGGACCACCGGAGGGGCCCCGGGGGTCCACCGGGTGGGGCCACCCCTCCCGGTGGGGCCCCTAGGCCGCAAGGGGATGTGTCCAGCCCTCAGGGCTGGCGCACCACCAAGGGAGGCCCACCTCCCCTGCGCCTAGGGATAAACCCTAAGGGGAGGGGGGGCCACCACTTGCCTTGGGGGAGGGGGACTCCTCCCTGGCCGCCGCCCCCCCTTGCAGATTGGATCTGCAAGGGGCTGGCGCCCCCCTGGCCCCCTATATATATGTGGGGGGGGGGGGAGAGGGCAGCCGCACCTCAGCCCTGGCGCCTCTCCCCCTCCCGTCACACCTCCCAACTCCTTTGCAGGGCAGCCCGGCGAAGCCCTGCTGCGATCTCCACTGCATCCGTCATCACGCCGTCGTGCTGCCGGATCTCTGACGACTTCTCCTCCCCCCTTGCTGGATCAAGAAGGAGGTGACGTTGCTGCACCGTACGTGTGTTGAACGCGGAGGTGCCGTCCGTTCGGTGCTAGATCATCGGTGACGAAGAACGTGAAGAGTACGACTACTTCATCCTTGCTTCGTTGAAAGCTTCCGCACGCAATCTTCATAACGGTATGTAGATGCACTCTTAGTTGCTCGTTGCTAGATGTCTCCATACTTGGATCTTGGTGAAGACGTAGAAATTTTTTGATTTATGCTACGTTCCCCAACAGTGGCATCTGAGCCTAGGTTTTATGCGTAGCATCTTGGCACGAGTAGAACACAAAGCAGTTGTGGGCGTATGATCTTGTTCAACTTTCTTACCGTTACTAGTCAATCTTGATTCGGCGGTATTGTGGGATGAAGCGGCCCGGACCGACCTTACACGTACGCTTACGTGAGACTGGTTCCACCGACAGACATGCACTAGATGCATAAGGTGGCTGGCGGGTGTCTGTCTCTCCTACTTTAGTCGGATCGGATTCGATGAAAAGGGTCCTTATGAAGGGTAAATAGAAGTTGACAAATCATGTTGTGGTTTTGGCGTAGGTAAGAAACGTTCTTGCTAGAAATCCTATAGAAGCCACGTAAAACTTGCAACAACAATTAGTAGGTAAGAAACGTTCTTGCTAGAAATCCTATAGAAGCCACGTAAAACTTGCAACAACAATTAGAGGACGTCTAACTTGTTTTTGCAGCATGTGTTTTGTGACGTGGTATGGCCAAGAACGAAGATGTGATGAATGATATATGTGATGTATGAGATTGATCATGTTTTTGTAATAGGGAATCACGACTTGCATGTCGATGAACTTGACAACCGGCAGGAGCCATAGGAGTTGTCTTTATTATTGTATGACCTGCGTGTCACTGAATAACGCCATGTAATTACTTTACTTCGTTGCTAAACGTTAGCTATAGTAGTAGAAGTAATAGTTGGCGTGACAACTTCCTCAAGACACGATGATGGAGATCATGATGATGAAGATCATGGTGTCGAGCCGGTGACAAGATGATCATGGTGCCCCGAAGATGGAGATCCAAGGAGCAAGATGATATTGGCCATATCATGTCACTATAATTGATTGCATGTGATGTTTATCATGTTTTTACATCTTGTTTACTTAGAACGACGGTAGTAAATAAGATGATCTCTCACTAAAATTTCAAGTAATGTGTTTCCCCTAACTGTGCACCGTTGCTAAAGCTCGTTGTTCCGAAGCACCACGTGTTGATCGGGTGTGATAGGTTCTAACGTTCACATACAACGGGTGTAAGACAGATTTACACACGCGATACACTTAGGGTTCACTTGACGAGCCTAGCATGTATAGACATGGCCTCGGAACACGGAAGACCGAAAGGTCGAACACGAGTCGTATAGAAGATACGATCAACATGAAGATGTTCACCGTTTTTGACTAGTCTGTCTCACGTGATGATCGGACACGGACTACTCGATTCGGATCGTGTATCACTTAGATGACTAGAGAGATGTCATTCTGAGTGGGAGTTCATTAAAATTTGATTAAAATGAACTTAATTATCATGAACTTAGTCTAAATTCTTTACAATATCTCTTGTAGATCAAATGGCCCACGCTCCAGTTTCCCTCAACTTCAACGCGTTCCTAGAGAAAACCAAGCCGAAAGACGATGGTAGCAACTATACGGATTGGGTCCGTAACCTGAGGATTATCCTCATAGCTGCCAAGAGAACTTATGTCCTAGAAGCACCGCTAGGTGATGCACCCGCTCTCCCGGCGACCCAAGACGTTTTGAACGTCTGGCAGACGCGTAGTGATGATTACTCCCTGGTTCAGTGCGGCATGCTTTACAGTTTAGAATCGGGGCTCCAAAAGCGTTTTGAGCACCATGGAGCATATGAGATGTTCGAAGAGCTGAAAATGGTTTTCCAAGCTCATGCCCGAGTCGAGAGATATGATGTCTCCGACGCATTCTACAGCTGTAAGATGGAGGAAAACAGTTCTGTCAGTGAGCACATCCTCAAGATTTCAGGATTGCACAACCGCTTGTCTGAGCTGGGAATGAATCTCCCAGATGAAGCGGTCGTTGACAGAATCCTCCAGTCGCTCCCACCAAGCTTCAAGAGCTTCGTGCTGAACTTCAATATGCAAGGGATGGAGAAGTCCATTCCCGAGGTGTATTCGATGCTGAAATCAGCGGAGGTTGACATCAAGAAAGAACATCAAGTGTTGATGGTCAATAAAACCACTAAGTTCAAGAAAGGCAAGGGTAAGAAGAACTTCAAGAAGGACGGCAAGGGAGTTGCCGCGCCTGGCAAGCCTGTTGCCGGGAAGAAGCCAAAGTATGGACCCAAGCCTGAGACAGAGTGCTTTTATTGCAAGGGAACGGGTCACTGGAAGCGGAACTGCCCCAAATACTTAGCAGACAAGAAGGCCGGCAACGTCAAAGGTATATATGATATACATGTTATTGATGTGTACCTTACCAGCACTCGTAGTAGCTCCTGGGTATTCGATACGGGTGCAGTTGCTCACATTTGTAACTCAAAACAGGAGCTGCGGAATAAACGGAGACTGGCGAAGGATGAGGTGACGATGCGCGTCGGGAATGGTTCCAAGGTCGATGTGATCGCCGTCGGCACGCTGCCTCTACATCTACCCTCGGGATTAGTTTTGAACCTGAATAATTGTTATTTAGTACCAGCTTTGAGCATGAACATTGTTTCTGGATCTTGTCTTATGCGAGATGGATATTCTTTCAAATCAGAGAATAATGGTTGTTCTATTTATTTGAGAGATATGTTTTATGGTCATGCCCCGCTGGTCAATGGTTTATTCTTGATGAATCTCGAACGTAGTGATACACATATTCATAGTGTAGATGCCAAAAGATGTAAAGTTGATAACGATAGTCCCACATACTTGTGGCATTGCCGCCTTGGTCATATTGGTGTCAAACGTATGAAGAAGCTCCATTCGGATGGACTTCTAGAGTCTCTTGATTATGAATCATTTGACACGTGCGAACCATGCCTCTTGGGCAAGATGACCAAGACTCCGTTCTCCGGAACAATGGAGCGAGCAACCAACTTGCTGGAAATCATACATACCGATGTGTGCGGTCCAATGAGCGTTGAGGCTCGCGGAGGCTATCGTTATGTTCTCACCCTCACAGATGACTTGAGTAGATATGGGTATATCTATTTGATGAAACACAAGTCTGAGACCTTTGAAAAGTTCAAGGAATTTCAGAATGAGGTGGAGAATCAACGTGACAGAAAAATAAAGTTCTTACGATCGGATCGTGGGGGTGAATATTTAAGTCATGAATTTGGCACACACCTTAGAAGCTGTGGAATTGTTTCACAATTGACACCGCCCGGAACACCTCAACGTAACGGTGTGTCCGAACGTCGAAATCGTACTCTGTTAGACATGGTGCGATCTATGATGTCCCTCACCGATTTACCGCTATCTTTTTGGGGTTATGCTTTAGAGACTGCCGCATTCACTTTAAATAGGGCTCCGTCAAAATCCGTTGAGACGACTCCGTATGAACTTTGGTTTGGCAAGAAACCGAAGCTGTCATTTCTGAAAGTTTGGGGTTGCGATGCTTATGTCAAGAAACTTCAACCTGAAAAGCTCGAACCCAAATCGGAGAAATGCGTCTTCATAGGATACCCAAAGGAAACTATTGGGTACACCTTCTACCACAGATCCGAAGGCAAAGTCTTTGTTGCCAAGAATGGATGCTTTCTGGAGAAAGAGTTTCTCTCGAAAGAAGTGAGTGGGAGGAAAGTAGAACTTGATGAGGTGACAGTCACCACTCCTGGACCGAAAAGTAGCGCAGCGCAGGAAACTGTTCCTGAGGTGCCTGCACCGACAAGGGAGGAAGATAATGATAATGATCATGAAGATACAGATCAAGTTACTACTGAACTTCGAAGGTTCACAAGGGCACGTTCCGCACCAGAGTGGTACGGCAACCCTGTACTGGAAATCATGTTGTTAGACAACGGTGAACCTTCGAACTATGAAGAAGCGATGGCGGGACCAGATTCCAATAAATGGCTAGGAGCCATGAAATCCGAGATAGAATCCATGTATGAAAACAAAGTATGGACTTTGGTGGACTTGCCTGATGATAGGCACGCCATAGAAAATAAATGGATATTTAAGAAGAAGACAGACGCGGATGGTAATGTGACCATCTATAAGGCTCGGCTTGTCGCTAAGGGTTATTGACAAGTTCAAGGGATTGACTACGACGAGACTTTCTCTCCCGTAGCGATGCTGAAGTCAGTCAGAATCATGTTAGCTATTGCCGCATTCTATGATTATGAGATATGGCAAATGGACGTCAAAACAGCATTCCTTAATGGCTTCCTCAAGGAAGAATTGTATATGATGCAACCGGAAGGTTTTGTCGATCCAGAGAACGCTAACAAGGTATGCAAGCTCCAGCGCTCGATTTACGGGCTGGTGCAAGCATCTCGGAGTTGGAATATTCGCTTTGATGAGGTGATCAAAGCGTTTGGCTTTATACAGACTTATGGAGAAGCCTGTATTTACAAGAAAGTGAGTGGGAGCTCTGTAGCATTTCTCATATTATATGTGGATGACATATTGCTGATGGGAAATGATATATAATTCTTGGAAAATGTAAAGGCCTATTTGAATAAAAGTTTTTCAATGAAGGACCTTGGAGAAGCTGCTTACATATTAGGCATCAAAATCTATAGAGATAGATCAAGACGCCTCATTGGTCTTTCACAAAGTACATACCTTGACAAAATATTGAAGAAGTTCAATATGGATCAGTCTAAGAAAGGATTCTTGCCTGTTTTGCAAGGTATGAGATTGAGTAAGACTCAGTCGCCGACCACGGCAGAAGATAGAGAAAAGATGAGTGTCATTCCCTATGCCTCGGCAATAGGTTCTATCATGTATGCCATGCTGTGTACCAGACCTGATGTGAACCTTGCCATAAGTTTGGTAGGGAGGTACCAAAGTGATCCCGGTACGGAACACTGGACAGCGGTCAAGAACATCCTGAAGTACCTGAAAAGGACTAAGTATATGTTTCTCGTTTATGGAGGTGACGAAGAGCTCGTCGTAAAGGGTTACGTCGATGCTAGCTTCGACACAGATCTGGATGACTCTAAGTCACAAACCGGATACGTGTATATTTTGAATGGAGGGGCAGTCAGCTGGTGCAGTTGCAAGCAAAGCGTGGTGGCAGCATCTACATGTGATGCGGAGTACATAGCTGCTTCTGAAGCAGCGCAGGAAGGAGTCTGGATGAAGGAGTTTATCACCGACCTAGGAGTCATTCCAAGCGCGTCAAGCCCGATGACTCTCTTCTGTGACAACACTGGTGCTATTGCTATTACCAAGGAGCCCAGGTTTCACAAGAAGACCAAGCACATCAAGCGCCGTTTCAACTCCATCCGGAATTATGTTCAGGATGGAGACATAGATATTTGTAAAGTGCATACGGATCTGAATGTAGCAGACCCGTTGACTAAACCTCTTTCATGAGCAAAACATGATCAACACCAGAACTCTATGGGTGTTCGATTCATCACAATGTAACTAGATTATTGACTCTAGTGCAAGTGGGAGACTGTTGGAGATATGCCCTAGAGGCAATAATAAAAGCATTATTATTATATCTCCTTGTTCATGATAATTGTATGTTATTCATGCTTGAATTGTATTGTACGGAAACAGCGATACATGTGTGAATACACAGACCACAATGAGTCCCTGGTAGGCCTCTAGTTACCAGCTCGTTGATCAACAGATGGTCACGGTTTCCTGACCATGGACATGAGATGTCAGTGATAACGGGATCACATCATTAGGAGAATGATGTGATGGACAAGACCCAAACTTGAGCATAACACGAGATCGTTTAGTTCGTAATGCATAAGCTTTTCGGTGTCAAGTATTTATTCCTTAGACCATGAGGTTGTACAACTCCCGGATACCGTAGGAGTACTTTGGGTGTGCCAACCGTCACAACGTAACTGGGTGGCTATAAAGGTACGCATCGGGTATCTCCGAAAGTGTCTGTTGAGTTGGTACGAACCGAGACTGGGATGTTGTCACTCCGTATGACGGAGAGGTACCTCTGGGCCCACTCGGTAAGACATCATCATAATGAGCTCAATATGACTAAGTAGTTAGTCACGGGATGATGGATTACGGATCGAGTAAAGAGACTTGCCATAACGAGATTGAACAAGGTATCGGGAATACCGACGATCGAATCTCGGGCAAGTACCGTACCGATGGACGAAGGGAATAACATACGGGATTGAGTGAATCCTTGACACGGTGGTTCATCCGATGAAGATCATCGAGGAACACGTGGGAACCAACATGGGTATCCAGATCCCGCTGTTGGTTATTGACCGGAGAGTGGTCTCGGTCATGTCTACGTGTCTCCCGAACCCGTAGGGTCTACACACTTAAGGTTCGGTAACGCTAGGGTCGTAGAGATAAATGCACGTGGAAACCCGAAAGTTGTTCGGAGTCCCGGATGAGATCCCGGACGTCACGAGGAGTTCCGGAATGGTCCGGAGGTAAAGATTGATATATGGGAAGTCCAGTTTCGGCCAACGGGTGATCTCCGGGGGTCACCGGGAGCGTCCCGGGACCACCGGAGGGGCCCCGGGGGTCCACCGGGTGGGGCCACCCCTCCCGGTGGGGCCCCTAGGCCGCAAGGGGGTGTGTCCAGCCCTCAGGGCTGGCGCACCACCTAGGGAGGCCCACCTCCCCTGCGCCTAGGGATAAACCCTAAGGGGAGGGGGGGCCACCACTTGCCTTGGGGGAGGGGGACTCCTCCCTGGCCGCCGCCCCCCCTTGCAGATTGGATCTGCAAGGGGCTGGCGCCCCCCCTGGCCCCCTATATATATGTGGGGGGGGGGGAGAGGGCAGCCGCACCTCAGCCCTGGCGCCTCTCCCCCTCCCGTCACACCTCCCAACTCCTTTGCAGGGCAGCCCGGCGAAGCCCTGCTGCGATCTCCACTGCATCCGTCATCACGCCGTCGTGCTGCCGGATCTCTGACGACTTCTCCTCCCCCCTTGCTGGATCAAGAAGGAGGTGACGTTGCTGCACCGTACGTGTGTTGAACGCGGAGGTGCCGTCCGTACGGCGCTAGATCATCGGTGACGAAGAACGTGAAGAGTACGACTACTTCATCCTTGCTTCGTTGAAAAGCTTCCGCACGCAATCTTCATAACGGTATGTAGATGCACTCTCAGTTGCTCGTTGCTAGATGTCTCCATAGATGGATCTTGGTGAAGACGTAGAAATTTTTTGCTTTATGCTACGTTCCCCAACATGGAGCCCCTGTGGGTCCCCCCGGCTGTACTTTGGCCGCACGGTAGCTCCCGGAACGCTGATTTTTTATATATTTTTTCTGGATTTTTCTGGGCAGTTTTCGAAACGTGAAAACCTGAAATACAAAAACAGCCGAAAACAGAAACTGGCACTGGGTGCACTGGATTAGTAAGTTAGTCCAAATATGATCAAAAGTGTATGGAAGTGTATGAATATCATAGCAATATCACCCAAAAGTGGCATGGAGCAAGCAGAAATTGTAGATACGTTTTGGACGTATCAGCGCTTCACTACTCGGCAACGACGCCAGAAAAGAGTCTTGATGACCCACAAGTGTAGGGTATATATCATAGTCCTTTCGATAAGTAAGAGTGTCAAACCCAACGAGGAGCAGAAGGAAATGATAGGCAGTTTTCAGTAAGGTATTTTCTGCAAGCACTGAAATTATCGGTAACACATATTTTTGTGATAAGGTAATTGGTAGCAAGTGACAAAAGGTAAAAGTACATAAGGTGCAGCAAGATGGAACAATCCTTTTTGTAGCAAAGGACAAGCCTGGACAAACTCTTATATGAAGGAAAACGCTCCCGAGGACACATGGGAATTATCGTCAAGCTAGTTTTCATCACGATCATCTGATCCGTGTTCCGTACTTTGATAATTTGGGATGTGGGTGGACCGGTGCTTGGGTGCTGTCCTTACTTGGACAAACCTCCCACTTATGATTAACCTCTAATGCAAGCATCCACAACTACAAAAGAAGTATTAAGGCAAACCTAACCATAGCATGAAACAAGTGGATCCAAATCAGCCCCTTACGAAGCAACACATAAACTAGGGTTTAAGCTTCTGTCACTCTAGCAACCCATCATCTACTTATTACTTCCCAATGCCTTCCTCTAGGCCCAAATAATGGTGAAGTGTCATGTAGTCGACGTTCACATGACACCACTAGAGGAGAGACAACATACATCTCATCAAAATATCGAACGAATGCCAAATTCACATGACTACTTATAGCAAGACTTCTCCCATGTCCCCACGAACAAAAGTAACTACTCACAAGACATACTATTGTTCATGATCAGAGGGGTATTAATATGCATAATGGATATGAACATATGATCTTCCACCAAGTAAACCAACTAGCATCAACTACAAGGATTAATCAACACTACTAACAACCCACAGGTACCAATCTGAGGTTTGGGTACAAAGATTGGATACAAGAGATGAACTAGGGTTTGAGAGGAGATGGTGCTGGTGAAAATGTTGATGAAGATAACCCTCCCAAAAATGGGAGAGTTGTTGGTGATGACGGCGGTGACGATTTCCCCCTCCTGGAGGGAAGTATCCCCGGCACAACAGCTCTGCCAGAGCCCTAGATTGGTTTCCGCCTCGAGAAGGTGGCGTCTGGTCCCGAAAGCCTCCCTCTTCATGTAAACCTTGTAAAATAAGAGAGAAAAGGCATAAGTATTGCGACATAATGTGTAATAAAAGCCCATAGTGTAATAAATATCAACATAAAAGCATGATGCAAAATGGGCGTATCAGTTGCCAAGTGGTCCATCGAGCTGGCTGGCCACTCCATCCTCTACGAGCCCCGCACCACCATCAAGTCCCAAGCTCTGGTTGACTTTCTTGTCGACTCGACGGAGACCCAGCACCAACCGCTATCGCCGGATTCGACGCATTGGCGCATACACTTTGACGGGTCCAAGATGCGCTCTGGCTTGGGAGACGGCATCATGCTATCTTCCCGGAAGGGCGACCGGGTTTGCTACGCGCTCTAGATCCATTTTGCCGCCTCCAACAATGTTGCCGAGTATGGAGCCCTTGTGCATGGCATCTGGCTTGCCAAGGAACTCAGCATCCGACGCATTCTATGCTACGGCGATTCGGACCTGGTAGTGCAACAGTGTTCCGGCGCATGGGACGCCCGGGATGCCAACATGGCAAACTACCGCTTCTTGGTCCAGCAGCTCTCCGACACCTTTGACGGTTGCGAGTTCCTCCATGTATCGTGCGCAGAAAATGAATCCGCCGACATGCTGGCCAAGATTGGCGCTTGCCGGGATGCCATTCCATCCGGCGTCTGCCTCGAGTACCTGCACAAGCCGTTCGTCAAACCATCTCCGGACTCCAAGTCAATCTTCGTCCCTGGTGACCCTATGGCGCCCCTCCCAGGCCCGGGGACTGCTGAACCCAGCCCGGGACTATGGAATCCGGCCTGGGGACTGCTGATCCCGGCGCGGGGACTACCGTTCCCAACTCGACGGCCGTCAACCCTGACCCGGGGGCTACCGCCTCCGGCTCGGGGGCTACCGCCTTGGAGCCTATCATGATGGCCGTCTTCACCATGGTGACAGCCCCGTCGTGGGTCCAGCCGATCTTAGCATTCCCGAAGGACGAAACCCTCCCTATGGATGAGACTGAGGCCTGGCAGGTGCAACGCCGGGCGTCTGCCTATAGCATCATCAGCCACAAGCTCGTCAAACGCAGCGCGACCGGCGTTTTCTAGCGCTGCGTCGAGCAAGACAAGGGCGTGGAGATCCCCCTCAACATGCATCAGGGAGAGTGCGGGCACCATGCCGCCTCCAGGTTCCTGGTGGCTAAGGCTTTTCACCATGGTTTCTACTGGCCCACGGCCCTCAAAGACGCCAAGTCGCTTGTCCTCAAGTGTGAGGGATGCCAACGCTTCAGCAAGCGCAACCATCAGCTAGTGTAGGCCCTGCAAACCATCCCGATCACCTGGCCCTTCGCGGTCTAGGGGCTCGACATGGTCGGACCCTTCAAGACGGCTCGGGGCAGCATGACATACTTGCTGGTGGCGGTCAACAAGTTCACCAAGTGGATTGAGGCAAGGCCGATCAAGAAGCTGGACGGGCCAACAGCCGTCCGGTTCATCAAAGACATCACGGTACGCTATGGCGTCCTGCATAACATCATCACCGATAACGGCACCAACTTCGCCAAGGGCGCTCTAGCTCAATACTGCTCCATCTCCGGTATCCAACTTGACGAGGCCTCCGTGGCCCATCCTCAATCCAACGGCCAGGTCGACCGGGCCAATGGCCTCATTCTGTCCGGCGTCAAGCCACGACTCATCGAGCCCCTTGTCCGTTTACCCGGCAGCTGGCTCTATGAACTGCCGGCCGTCCTCTGGAGTCTCCGGACAATGCCAAACCAATCGACCAGGTTCACCCCATTCTTCCTCGTCTATGGAGCTAAAGCCATCATCCCAAGCGACGTCGAGTTTGAATCGCCGCGAGTCACAATGTACACCAAAGCCCAAGCCAAGGAAGCACGCAAAGATGACGTTGATCTCCTCGAAGAAGCACGCATCTTGGCCCTTAGCTGATCCGCCATCTATCAGCAGGGCTTGAGGCATTACCATAATGAGAAGATCAAGCCCCTCGTATTTCGTGCGAGAGACTTCGTCCTCCGGCTTGTCCGGCAGCAAGCCGGCCAACACAAGTTAGCTCTTCCATGGGAGGGCCCCTTCATCATTAGCAAAGCCATGTGTGACTGGAATGCCTACTACCTCATCGACGCTCGCAAAGCGAAAAAACACAAGAGAGACACCGCCGGTGAAGAAAGAAGCCGACCCTGGAATGCAGAGCTCCTCCGCCCGTTTTAAAGTTAGCTATATGCACGTATGTATCACTGCCTTTTGTAATCATACGAGAAACTATGGGACCCCTGAACGATGCTCGTGGGCTGCCCCTTTCTTCCTACCAAGTTACTGTGTTTTCACACACCCTTATGAATTTTCTTAAACCTCCACCGTTGGGTTGACCCGCTCAACCCGGGGGCTCGGGGGCAGGATGGCTTGGCCACCACCCATCACCCCCTTAGCACGTCCCGGCGTGTCCAGGCAGCCTAGGACCTTCACTTCACCTAGCGCCACAGTCCGGCTTCGGCTGTCGGCCGGCAAGAACTATGAGCCGAAGCACCTGCACGTCGCGACACACTAAGTTGGGTTCGTCGGATTGGCCATCCTGGCCCTATCATGCTAAGTTACTGCATGACCGGCCGTTCGACAGCCGGCCCAGTGGGTGTTTCACTTGCGCTCAACGTTTGAAGGGCCTAAGTACTGCGCGCCTCTCCCAAGGGCTGAACCCCTTGTCACAGACCGAAACCTGGCTGTCTGACT
>LR738715.1:173117783-173167116 GCA_902687465.1 Secale cereale
ACACAAGCAAGGAAAAAGATTTAGAAAACAAAGAGCAAAAGCGCAAACATCCACAAAAATATTTACATCACCAAATAGAACCAAGGCCAGAGTTCATTACATTCACCACGATCCCAGTGGGTGGGTGGACCTGCTACCTAACAGAAAGTGTGATAAAGATAAAATAGGATGGCTTCAGGCAGTTCCCGCACCAGGCTGCGCGGCTGACAGCTCCCCGATGGTGGCCTTCGCGTTCGGCGAGGTGCCGGTGTCCTCCAACCCGGCACCCTCGTCCTCGTAGACGCCCGTCTCTTCAGAGTTGCCCGCCGGGTCAGCCAGCAGCACGCCGAAGTCGTCAGGTGGCACGATCCTACCATCGTCTGTCTGCTCTACCTAAAATTTGTCGTGCGCCACGAACGAAGCCATGTAGCTGGCCCTCGCGGCGATCTGGCCTGCCTTTCCCTGCAGCTGGCACTCCGCGCTGGCTCATTGGGCCATCAGCTGGTCAAAATCCAAGTCCAGGTACCAGGACATGATAAACCACAATGCCATCTCGGTGCGGGCATGGGTCGCGGAGACGCGCCACGCATGGAGCCGCTCCGGCCCGGCTTCCAGCCATCGCGCCAACCGCGAGAGGCTGTCAGGCACAATGGCGCCAGGCTAAAGGGCCGCCGTCATCCCTATGCCAGCTGTGGAGACCCGCTCCATTTGCTTGCTCAACACATGCAGGCGGGCCTCAGCGGCGCTCATGATCTCCGAGAAACTCTAGGGATTGTTGGGATCAAGCCCAACGTCAGGGTTCCCCCGCGTCCATTGAGCACGGACGACCCCCTCTGCCGCCTTCTGCGAATCCGAGAAGTGGCATGCGAGGAAGAAAAGCAAGATAGTCAGCAACGAAAAAACAAAACCGACTTCTTAGACCGGCGAAACCACAAAGAAACACTTACCGGCGAAAGCTTCGTCCGGGTGCTGTGCTTCAAGAAACATACTGTGCCGCTCCAGGTTCCCAACATGGTCGCGCGTCGCCAGCGCCTTCTCCAGCTCGACGCCTTTGTCAACGGCTGCCTTGAGCTCGACATCCTTGGCGGCAGCCGCCTTCTCGTGCTCCTCCTTGAGACAGAGGAGCTCCGCTTGATGGGCATCCGTCGCCTTGGTGGCTTCCACCTTCAGGTGCTCGACCTCAGCTTGAAGCTGGCCCTTATCATCAGCCAGTAGGTCGCGCTGCTGACCGACCTCGGCAAGCGACTGCCGGGCCTCCGCCGCCTTGGCCACCTCCATTGTCAGGCGGTCCACGTCGGCTTGCTGACGGCTCTTGTCGCTAGTCAGCTGCTCCCCCTGTCGGCTGGTCTCGGCGAGCGCTCGCTGGATTCCACCACCTTGGCGGCCTCCGTCTTCAACCCTGCCACCTCGGCTGCAGCGGCCGCACAAGCAAAGATTCACAGTCAAGACCAAAAAAGAGAAAGACCATTTTAAAGATTCGACCCAACTACTACGTAGTTGGCCCGAATCTCGGGGGCTACACCTAGTGGGTGCGCTCGCGCACTCCCACTAAGAGCACGCAAAAACATACCATTGGCAAGACGGAGCGCCTCCTTCTTGGCGGTGAGCTGCACCGTGAGCTGTTGATGCTTCTCCAGAAGTCGGTTGTAGACACCGACCCGGTAAGCATCCAGTTGCTGCAAAGAAACAAGAATCAACTCAAGACGAAGCATTTGAAGATTCGACCCAACTACTACGTAGTTGGCCCGAATCTCGGGGGCTACACCCAGTGGGTGCGCTAGCGCGCCCCCATTGTCTAGCTGCAAGAAAAAGCAAGCAGAAGAAAAGCCTATGTGCACGGCACGCTCCAGCTCCTGTGCCCGCTCAATTTCGGCCTGTGCAAAGGCCTAAACCCGATGCGCATGCCCACGGAGACGCTGGGTGACGGCGGCCATAGAGGCATCCTCCTGCATCAGGGGCCCGAAGACGGGCCGGCTGGGCTCGGCCCGGACCTGCTGCGTCCCGGCATCAAGGTGGCCTCGCGTCGCCACCAGCGGCGGCTGCCTCACTATCAGGGCATGCCTGCCACTCTCCGACTCTGCCGTGGTCGGCGTCCCACCCGACACGTCGCCCGGCGTCTCTTGCGGTGCCCCATCCGCCGTCGCCGCCTGCACCTTGTCTGCCTCTGCCCGCAGCGCCCCCTCCAAGGCGGCTCTGCCTCGGCCTCCCTCCACCTCCATCTCCACGCGCTCGGCCACATCGGTCCGCGGTGGGGTGTCGCCGCCAACCACCACGACCTCCTGGTCGTGCACCGCCACCTCCACACGGCCAATCGGGCCGCGCTCCTCTCCCGTCAGCGGCACGACGACCGCTGGGTCTGTGTCCGTGTCCGCCGCCGTCTCCGGCCAGGCTGGGCTCGCCGCCTCCAGCTCCTCGAGGGCCTTGTTCCGGCCCCTCTAGCCGTATCGCTCCATGCCCGATGGGTCCAGGCCGTGGTACTCCCCGACCGAGCCCTCAGGCGGGTCGATGGCGCTGCTCCGGGATCTCCGGAACGCGAAGCCGCCCCCGGACGTGGCCTCCGTCGTTGCCAAGGCCAACTCCAGTGGTGACCTGAAGCAAGACAAGTTAAGCACAAGAATGAAAACAGGTCGGCAATTGTCGGGGCCCAGCAGGAAAACTTACCCGATCACCATCGAAACGGCCGGCCTTGCGGGCGCAGCTGAGACGGCGCCACACCTCTTCTTGGCGGCCGTCCTGCCACCTGTGGCTGGATCCACTGCGTGCTTCCCAGCCGGCCTGCTCGACGCCTCGTCCTCCTTCCCGTGCGGCTAGCTTGCGATAGCGAGCGCACGGGATGACCCAGCATCAGCGGTCTTCCACATCCGCCTTGGGGGGGGGGGGTCAACGGTGCCGTCTCCTCCCCTTGAGGGCGCTGCTCCACCAGGCGGCACCAGGACCTCCACGACGTCGTTGTCCGACCAATTCCTAAGGGGATCATGGCACGGAGACTTACCCACACTACGAGCGTCGCCGGCTCCACCTCTAGCTGGGGCCAGGTGCGAGGCGGATGTCCCCGCTCCCTCCAAATGGGCCTGCGCAACGCCCACAACCGGCGCCCTCATTCCGTCACGCGTCGGCCGAACCACATTCAGCAGCATCTCCTTCATCGCATCGGGACAAAGGAATAGTTGAGACATGGCAAAGAAAGGAGACCAAGGACTAACCACTGGTGCTGGGTACTCGGCGTTGTAGGGCGCCTTGCCGAAGCACCAGTCGTCGGCCAGCCCGGCCTAGGAGATGGCGTTCACACGCTCGATGACTTGCGGTGGCGTCAGCCTCCCGGACGACATCCGGGTAGCGTCCCGATGATCCCCCATCAAGCCGATGATGTGGGCCCGACGCTGCAGCGGCAGGACACGATGCGTGATGAAGGCGGTGACGAGGTCCGTCCCCTTGAGCCCCTCCCGCGCCGTCATCGCCGGATCCGGTCTTGGAGGTTCAACAGCCCCCACGGTGGGTTCTTGGGCGCGTAGCCCCAGTTCATGTTGGCGACCGGCCGCTCATTGACGAACGGTGGCAAGTTGATGGCGTCGGGCCTCCCGCCAACGTTGCGCACGTAGAAGAAGGTGTTCTGCTAGTTTTTGGCACAATCCTCCAAGGGCATCTTGGGAAACCCTCCATTGGACTGTATTGAGACGACGACGGCCCTGTAGTCGGCCATGGCTCCGGCCTCCGGACCTTGCTGTTTGAGGACGAAGAGCAGGCCCCAGAGGTCCAGGTCTGGCTCCACCCCGAGGTAGCTCTCGCAAAGGGTGACAAAGCCCGAGAGCTGCACCATGACGTTCGCGCCGAGGTGGTGCAACTGCAGCCCGAAGAAAGAAAGGAAGGCGTGGAAGAAGGCGATCGCAGGGAGGCCGAGCCCGCAGAGGAACTGGCTAAGAAAGACGACGCGCTCGCCCTCCCGCGGTGCTGGTGACTGCTCCGCCCCAGGCGTGCATGCGGCTACATCCTCCACAGACAGTAGCCGACGGGTCTCGCGGATATACTGGATATCCGCGTCGGTGACCTCCGACCCCTCGCATGAGCCTACCATCTCCAGGGTGCGGTGGAGAAAGTCGGCGCGTCGAACAAGAGTAGTTGTTGTACGCATGGCGCGGCGGCAACGCTTCGTCCAGGATGAGTAGAACGCTGCGGCAGGCGGCAAGCTCCGGGGCTAGGCATGAGAAAGAAGAAGGAAGCAAGGGGGGGGGCGTGCGTGAATGGTTATCGCCGCCCCTCCCCCAAATTTATAACCGCGGGATGAATGTGGGGAAGTGGCATCGTTGCGCCAACCTTTTCCACTCACCCGAAATGACTGGGCACAATCCACACGCGAATTAACTACATCGAGAAGGGCAATCGTCTGCAACTGCCACAATAAATCACCACGTGTGAGCCGAGGGCGCGGAGTAGCGGGCCCCACCCCGCCGTTACGTCCCATCGCGTGCGTGGCCTGTCAGGCCTCTTCAGCTGCCGCTCGCCACTTGGTGCTCATGTCGAAACCGAGGGGGCACATCCCTCCCCCTTCAAGACTTGGTGGGCTTTCCGGTTTCCCGCTCTCGCCAAAATGCCGTGGCCCGGCTTCCGGAAGCCGGCACACAATGGGAGTTGCCAGACCCGGCGGCCGCAAGCTCCAAAATTTGCCGCCTCTTCAAGGGGATGAAATTGCGAAGCCCCCCCGCTAGAAGCCGGCGAGCCTTCACAGCTTCGGGGACTACTATCGGGGGGATGAACCCGGCCAGGCAACGCAGCCAAGATCTTTTTCAAAAACATCGGGGTCGGCATCACCCCTCAAGTCTGGCTCACGCTTGGCCGGGTATCACAACCCGACCAAGACCCTCAACCTGGCCATGACTTCCACACGGCCAAGCCTGGCGGATGCCGGCAGAACCCAACAAGCCGGATCCCGGCACAACCCTCAACCGAGCAACCAGTCAGCGCCCGTCCCCTCCAAGTGTACGGCAGGGCAGACTCCCATGAGGGGGCACGCGTGGCTATAGTGTCCCACATACCCCCGCTGACTAGACGCAAGGATGGCTACAGTACGCATCCATCCCGTCGATGAGTACTGATGGCGATGGGGCATCCCGGTACTGTAGCTGATCAGGCTTCCCCACTCCGTGACGTACGGCACTCTGAGGCACAGTGCTTCCCGAAGAACCCGGTGTACCCTAGTACGTGGCGGGCCCCAGTGCCGGCTTCCAGTCACTGGCAACTCGGTCCCACGGCCTTATAAGTTTACCATTTTTACCCTAGGGGGTTGACCTATAAAACCCCCTAGTGCCCCTCCATGTACATGGGCGTTCAGACAACTCTCAGTAGAACATACACACACTCACCCACCGGAGAAGGAACAGCCTAAGCTTTGGCCTGTCTTCTTTCCTCCTATGAACAGCTCTAGGAGCAACTCTGTACTACTACGTGTACCCCATACGTAAAACACTCGGCATGACTAGGGGTGTTATCTCTCCGGAGAGCCCCGAACATGGGTATGTCTTGCGTCCCCCGCTCGCTCATGCCAACCTCGCCTCTGGAGCCCACCGGTGCCCTCGAGCCTGTCCCTCTCTTTAGCCACCCCTTGGCTTCTGCCGTGCGCTCACCACGACAAAGCTGTTGAGTGCACAAACTCACTTCAAGATGTGATGGAATTTGAGCAACATGCAGACGTTGACGCTGTGATAGCCTAGGTCCTTCAAAGGTGGAGTGATAATCAGGAGGGCTAGACTTAGTAGCTTTGCCCGAAGATAAATTCTCCATCACTTGAACTGTGTCATGGACCAGTGAAATGAAGCTCTTGCGACTGCATTTGGCTAAGTATTCAGTTTTCATAGAAGAGTCAACTACTCATTGAATCCAAGGAGCGAATACTTTTATGAACTTTGGATGCTGTGCAGAGTCCTTTAGGATTTGCATAAACATAACTTCAACATCGAATACAAATCCTTGAGAGAATGCATGATTTGTGTTTCGAATACATCAGATATATCATTATTTGCATTCATCTTGGCCATCAGACAAATGGTGTAGGTGAGCATATGATATAAAGTTTGATTGTCAAAGGTCAAATGCTCGGGAATAGGAAGTCCATTATAGTCACGAATTTTTTCTTGATCCATTGTGCACCAGAAATCTTCATCGGTTACTGCATCAATGTTTTGAACTCGAATTTCATACTCTCCATGCTCAAAGGAGGAAAATGGAAGGATGATACAAAATCCATGGCAGAGTAGTTGATTCGCCGTCTTTTACTCTAGCTCCCCTTTAAAATAGAGGCGAACGCTCGAGGATACGGGTATTCTAGCTCATCTTCAATAGACAAAACTTCATCGCCATAAACTACTGAGTCTGAATGATGAAGATAAATAGTTTTAGCCACCGAAGGTCCATCATTGTAACATCCCAAATTTCCAATTTGGAATGTTATACATAGATCATATTGCATTGCATGTTTCTTTGCATTTTTGTTTGTGGCGATCCTCGAAATTCTAAGCAACTCAAGGACCTTCAGAGAGAGTTGGGAATTCTACCGTTTTCATATTTGAGTTCACTCGAATACCGGTACGAGGACAGTGTTGGTTTTAATTGTTTTTCTCTCCTAAAAATATTTCTAAGTACAATATATGTGTGGAGATAATATGACTTCTCCAAAATAACAGAAATATTGGAGGAAAAATGTTAAAATCACTTTTGGTAATTTTCTGGATTTATTTGCGATCTTATTTGCATAGGAAAAATGCGCGTTTTTCAAAATTGCATTTAGGTCCGGGAAAAATGTTCACTTTGTCCTAAATATAATTAGAGCACGGTGAAAACCGTTTAGTATTTTTTTGTTAGTTTTGCTACGTTAGGACTCTTTAAAAAAAACGAACCGACTCCGGGCCGTATGTGGCCAGGACTCCTGGCCTAAGGCCTTTATAAGCCGCGCCCCCGGCCCGTGAAACTGCCCCAGCCGCCGCCCCGCCTGTGCCGCTCGCCAGCCGCCGCCGCCGCTCGCCAGCCGCCGCCGCCACCGCGCCGCTCGCCGCCGCCGCGCCACCGCCGCAGCCACCCACCGCCGCGCCGCCCGCCGGACCCGCCGCCGCCGCCGGCGGAGTCGCCGGAGCCACCACCGCCGGAGTCGCCGGAGCCGCCGCCGCTGTCGAGGTAGTTATCCACCGCCGTCGGTTTTTCTTTAGAAACCGATCAGTTTTTTTAGGAAACCCTAGATCCGTTTTTAGATTAGATCGGTTTTTTTCGGTTTAGTTATTTAGCGGATGTTCGTCCGTACGTTCGTTTTGACGAACGCTGTTCGTCCGTTAGCCGCAGACAGCGAATGTTCGTTCCTTAGCCTGTTCGTCAGTTTTCTTTTTTTGGGGTTTTATCCGCGATTATTTCGATCGTGATTTCTGCCCTGATCTTGTTTTTCGTTTTTCTTTTTGCTCGAGAGTCGAAATCAGGTGATTCAAAATCCCAGATCTTTGTCTCGACGCCCTCTTTCCGTTTAACCAACTTGAACCAAGTTTTGGCTGTTGTAAAATTTGACTTTAGAACAATTAGTAACCGGAGCTCGTTTCTTTCGTAGTTTGAGTTTCGTTGCTTCTTTCGATTTGATTGTTTTTGCAAACCGGAGTTCTTAAGTTGAACTTTCTGGTTAGATCTTATCTTTTGGAGTTTTTTTTGTGCATCATTGCTTGTTTGCTTATGTATGCTATTGTTTGCTTGTGATAGAATACCCGGACTGTGAAGCGTGCTACTACGAGTCTCTAGGTTTTGCCAATCGTCAGCAAGGCAAGTAACACTTTGATCATACTCTTATTTACCCAGTTTGTATGCATTAGATCAAACCCTCACACATTGCATGAGTAGGATCTCTTAACTTGTGGGACTGGGAAGTAGATTGAGGTAGAACCTATTACCTGCATTACTTTCAAACCCTTGGGAGTTACTTCTACGTTTGCTTAGGTTGCTTTGCTATGCTTGTAGACGTGGGTTGGGTTTGAGTGAAATCCATGACAGATGTGAGTTGTTAATTAAGGATTCAACTTAAGGTGGCTACTTGAATACACATCTGGGTGGATTGGTTGCAGGGCACCTGGGGAATCCAGTGTTGTCCTAGGAAATCCCGGGGTTCCGTGGGATTTTTCCTATGGAATGCCACCCAGGCTCAAAGGGATCATAAAACTATTCATGCTAGAAACTTCCGTGTGCAGCCACAAGCCATTATGGGCTCTGGTATAGTCGAGTAACTTGTGGGAAACCTTTCCATCATGGGCTAGCAGATGTAGAGGGATTGTAGGTGTACCGGCCTATCTATCTGGTTAAGGGGACCTCTTCGGAAAGACTGTGTCTCGGTCATCCGTTTCTCAAACACCATGCAGTGCGAGAAACCAAACGGAGGCGATCGAGTCTTGTGGGAAAAGTGCACAAACCTTTGCAGAGTATACAAACTGATCATGATTAGCCGTGTCCCCGGTTATGGACAACTTGAGTATCTGGTACTTGAATTATTGGTTGATCTCATCACTCTATAATTTAATTTGTTGGGTTAATGATTACTTTTAATTGGGATTGAGTTGGAGGTACCTTCTCAATGATTTTCAACTACCATGATAGTTAAAATAAAATGCATTCCTTGTTGTAGGGAAAAATTGGCTTTACGCAAAAACTTTAACCTTAGAGCCTCCACCAGCCAAATATGCATATAGTATAGCCATTCTGTTACTTGCATCTTCTGTGTTATCTTGCCAGCATATTCCATGTGCTGACCCGTTTTCGGGTTGCAACATATTACGTTGCAGACTTTTCAGACGAGGAATAAGACGTTCTAGGTCGTTTGTCATGCACTCAGCTATGCCATTGGAGTTGATGGACTCACTTATCTTCCAAGCCTTCCGCTGTTATTTTGTTAGATGGCCTTAAGCCATAGACTTTTGTAATAAGTTCTCATTGGAGACATTCGATGTAATAAGTGTGCGATTGCCAGTCTGTTATAAAACCTTCAAGTACTGTGTGTGTCAGCATTACCGATCCAGGGATGACACAGAACACAGAGACTTTGGTCCATTCAGATCGTGGTCGTTACAAGATGGTATCAGAGCACACGCTGATTGTAGGACACGACCACTAAGACAGACCCTAGATCACTCTTCTCTACTCATTTCTAACTTCTCTCCATTTTCTACTTCTTTAGGATGGTGGACCCAAGGAACAAGTTCACTCAACCGGATGATGACACACCATTTGGACGACACTTGCAGGAAGTCACTAGGTACCTGAACATAGGAATACCAAGCTTTACCGGGACCTACACCGCCACTTTACCAGAAAAGGAGCGATGGAGTATACAAGTTCAAATTCCCGGAAGAACCTTCGCACCATCCACTGAGCCAATAGAGTTTTCTTTTGATGCACCAACCTGGAGCCTAGGCAAGAGCATGGCCGCCCACATCACGATGGGAAGGATCGGAGAAGTCTACAAGCAGGAGCTGAAGGACACCATCTACCAGATTTGTGGACGCCGAGATGAGCGTTAGGATATGATCAGCACCCGAAAGGATAGGTCCATTGCCGCGTTCATCCAGGAGTTGAACCAGCACATTCGACGACAGGAGCACCAGATGTGCACTGGGATGATAGAATTGAAGAAGGCACTAAACAGGAATTTGGAGCTAGAAGAAGAACTTAATTCTACTCGTGATGGATACGAGGAGGAGATGTTGATACAAGTAGAGAAGAATGATGATTTGACAAGGAAGCTAGGAGTATTCATGGGAGATCCAGCACCAGGAGGTGAAGAAGAGGAAGAAGAACCCAAGGAGATTTGTCCCGAAGATTACATTATCATCGACGACACGGATTCAGACCCCGATGATAGCGTAGACAAAGACTATGAAGATGAAGCTGGAGCAGACATCATGGAATCTTCCGCCGATCAATATTTTTAGATGACCACCCTGTGACTAGTAGTTACCCCCACACAGTAGTATTCAGAGCACTCTTTGTAACGGTAGTTAGATTTGTAAGATCTTGCTTGAAATTGATTGGTGTGATATGATTGTGTTTGTCTCATGTGCATATGGGTAGTGATTTTTCCCTTAGACCTCAATTCTATTCTAATCTCTTCCCTCTACACCCATCAGATGCCTCCAAGACGCGAGCACGTATTTGAGTTCCCCCTGAGCTCACTCAGTTGATCCAGCAGCAGAACACCTTGATGCAACTACTTGTCCAGAACACTCAAAACAACCAGAACAACAACAACAACCCTCCACCACCACCACCCGTGGACAACCTGACACGTTTCTTAAGGTTGCAACTACCAGTGTTTGCTAGCAGCATCGAACCAATAGTGGCTGATGACTGGCTACGCAAGATTGGAAGGGATTTGACCACCGCCAATTGCTCGGACGCTGAGAAGGTGTGATTTGCCGCACACCATTTGTCTGGACCAGCCGCAGCATGGTGGGAGAATTACATAGCCACTTTCACCATAGTCAATGTCAATTGGGAGCAGTTTCCGCAAGCCTTCCGTACTGCTCATGTCTCAACTAGAGCTATGAGCATGAAGAAGCGGGGGTTTCGCAACTTGCGCCAAGGAAATCGTACTGTAGCTCAGTACGTAGATGAGTTTAGTACCCTATCTCGTTATGCCCCAGATGATGTGGCCACAGACGCCGCTAAGCAGGAGAGATTTATGGAAGGGTTGAATGATGAGATGAGCGTACAGTTGATGGTGGCAAATTTCAACAACTACCAGGAGTTGGTAGATAAAGCTCTTATGATTGAAGGGAAGCAGCAGCAGATGGAAAGCCGCAAGAGGAAGTATGGACAAGGAAGGAATAATTCAGGAGCCCAGCAGAAGCCCCGATTCACTCCGAATTCAGGAGGATATACCCATAACCATGGAAGTTCCCACAACCACAATGGCCCTAAGAATGGAAATGGAAATGGGAATGGAGCAAGTAATAACCAGAGCCGCTCTACCCCGTCCACACCCGCCAAGAAGGATTTTAGCCACGTCACTTGTTTCAAGTGCGGGAAGAATGGACATTATGCCAATGACTGCCCTGAAGCTAAGAATGGGAACGGCAGTGGAAGCGCCGGGAAGAAGCCTAACCCGTTCAACAGAGGACAAGTGAAGCACGTGACTGTGGAGGAGGTAGAAGAGCAACCAGATGCTGTTGTCGGTATGTTTTTGGTTAAGACATTACCACAATAGTTCTTTTCGATACTGGTGCATTGCATTCATACATTTCTAGGGGATTCATGAATAGACATAGGATGTCCACCCGAGTTCTTAAGACCCCCATGTTAGTAAGTTCACTAGGAGCAGAGTATATGGCACACCAAGGATGTTTTCAGATGCCATTGATCATAGGACGCCATACTTTCCCCTCCGACCTAATAGTTCTGGAGTCACAAGGATTGGATGTGATATTAGGTATGGATTGGCTATCGAAGTATGGAGGTAACATCGATTGTGCCAGCAAGTCTATTTTGCTCACCACCCCGGAGGGAAAAAGGATTAAGTATGTATCTAGGCATTCGCCTACAAGGACGCAAGTACATTCTCTCACGGGAGTTCTTCAGGAAGAAGTGCCAGTAGTAAAGGATTATCCGGATGAGTTTCCAGAGGAGTTACCTAGCATGCCACCGAATAGAGATATTGAGTTTTTGAGAGAGTTGTTGCCTGGCACCGGACCAATATCTAAGAGACCGTACCGGACGCCAGCGAATGATCTGGAGGAGATCAAGAAGCATATTAAGGAGTTATTGGAGAAAGGATTTATTCACCGAAGTTTACCACCTTGGGGAGCCCCAGTGCTTTCGGTCGAGAAGAAGGATGGATCTTTAAGAATGGTCGTTGATTATCGGGCATCGAATGAAGTGACTATTAAGAATAAGTACCCGCTGCCGATGATCAATGATTTGTTTGACCAACTCCAAGGAGCAAAAGTATTCTCCAAGATAGATCTACGATCTGGATACCACCAGCTGAAGATCCGAGAGAAGGATATACCCAAGATAGCCTTCACCACCAGGTACAGGCTATATGAGTATACAGTTATGTCATTTGGATTGACTAACGCGCCCGCCTATTTCATGAGTATGATGAACAAGGTGTTCATGGAGTTCTTGGATAAGTTCGTCGTGGTATTCATTGACGATATTCTGGTATACTCAAAGGATGAAGAAGAACATGCAGAGCATTTGCGTTTGGTATTGGAGAAGCTCATAGAACATCAGTTGTATGCCAAGTTTAGTTAATGCGAGTTTTGGTTGAAGGAAGTCAGATTCCTAGGGCATGTTATATCGGGAGAAGGTATAGCAGTGGACCCCGTCAAAGTGCAGGCAGTCACTGAGTGGTTGGCACCCACTTTAGTTGGAGAAATCCGCAGTTTTCTTGGGCTTGCGGGATACTACCGGAGATTCATAGAAAATTTCTCCAAGATTGCAAAGCCAATGACGACATTGTTGAAGAAGGAGACAAAGTTTGATTGGACTGAAGAGTGTGAAGAAAGTTTCCAGGAGTTGAAGAAACGGTTGACGACAGCCCCAGTGCTGATATTTCCAGATATACGTAAGGATTTCCAAGTGTACTACGATGCTTCACCCTTAGGACTTGGAGGAGTACTAATGCAGGATGGAAGAGTTGTTTCCTATGTATCCCGTCAACTGTGACCGCACGAGTTGAATTACGCGATGCACGATCTGGAGTTAGCAGCTGTAGTGCACGCACTGAAAACCTGGAGACACTTCCTTATTGGAAATCGTTGTGATGTGTACACGGATCACAAGAGTTTGAAGTACATTTTCACACAGAAGGAGCTGAACCTCAGACAAAGGAGATGGTTGGAGCTTATAAAGGATTATGATATGAAGCTGCACTATCACCCAGGAAAGGCCAACGTCGTGGCAGACGCTTTGAGCCGAAAGAGTTATGCAAATACCCTAATAAAAGGGGGATTGCCATAGGAGCTAGCAGAACATCTCAGGGAGCTTCGTTTGGAGATTGTTCCTAGAGGTTTCGTTGCAACGTTGGAGGTTCAGTTGACATTACTGGGAAAGATACGTGAAGCCCAGAAGGATGATAAGGAAATTGCCGCGATAAGGAAAAGGATAAGTGAAGGAAAAGCCAAGGGATTTTGTGAGGACGAACACGACACCTTGTGGTTTGAGGATCGATTCTATGTGCCCAACGACCCGGAGATCAGGAAGTTGATACTGCAGGAAGCACATGATTCGCCATACTCGATACACCCCGGAAACACCAAGATGTATTTGGATTTGAAGGAACGTTTCTGGTGGACGGGAATGAAGAAGGATATTGCCGAGTATGTAGCCGTATGTGATGTATGCCAGAGAGTAAAAGCAGAACATCAGAAGCCAGCAGGATTGCTACAACCTATGCCAATACCCGAATGGAAGTGAGAGAAACTTGGCATGGATTTTATCACCGGATTTCCCAGGACCAAAGCAGGATATGACTCAATCTGGGTAGTGGTGGATCGGTTGACGAAGGTAGCCCATTTTATCCCCGTGAAAACCACATACACCAGTGCGAAGTTGGCCAAGATATACATGAACATGATCGTATGTCTGCACGGAGTTCCGAGGACCTTTGTATCAGATAGAGGAACACAGTTCACCTAAAAGTTTTGGCATCAGCTACACCAAACTTTGGGAACGAGGCTGGAATTCAGCACAACTTTTCATCCGCAGACCGATGGACAGACCGAGAGAGTCGACCAGATCCTGGAGGATATGTTGAGAGCCTGTGCGTTAGATTATGGATCTAGTTGTGATGATAATTTGCCCTACGCGGAGTTCTCGTACAATAACAGTTACCAGACCAGTTTGAAGATGGCACCGTTCGAAGCATTGTACGGAAGGAGATGCTGAACGCCGTTAATGTGGGACGAAGTTGGAGACCGACAGTTGTTTGGACCAGACTTGATCAAAGAGTCTGAGGAGAAGGTGAAGTTGATTCGAGATAGATTGAAGGTAGCTCAGTCTAGGCAGAAGAGTTATGCAGACTCGAAACACAAGGAGATAGCCTATGAGATCAGAGACAGAGCGTACCTGAGAGTATCGCCTCTACGAGGAGTTAAACGTTTCGGAGTTAAAGGAAAGCTAGCCCCGAGATTTGTGGGACCCTATCGTGTTTTGGAACGCATGGGAGAGGTTGCCTATAAGTTGGAATTGCCCGAAGGACTGTCAGGAGTGCACGACATGTTTCACGATTCGTAGCTCAAGAAATGCCACGCGGAGATGGCCGATATACCGCTTAGAGACACAGTACCCCTGGAAGCAATTCAGTTGGACAGTGATCTGACTTACGAGGAGAAGCCTGTTAAGATCCTCGAATTTTCGAGCAGAGTCACCCGCAGTAAGGTTATCAAGTTTTGCAAAGTTCAGTGGAGTCACCACACTGAGGAAGAAGCCACCTGGGAACGAGAAGATGATCTACGCAAGGACCACCCACACCTGTTCTCTAACCAAGTCAAATCTCGAGGGCGATATTCATTCTAAGGGGGGTAGGTTTGTAACATCCCAAATTTCCAATTTGGAATGTTATACATAGATCATACTGCATTGCATGTTTCTTTGCATTTTTGTTTGTGGCGATCCTCGAAATTCTAAACAACTCAAGGACCTTCGGAGAGAGTTTGGAATTTTATCGTTTTCGTATTTGAGTTTTCTCTCCTAAAAATATTTCTAAGTACAATATATGAGCGGAGATAATATGACTTCTCCAAAATAACAGAAATATTGGAGGAAAAATGTTAAAATCACTTTTGGTAATTTTCTGGATTTATTTGCAATTTTATTTGCATAGGAAAAATGCGCGTTTTTCAAAATTGCATTTAGGTCCGCGAAAAATGTTCACTTTGTCGTAAATATTATTAGAGGACGGTGAAAATTTATTTCGGGATTTTTGGAGTCCGTTTAGTATTTTGTTCGTTAGTTTTACTACGTCAGAACTCTTTAAAAAAATGAACCGACTCCGGGCCGTATGTGGCCAGGACTCCTGGCCTAAGGCCTTTATAAGCCACACCCCCGGCCCGTGAAACCACCCCAGCCGCCGCCCTGCCTCTGCCGCTCGCCAGCCGCCGCCGCCGTGCCGCCGCCCGCCGCCGCAGCCACCCACCGCCGCGCCGCCCGCCGGACCCGCCGCCGCCGCCGCCGGAGTCGCCGGAGCCGCCGCCGCCGTCGAGGTAGTTATCCGCCACCATTAGTTTTTCTTTAGAAACCAATCGTTTTTTAGGAAACCCTAGATCCGTTTTATAGATTAGATTGGTTTTTTCGGTTTAGTTATTTAGCGGACGTTCGTCCATACGTTCGTTCTAATGAACTATGTTCGTCCGTTAGCCACAAACAGCGAACGTTCGTTCGTTAGCCTGTTCGTCAGTTTTCTTTTTTCGGGGTTTTATCCGCGATTATTTCGATCACGATTTCTGCCCTGGTCTTGTTTTTCGTTTTTCTTTTCACTCGAGAGTCGGAATCAGGTGATTCAAAATCCCAGATCTTCGTCTCGACGCCCTCTTTACGTTTAACCAACTTGAACCAATTTTTGCCTACTGTAAAATTTGACTTTAGATCAATTAGTAACCGGAGCTCGTTTCTTTCGCAGTTTGAGTTTTGTTGCTTCTTTCGATTTGATTCTTTTTGCAAACCGGAGTTATTAAGTTGAACTTTCTGGTTAGATCTTATCTTTTGGAGTTTTGTTTGTGCATCATTGCTTGTTTGCTTATGTATGTTATTGTTTGCTTGCGATAGAATACCCGGACTATGAAGCGTGCTACTACGGGTCTCTAGATTTTGCGAATCGTCAGCAAGGCAAGTAACACTTTGATCATACTCTTATTTACCCAGTTTTTATGCATTAGATCAAACCCTCACACATTGCATGAGTAGGATCTCTTAACTTGTGGGACTGGGAAGTAGATTGAGGCAGAACCTATTACCTGCATTACTTTCAAACCCTTGGGTGTTACTTCTACGTTTGCTTAGGTTGCTTTGCTATGCTCGTAGACGCGGGTTGGGTTTGAGTGAAATCCATGACAGATGTGAGTTGTTAATTAAGTATTCAACTTAAGGTGGCTACTTGAATACACATCTGGGTGGATTGGTTGCAGGGCACCTGGGGAATCCAGTGTAGTCCTAGGAAATCCTGGGGTTCCGTGTGATTTTTCCTATGGAATGCCACCCAGCCTCAAAGGGATCATAAAACTATTCATGCTAGAAACTTCCGTGTGCAGCCATAAGCCATTATGGGCTCTGGCATAGTTGAGTAACTTGTGGGAAACCTTTCCATCATGGGCTAGCAGATGTAGAGGGATTGTAGGTGTACCGGCCTATCTATCTGGTAAAGGGGACCTCTTCAGAAAGACTGTGTCTCGGTCATCCATTTCTCAAACACCATGCAGTGCGAGAAACCAAACGGAGGCGATCGAGTCTTGTGGGAAAAGTGCACAAACCTCTGCAGAGTGTACAAACTGATCATGATTAGCCGTGTCCCCGGTTATGGACAACTTGAGTATCTGGTACTTGAATTATTGGTTGATCTCATCACTCTATAATTTAATTTGTTGGGTTAATGATTACTTTTAATTGGGATTGAGTTGGAGGTACCTTCTCAATGATTTTCAACTACCATGATAGTTAAAATAAAATGCATTCCTTTGTTGTAGGAAAAAATTGGCTTTACGCAAAAACTTTAACCTTAGAGCCTCCACCAGCCAAATATGCATACAGTATAGCCTTTATTCTGTTACTTGCATCTTCTGTGTTATCTTGCCAGCATATTCCATCTGCTAACCCGTTTTCAGGCTGCAACATATTACGTTGCAGACTTTTTAGATGAGGAATAAGACGTTCTAGGTCGTTTGTCATGCACTCAGCTATGCCGTTGGATTTGATGGACTCACTTATCTTCCAAGCCTTCCGCTGTTATTTTGTTAGATGGCCTTAAGCCATAGACTTTTGTAATAAGTTCTCATTGGAGACATTCGATGTAATAAGTGTGTGATTGCCACTCTGTTATAAAACCTTCAAGTACTGTGTGTGTGAGCATTACCGATCCAGGGATGACACAGAACACAGAGACTTCGGTCCATTCGGATCGTGGTCGTTACAATCATCAGGAGTAACTCGAGTAGTGTTGATGGAGATTCGTAGTGGTGAGGGATCATATTCTTTGAGACGAACCGAATCTTTTTCCATCTCAGGGGAATGTTGGGGGATTTCTTTCGCAGTTGATTGATTTTCACGAGGCACTGAATCATTTGGATTTTCTTGAGTACGAGCAGTCCGTGACATAACCTGAGGTATTTCACCTTCTTCTGAAACATTTGGCCGAGGAGGAATTTCTTCTCGAACGGGAGAGACCATAGGCACTATTTCAGTTAGCCTCGGTGAGTTGGGATGTTCTTCGTGAGAGATCTCCTTGTGTTGTTCAACTTTAGGATCATTTTTCTTCGCAATTTTCTTCTTCTTCTCTGATTGATCAATATGGCCTTTGATAGGATCATTGTATCCAGTCACCTTGGCTTGATGATCCAGCCATATCTTGCGGACGATTTGATTGAGATCCGAATGAAATCCAAGTCTCCTGTGTCTCATGATGGTTAAAGCTTTGTTGATGTCCACATAGGATTCTTCAAGCTGCTCGATGAAAAACTTGGATTTAGTAGCTTTCATTATGTTGTCCAGCTCTTTCAACTGTGCCGTGAGGTCATTTATCTCGACATATTCTTCTCTCACATTCTGAATGAGATGTGACACCTGGCCAATAACTTCAGAGGGTATGGACAAAGATGCCACACTTCCATCAAACGGGTTTTCGACACACTTGTCAAGTTGCTCCATGATAAAAACATGACTGTAGAGTGTGGCGCAGTAGAAACATTTTGAGGTTGGGCACCTGGTGCAGTCTGTGCAACAATGTTCTCGGTTGGAGGCAAAGATGCCAAAGGTTGAGTGAGCTGCGAAGCAAATTGGGCAGCTTTTTATTTCACAGTGTTAGCTCCAGAAGCATTCTGCTTGGTTTCTCCTGGCTTAGTTGTGCTAACTAGGGCATCAACTACTATATTTTAAAAATTGATTGCATCAGGATGTGGAGTAGTGTTTACTTGCTCAACCATTTTGACTTTAGTAGGAGGAGTTTTTCTCTTCAGAATGATTTTCTTCAGAGGAGCAGTCTGGACAACAGTTGCTCGAAGATCAGACAGAACAATGGATGTAGTGACATTCACTTGTTTGGAGAGAGTTGTTGCAACTTCATCTCTAGAGAGTGGAGGATCATCTTAATCGGAAGAATTACTTTCATGTTTAGAAGGCTTAACATGCCTTTTCTTCGATGCACTCTTTTTCTTCAATGCATCAGATTTTGAATCATGTTTGTTCTTTGAACGTATTTCAGACTTTTTCTTCTCAACATCTGATTATGAGACGACAATTTTCTCCTTCTCTTGCCTGGTCCTTTTTAGACTTTTGGGCTCTCTTTTCAGCATCCTTGAGGCGCTTGGCCTTTTCATCAGGAGATGAGTCAGGTGTTCAAAGAGATGACTCATCTGCATCAGGAGGTGGTGTAGGCCTTTCCTGAGGACCATCTACCCCACGGAGGATGGAAAGCAAAATTCTTAGCGAACCGAGGATGAACCAACTTGTAGTGAAACCATTTTCGAACCCAATGGCATCGAGTTAATTGCATACAACCACTTCTCTGAGTGGAATCTTCCCCTCCTATGGTGTTGTAGTTTTCATGTGATACGAGTTCAGCTGTATTGGTCAGTGGTTGCCTACCTCCTTTCCTTCTCTTCGGAGCATCCATTTCTTGATCATTTTCTTTTGGTTAAGCTTTCTTTATCTTGCTGGAGGATGGGCCTACCATTGGGCCCTTTGCGTTTGGTGGTTTGAATTCATCAGTTGTGCCCAAAAATGCATCCTCTTCATCAGTCATACTATGAGGTCTAGCGAATCTTCAACGGATTGCATACCCCTGAGAAAAAAAGGTACGAGAAAAAGGAATACAATGTCACAAGTGCTCACAACAAAAATATTTTCCGAACAAAAACATTTTGAGGAAGAGGTAGATGCATACTTTGAGAAATGCTTCAAATGAAGGAAATGCATAGAATGACATAGTATATCCGAAGACTATACTGACAGCTTGCTAGGAATTTCATTCGAGCGAACCATAACACAAACCCTAGATCCAAAAGATCCGGATGTGAGGAAACAGCTACAGACCACATCCATACTATAAGACGTAAACACCTAGATCTAGGAGATGCGGTAAAACATGATATAAATAACCGCGGACGAACTCGACTCGAAGGGGAGGAAGACCCGAGTTCGAACCACACGTACCCTAGCTTGGTGACTTGCGGAGGCTACGACGACGCTGGGAAGAAGATGTCTCGCGGTGGCGTGGAAAGACACCGGTGACCCCTTTCCGGCAGTGAAGCGGCAAAAAGGTCGTCGGTGTCGAGCTTGAGGAGGAGCGCTTCGGCGAGGGTTTCGGAGGAGAGAGGAGGACGAGAATTGGAGCAAGTGGAGAAGAAGAGTAGTGAGGGTTGGATATATATGGGGGGAATAACCACACGCAGAGGTTTTTGATTGGATGGTGTTGAAGAAGTGGCTATTGAGATTCAACGGATGAGATGGACTGACAGTTCTTGTTCAGCACGTGGCATCCATAAAAAAGATCATGGTCCTAACTTGGGCGGGAGACCCCAAATTTTGGACAGCTTTCACAAAACATATTAATGTTAGGACTAAATCAAAATCATAGTCAAGGATACCAGATAAAGATTTGTTCCAGATCAAAATGAGCATTTGTAATAAAACACAACACCAAGAGACAAAAACATGAAGGAAAAGCATCCAGACAAAATAAAAAACCATCGAATAAAAAGTTGTGGTGGCATGACTCACCGTATAATATCTGTATGAACCCGAGCATCGCACAATTATCGTGGCACCCGATTATTCTAGATCTTCATTAATGTATTCACTCTCAGAGAGAAAATTTCACTTTGTCGAAATTTTCAAATTATTCGAGTGTTGTGCACCCATTCCTTCTAAGACGTGGAAGTGTTGGCACCGGTGCTGAGTCCAGCTTACTGCACGTTTGCGAAGTCTAGGATATTTAGCTCACACCGTAACACACATAATATTTTCTCATCGAGAGGCTTGGTGAAGATATCAGCAAGATTGTCTTCGGTCTTGACAAGATGGATGACAATATGCTCTCGTTCAACATGATCACGAATAAAATGATGCCTGATAGCAATATGCTTCGTGCAAGAATGCTGCACAGGATTATGTGCAATTTTGATGGCACTCTCATTGTCGTGGTACATAGGAACAAGCTTGGCCTTGATGCCACAATGCTTCAATGTTTGCTTCATCCATAATTACTGAGTGCAACAAGATCCAGCTGCAATATATTCGTCTTCAGCCATAGATAAGGATATGCAGTTCTTCTTGCTTGATAACCAACAGACCAAAGATCTACCGAGGAAATGACATGACCCCGAAGTAGATTTCCTATCAACCAAGTCAGCGACATGTCATAGTTAGAATATCCAACGAGATCAAATTGTGCTCCCTTAGGATACCATAAACCTAAGGTGGGGGTGTGAGCCAAATATATCAGAATGCGCTTGACCGCTTGGTGATGCGATTCTTTTGGTGTAGCTTGATAGCGGGCACACATGCAAACACTCAACATAATGTCAGGTTTGGATGCACATAGATACAGAAGAGACCTAATCATGGAATGATAAGCTTTATAATCGAAATCCTTACCATACACATTAGCATCCAGCTTACCATTAGCGGGCATATGTGTCTTATAGCCCTTCAGTTTGGAATCTTGCATTTTGAACTTCTTCAGGCAATCCTTGAGATATTTCTCCTGATATATGAAAATTCTATTTGCTTGTTGATGAATTTGCAGTCCGAGGAAGAATTTGAGTTCACCCATCATAGACATTTTATACTTCTCTGACATCATTTTCCCAAATTCTAAGCTGCAAGCATTGTTATTATAGCCGAATATAATATCATTCACATAGATTTGACATACGAAAAGATCACTACCACCAGCACGGGTGAAAAGAGTGGGATCAGTGGACCCTGGCTTGAATCCCTTATCAATAAAGAACTCCTTCAGGGTGTCATACCAAGCTCGAGGGGCTTGCTTTAGCCCATATAAAGCTTTCTTCAACCTGTAAACTTTGTTAGGAAACTCAGGGTGTTCAAAGCTAGGTGGTTGTCTAACATAAACTTTCTCATCAATTTCACCATTGAGGAAAACACTTTTCACATCCATTTGATAAAGCAAGATATCATTGTAGTTTACATAAGCAAGAAGAATGCTAATTACCTCAAGGCATGCAACAGGAGCATATGTTTCACTAAAATCAATACCTTTTACCTTTGTGTACCCTTGAGCAACAAGACGTGCCTTGTTTCTCACAACAATTTAATTTTCATCTTGCTTATTGTGGAAAATCCATTTCGTGCCGATGATATTATGCTTCTTGGGATTCGGTTTGTCTACCAATTCCCACACATCATTAAATTCCAATTGCACCAACTCCTCATGCACGAAGTTCATCCAATCTAGATCATTCATAGTGTAAAGCCCAAGATGCGACTATATCTCCTACGTGTCGAGGCACGACTTAGAGATATAATCGCATTTTGGTATGATCGCAAGAAGGTTATCTTCACACATTTCCATGTACAAGATCAAAGGGAAAAAAATACATAGTTGGCTTACAATCGCCACTTCACACAATGCATAAATAAGTCATACATTCATCCAAGTACAATCATAGTCCATCTATAGACAAGTTCAAATGAAAAGAAGATAACCACCCACTATGCCCGATCGGCCCTAGTAGGAACCACTATTGGTCGTCAGGAAACCTCACGTACATACGCCCAAGTTCCTCATCGAACTCCCACTTGAGTTCCTGGCCATCAACCGAATTGTACTCGGTTGTACCTGCACCTGAGTTTGTAGTAATCTGTGAGTCACAAGGACTCAACAATCCCATTCCTGGGTATCAAAACTATTAAAGCCTTTGGGTAAGGATAAAGTGTATAAGTGGGCTGCTGCAAGCGCTAAGCGTAGATGAGGTGGCTAGCTTACGTATCATCAGAGCAAGAAAAGAAGTGAAAGCCATCAGTCGTGAACTAATCATGTTCACTAGATGATCCTATCTACCTATGAGTCATCCATAACCCACACGTGTTCTCTTCCCAAACTCCTTCGAAAAGAGACCATCATGACTACTCACACAGTAGTGTATTATGTTTGAGGTTTCGTGTCAAGTTGTCTACAACTAGATATTAACAAATTCCCATTCGCCACATAACTGCGGGCACAGCTTTCGAAAGATCATAGCCCTGCAGGGTTGTCCCAACTTAGCCCATCACAAGCTCTCGCGATCAACAGAGGTAAAACCCCTTATCTTAGGGACTACCCGATCAGACTCGGAATCCCGGTGTACAAGATATTTCGACAATGGTAAAACATGTCCAGCAAGACCTCCCGACGTGCCGACACCCTGATAGGAGCCGCGTGTATTTTGTCTCAGGCCACGATCGTATGTGCACTCCGTACAACTAAAACTAATCCTGGAGTTTCCCCGTGGTGGCGCTGCAAGGGGCTCTAGTTTGGACCAACACTTATGAGGAGCACTGGCCCGGGGTTGTTAATTAAGGCCTCGGGGTATCTAGTCCCTATGCAAATTTAAGTTGTTATTAGGCAAATGGTAAAACCAAGGTTGGGCCTTGCTGGAGGAGTTTTATTCAAAGCAAACTATCAAGGCGTCCCCATATACCCAACCGCATGAGGAACGCAAAATCAAGGAACATAACACCAGTTTATCAGTTCTTAAGGCGGCATGGGTGGAACAAAACAACGAGCAAAAGGCCAAGCCTTCCACCCATTGCCAAGTATATAGGGTGCATTAATGTAAATAATAGATATTGTGTTATTCCCAAGAACCCAATCCACATGGACCAAACTTCATCTTCACCTGAAACTAGCAACGCTATAAGAGGGGGGCTTGAGCAAAAGCGTACTTAGCCAAACAACGGGTTGCTATGTGGGTAGTTAAAGGTTTCATGGCAAAGTGGGGCTGACATGCAAAAGGATAGGTATCGTGATAAGCAATAGAGAGAGGCATCTAGCATAGCATCAATAGAGGTGATATCAAGGAATGATCATCTTGCATTGTAAGTCGTCGGTGTACTCGGGACCTTGATCTTCGTACTCATACTCAATGGCTCTCTCGACCTCGGACTCGAGCTCGTCTCCCAGTGCTACCCAACATAACAAGCATCCAATAAACACACTTGATAAGAAACGAACACATGCTATGCAAGAGAGATGCAATTATGATGCTACGGAGCTACCGGTATGAAGGGAGATGAAGCCGGGAAGGACATGAGAATACATGATGGATATGGGCAAGATCTTGACAAACCAAGCATGCCACTGGATAGATTGAAAGATTTCAGTCGAAAACGATATAAAGATCATTTGAATCGGATGCACGGTTTGCAAATGGCAAGCAAAACAAGATGCAATGCAAAATCGAAGTTAATAGCAACATGAAATCTTTGGAGCAAGGTTTAATTATGCTACAGCTCCCAAACATGATGACAAAAGTCATGGATGTGAAGTAGACATGATTCTCAACAAGTACGAACTCAGATCACACTGAAAAACTTGCTGGAACACAATTAAAAAAGCATGGCAAGATTCAATAATTTAACAGATTTCTCAGACTTGGTGAAATTTTAACTGGGCATGCAACCAGGAACAATATGTTGCTGCCTTTGGAGGCACACAACAGCAGTCAAAACAACTATAACAAGCATGAAATTCACATGAGCATTTAGAAGACATAATATACTTCCAATTCATCCAAAGGAACAAATCATCCCACGCAAGGGTTGCTTAACACGAGCTTTGCCAAATTGAATGTTCTGTTAACAGGCTGATAGTTCAGATTTCAAGCATTTTGAGAGCAAGATAACAACAAGCTACAGCAGGGCATATATGCAAACAAAATCATGGGTTGATAGACAAATATATGAAAATCAAGACATGCTCACTAGTTATTCCAAAGCATGCATGGAAAAGATTGTGGCATCAAGTTTACATGGCAACATGTTATTACAGATTCCAGACTTCGCAGTTTTTCACTGTGTAAATCTGCAACATTGACATGGCATGTTTACAAGCTTGTTTAAATCACCACAAAGCATATGATGGAAAACCAAATGGACCACTTCAAAGATAACATGATTATGCTCCTAAAAGATGTTGACATGTGGCTCAAAAGAAAATCACACAAAATGCTACGAAAAAGACAAATCATCAAGTTATAACAATTTCAGCAACTTAACAGCCACAAGCACTTTTGCAACAGGGTTAAACATGGCATAATGCAACCTAACATGTATGCAAATGCATCCATCATGAAGAGCATCACAAGACGAACATTTTGACATATCATACACTCCATTTGGACAAACATGCACAAAGTTACGGCCTCACGAACATGCACACATATTGTTAACAGACAACTAGTGCTGAAACAGTAACATGACATAGCAGTTTGGCAACAAAGATTAAGACATCTAGATGAACCCTAACATGCGCAAAACTGATGCCATCACGTACAACACTTCAAGACGAACATTTCCATATATCATATGTGCAAAACGGAGCTACGGGTACGGAGATACGACATGATGAAGGAGGCAACAATATAACAAAGGATTGGGACTTAGTGGAAATTACCACCCGCAAAAAGTCAACGGGACAAAGGGATCTGGGCGGAGCGGGACGCGTTTGGTTGGCGGACTTGGTGGATCTGATCCACCCTCCTGGTGGATCCGGATCTCACCGGAGTTTGGCAGAGGAGCTCGCCGAAGTTCAAGCCGGCGACGAGGGATCGCAGGGAAGGCGACCGACGAGTTGAGGAGGCTGGCGCCGGCGGTGCTGGAGGCGGCAGCGCGCGGAGCGCGAGGCGGTGGGGCATCACGGTGGCGCGGTGTCGCGGGCGGTTGGCGAGCGGCGGCGGGGCTACGTCGGCGACGTGCGGCCGGCGGCGGGGCGCGCAGAGGATGGCGCGGCGGCGGATGTGTCCAGCGTGGGTCGGACGCGTCCGGCTGCACGAGGAGCGAAGTTTTAGGGTTTCATCCATGATTTCGGGGGAGAGGGCATATTTATAGGTAGAGGGAGCTAGGAGAGTCCAAATGAGGTGCGATTTTCGCCCACACGATCACGATCCAACGACCGAGAGCATGGAGGTGGTTAGGATGAGCTTGTGGGCTGTTGTGGAGGGGTGTTGGGCCAAAAGAGATAGGGCTTCCGACGAGTTATGCGGTTAACCATTGGAGTATCAAACGACCTCCAAACGAGACGAAGCTTGACGGGCGGTCTGCCCACACTATAACAACATCGCACGACAGCTTTCACCTCATTCTGAGAATGTTTTCCGGCCACATACAAAGGGAGGATTCAGAGGCACCACGGGCACGTGTGTGAGTGTCGGAACTCGAAACGGACAACGGAGAGAAACAAACATGACCCGGTGCAAGTGACAACACAAATGCAATGCAATGCACGTGATGACATGACATGGTGATATGCAACACATGCACAAGGCAAAAACGTAGAAACCTGAAATGAAGGAGGAGCCCAGAATGGAATTGATTAAGTCAACGATGAATATATTGCCATAAATGGAATTGTTACATCCGGGGCGTTACAAACTCTCCTCCACTATGAAAAGATCTCATCCCGAGATCTAGGATTGAAAGAATTCCAGATATTCAGAACGGAGGTGATCCTCGCGTTCCCACATAGCTTCTCGATCGGTATGGTGTGACCACTTCACTTTCAGGAACTTGATTGATTTGTTGTGAGTCTTGCGCTTGGATTCTTCAAGGATAGCAACGGGGTGCTCATGATAAGACACGTCGGCTTGAAGCTCAATTTCTTCGAAGGCGACGGTGCGCTCAGGCATCTTCAAGCACTTGCGGAGTTGCGAGATGTGGAACACGTCGTGCACGTTGGAGAAGTTTTGAGGAAGCTCAAGTTGGTAGGCG
This sequence comes from Secale cereale, assembly GCA_902687465.1. Taxonomy (NCBI): domain Eukaryota; kingdom Viridiplantae; phylum Streptophyta; class Magnoliopsida; order Poales; family Poaceae; genus Secale; species Secale cereale. Next base: position 173,143,911 of record LR738715.1, read on the forward strand.
AGGTTGCCTCTTTTCCCAACAATCTTGAAATGACCCACATATGTTGGAGCTAGCTTGCCCTTGATACCAAACCTCTGAGTGCCCTTCATAGGAGAAACACGGAGATACACATGGTCTCCAATGTCGAAAGCCAAGTCACGATGCTTGCCGTCATAGTAGATCTTTTGGCGCGATTGCGCAGCCTTGAGATTCTCACGTATGACTTTGCACATTTCTTCGGCCTCTGAGATCAAATCATCTCCAAGGAGTTGACGTTCACCAGTCTCGAACCAGTTGAGAGGGGTACGCCACTTTCTGCCATAGAGAATTTCAAATGGTGCTTTGCCTGAACTTGCTTGGAAGCTGTTGTTCTAGGAGAACTCGGCAAATGGAAGACAATCTTCCCATTACATACCCAAGGGGATTACACATGCCCTGAGCATATCTTCAAGAATTTGGTTCACCCTCTCAACTTGACCACTTGTCTGAGGATGGAAAGCTGTGCTGAAGCAAATCTTGGTACCCATAGCTGACTGGAAGGAATCCCAGAATTTGAAAGTGAACAAACTTCCACGATCCGAGGAGATTACTTGAGGGATACCATGCAAAGAGAAAATTCTTGAGGTGTACAACTCTGCCAGTTGGGCTGCATTGATGGATTCCTTGACTGGAAGAAAATGAGCCACTTTTGTGAGCTTATCAATCACCACAAAGATAGCGTCGTTTCCTCGCTTGGACTTGGGGAAGCCGGTGATGAAATCCATCTCAATGTGATCGAATTTCCACTCGGGAATAGGCAAAGGTTGGAGAAGTCCGACTGGATGTTGATGTTCTGCTTTGACTTTGTGGCAGACATCACACTCGTTCACGAACTGAGTAATTTCTCTTTTCATGCGAGTCCATCAATAGGATTGCTTGAGGTCATGATACATCTTGGAGCTGCCTGGATGTATCGAGAGAAGGGAAATATGAGCCTAGTTCATTATGACCTTCCGTAAGTCACCTTTTGGAACCACAATCCGGTCCTCAAAGAATAAGGTGTCCTTGTCATCAATGCGGTAGCACTTGTACTTTGGAGTTCCTTTGGCAATACCATGCTTCACTTTCTTCACCATAGCATCAAGAAGTTGAGCTTCAAGGATTTGATCTTCCAAGGTAGGAGCGACTTGAAGGTTGGCAAGAAATCCTTGTGGAACAATTTGAAGGTTGAGTTTTCGGAATGCTTCACAGAGATCCGGTTGGAACGGTTTGAGGATGAGACTGTTGCAATAAGCCTTTCTGCTCAAGGCGTCTACAATCACATTGGCCTTGCCAGGAGTATACTCAATGCTTGGGTTGTACACTTGAATCATTTCGACCCAATGAGTCTGACGGAGGTTGAGGTTTGGTTGTGTGAAGATATACTTCAGGCTCTTGTGATTGGTGAAGATGTCAACCTACCTGCCCAACAAGAGGTGTCTCCACGTGATCAAGGCATGGACAACTGCCGCCAACTCAAGATCGTGAGTGGGGTAGTTCTTCTCGTTTGGCTTGAGCTACCAAGAAGTGTAAGCCACTATCTTCTTATCTTGCATAAGGACCCAGATAGAGGACTTCATCGAGCCAAAATTCGCACTTTGAGAATTTCGCATAAAAGCGGTGCTCTCTGAGCCTATCAAGAACCAAACGGAGGTGCTTGGCATGGTATTCTTTATTCTTGGAGAATACCAGAATATCATCAAGATAGACGAGGACGAACTCATTGGTGTATGGGTTGAATATGAAATGCATCATCCAAGAGAAGGTAGGAGGTGCATTTGCCAACCCGAAGGACATGACTGTGTACTCGTAGGTGCCATAACTTGTCCTAAATGTGATCTTGGGAATATACTCTTCACGGATACGAATTTGATGGTAGTCCATCCGGAGATCAAGCTTCAAGAAAACCTTGGCTCCTTCGAGCTGCTCGAACAGTTCATTGATATTGGGGAGCAGGTACTTATTCTTAATTGCCTTCTTGTTCAATGGCCGGTAATCGACGCACAATCATTCTGTACCATCCTTCTTCTTGATACAAAGAACATCATAGCCCCAAGGAGAAGAACTTGGTCTGATCAGACCCAAGCGTTCTTGCTCGTCGAGTTGCTTCTTCAATTCCTTCAACTCTTTAGGAGAAAGCTTGTACGGACACCTACGGGCTGGCTCCGTACCAGGTTCAGCTTCAATGATGAATTCAACTAGACGGTTGGGAGGCATCCCTAACAATTCTTAAGGAAATACATCTTCATATTCACAAATCACCGGAATCTGCGACATGGCATTAATCTCACCCTTGTCATTGAGAGAGAATAGCCCGATTATGTTATCTCGAGCTGCGAAGATAATCACGTCTTCGGAAGGATGAGTTAAATTGACCTCCTTGTTTGCACAATCAAGGAGAGCATCATGCTTAGAGAGCCAATCCATTCCAAGAATAAGATCAATGTCCGAATTGCCAAGAATGACTCGGGAAGCTAGAAATTTATAATTGCCCATCTTGATGGAAATATCCGGAACAACTGAGTTGGAAGTCATTTGCAATCCCGGAGAAATAATGTTCAAAGGCCTTGGTATCTTCTCCGTAACAAAATCATGCTTAGGCAAATGGTCTTGAGATGAAGGAAAGCGATGCACCAGAATCAAATAAAACTTTTGCAGGAATTGAGTTAACCGGAAGATTACCAATTATCACATCTGTAGAATCGTCTGGCTGAGCTGCGTTCATCGGATTCAGCCTTGCAGCCTTTGGATTGTGCTTGACAATGGCGTTGCTTGATGACTTGATAGGAGGAGTAGGCGGAAGGCGCCTCTGGTTGGTCCACTTGTTGGAGTAGTGGCCCTTCAGACCACATTTGTAGCAAGTAACCTCTGAAGCTGGGCGAGGAGGAGGATCACTTGAACTTGAAGCCTGAGGCTGAAACTTGTTCTGGTTGCTTGGGTTGGGTGGGTGGGAAGATCCACGACCACCTGAGTGCTTGTTCTAACTTGGAGGATGGAACACTGGAGGTGGCGGAAGCCAGAACTTCTGCTGCTTAGCAACCACTTGTGAGGAAGAAGAGGAGCTGACTGCATCTCTGATTCTTTTCTTTGAAGCCTCACACTTGAGCTGGGCAGCTTCTTGCTTGAGAGACATGTTGTAGAATTGATCAAATTCTTCTGGCTCGAAGAGAGTGAGAGCAAGCTGGAGTTCATCTTTCAGTACACCTCGGAATTGGTAGATCTTGCTCTTTGCATTGGGAATGTCTTGCTTAGCTTAACGGGCCAGATTCTGGAACTTGACATTGTATTTGTACACAGACATGCTGCCTTGCTTCAGATTGCGGAATTGCTCACGCATTCCTTCAATGACACTGGTAGGGATGTGATGAGAATGAAAATCGCGGCAGAAGTTAGTCTAAGAGATCTCACGACCCGCTCTGGAGTCTTTGTACTATTGCCACCAATCTGTAGCTTGGTCTTTGGGTTGGAATGCGGCAAACTTGACATAATCCACTGGGTTGACATTACTGCACTCGAAATGCTTGTTGATGTCAGTGATCCAATCCTCGGTGCCGAGTGGATGAACATAGTAGGTGAAGGACTTGGGCTGATTTGCCAACAATTGGTTCAGAGTAGCAAGGTGCGACTCGTTGTTGAAGTTAGCTTGGCCTTGATTCCCTTGATTGTTCTGGTTGTTCTGAATAGTTTGAAAAGCTTGCATCATCTGAGTGTTGGCGGTGGTGGCTTGCATCACATCCTGCAATGCCTCAGGCGGAGGAGGAGGAGATGGTGGAGTTTCATCATCAACCTCCGGGTTCTGGTTGGGAACTTTTTTAGGTGCCATCCCGGAGATGACAACAACCGTTAGAGTCCCAATTGCAAGATATATAAGCTGAATTAAAGGCTAGATATGTTGCAACATAAATAATCACAATATCATCCGAACATAGCAATGAACGAATGAATTCCATAAGCTTAAATGGCACATCAACTTGTCGAGAAGCCACTTGAGAGAACAAAATGATAGAATAAAACAACAAGGTAACAGATGGAACAAATACATAATAGAGGTTTCGTCCCACATGTTTGTGCTGAGGCCCCATGGCACATGTTCCAAAGGGCATTGCGATCCCCGAGTCAGCATAGCCAAGGAACCTTTAAGATGCAACCCCCAGTGTAACAACGACCATGATAACCTCTCCACTAGATGTTGAACCCCAACCTCATATCATGCACCCGTTGGAAGATTACCTAAGAGATACTTGAATCCCACCTATTAATTGCCGAAGCTTTCTGATTATGCAATATGGTGTTGGGGATACAGGGGAAGCACCGCATATCACTCAACTAATAAATCCTACATCCAACTGTATCCATCCGTCAACACATAACCAGGCACCTTCGGAAACCGTTTACCTCAGACCTTCAAAAAGCATCCGCTATACTAGCTGTGGCAATACTCCTGAACTATCCCCCCAGTACTGGGTGACGTCGGGGTTATCTCACCACCAGACATGCATAGAAGAGTTTTCGATGCCGGCCACCTCTGGTATTCTAGAACCACAATGATACAATTGTGACGACAACACCTTGGAGCTCAACTCCCCGGGACACTGCGACAAACCCTAAATGACAGGAGGCACCAAGAACAATGTTCTCGTCACAAAAATATCGGAATGATCCCAACAAAACCTGCGTGATCCTAATTTTTTAGTGGAAGACAGGGTAGGAAGACAAAACTTCTACGTCAGGAGTCCTCACCAGAGCGACGAAGGGGATAAGGAGTAAAAAAAATTCCTACTCTCTGATATATATATATATATATATATATATATATATATATATATATATATATATATATATATATATATATATATATATATATATATATATATATATATATATATATATATATAAAATCCTAAGACTCAATTTATTAAAAAAATTATAGACTCAACATCGGCAGCGGTTCGATCAAACAGTGGCTCCTAGGTCGGGGAAGGCTCTGATTACCACTTGTAACGCCCAAGATGCGACTATATCTCCTACGTGTCGAGGCACGACTTAGAGGCATAATCGCATTTTGGTATGATAGCAAGAAGGTAATCTTCACACATTCCCATGTACAAGATCAAAGGAAAAAATACATAGTTGGCTTACAATCGCCACTTCACACAATGCATAATTAAGTCATACATTCATCCAAGTACAACCACAGTCTGTCTACGGACCAGTTCAAATGAAAAGAGGATAACCACCCACTATGCCTGATCGGCCCTAGTAGGAACTGATACGTCTCCAACGTATCTATAATTTTTGATTGTTCCATACTATCTCTACTCCTATAAAAAAATGACTTGGTGGTGATGGTGTGCCTGCCACCATGCCATCTATACCGTTGGATTTCGAATCTAAGGCTGACACTGAACGAGCTATCCCCGAGCCTCAACTTGCACTTTCGCAAAAACCACCCCGTGCATCGGATAGAACTTCGGGGAACACCAATAGTCTTGTCTCGATGTTTCTCCTTCTCTCATGAAACAAACGAATCTTCGAGAACCCATCCCGAATTCCTCGCCGCCCGCCCATCCCCTCTCTTCCCCGAAGATCGCCGGAGTTGAGTTGGACGAGGATCCCGCCTCATGTATAGTTGTACTTGTAGTTAGAGTGTCAATAATTTGGATTTGGCTTTGAGGTGTCTCTCCTAGATCTGGATGTGCAGGCCGTTGAAGAGGGGTCTCCAACTCCCAGCGCGGTTGACGCACGATCGAGCGTGGCCTTTTCTTCTTCTCCCTCAGTGATATCCTGCGGCATCTCACTGGGAAAGATGGCTGCTCCGTCCATGCTTGCGCTCCTGGCCACCTAGAAAGAGGTTTGGACCATCGTTGCCAAGGACGACGAGTGTTCCGCACAGCACTCTGTGGTGCGGCATGTCCAATGTCAGTGACGGTACGTACACCAACATCCGCCTCCCACCGGCCGCATTCCTTGCACGCTCTGGGACAGCAGCGGCGTCCGCCGCGGAAGAGAACTTACCCTGTATTTATTCTGATGACAAGCACTTCATGCTCTAAAACTGTACATGTTACAGTGCTGAGTCCGCCCATCCTCAGTTCTCCACTTCTAGGGATACGTGCTACTTCCTATAGCGCAATCACACCTGCATAGCATCCTCCAGTGCTGCCAGCGGCACTACATCGTCTGCATATTAATTTTATAATCTTAGGGCCAATTACCTGATGGGAGAATGATTGCTTCAAGAGGCATGTGTAGTCTGCTCTCATAAGGAAATGCAAAAGAGATTTCGCAGTAAAAGTCGAGGTGATGGACACCTCTAGCTTGGTGTCAGTTATTTGCCTCCTTTCTTACTGCGATGAAAGCCATAAGTGGTTGCTCGTCTACGATATCGAGCATTTTGGCGGGTGAGCTCCAAAATTTTATGAAATAATATTTCCAACTGTTTAGAGCTGCCTACTTACTGAAAGGTTTAAGTGTATTGTCTCTGTTTTAATTTCATAATACAAGTAATTCACCCTAGGAAGTTCTATTTATCCCATGTCCTTGCTGCAATAGCTGATATAATTTATAGTCAGCACCCAAATATTGCTGATCTATTGTCGTTCATGGTTGTTGCCTATGACCTACAGAGAGAGTTATTAGTATATTAACCTCATGCATTGTGTGCCAGACTGGTGGTGCAGCATGACTCTTGTACTATTTTCATCATTGACAGATGCAAGTAGTAAATTATCAATTCAAAATGTTGTGGTTACAGTGTTTTCTTGTTAATTCTACATTTCCCCCTTCCTGATAAAGTGCCACTTCTGTGTTATATCTAACGTTGCTCTATGTTTGCTTCTGTTGACTTCAGATTGTCCATATTTGGAGAAGCATGTCTAATTGGCCTCAAGTTCAGAACCATATTACCCAACAAGCTGTTCTCCTTGGCAATGGACCTGGAAGTGAGGTGACAATTGACAACCATTGTCATACAACACCTGGCAGTTGAAGTATTTGCATGACACAATTATGTTTGCAATCTAATCACCTTGTGATATGGTATGCAGCACACCAGTATTTTTTCTTCTTGATTATATCAAGATAACTCAAACTAAATATCTATTGTGTACGTAGTTAGAGGGGTGTTATTACCGTTGAAAAGATAAAGAGCTCGAACTTCCTTAATTTTAGGGGAAGATATGGGTATTGCCTACTAGCTCACCGTATGATGTGACATGTTCAGAACATGATCTTTATGACCTGTGTAATGGCTTTGTACTTCTCTTACTGAACAATAAATATTTACGAGCTTTCTTGAATGTAGTAATACAATTTTTATTGCGAATTAACTTATTATGATGATAGTTTCATGATTTAAGGCATACATTTTAGTAATCTTCACTTATACAGAGGATACATATGTGATTGCTTATTTTGGTTTATGAAATTGATGCCCGGGTCAGATTCTACTAATTTGTGTAAACTAAGATGATTTTCTTGCGTAAACAACACCAAGGTAATGTCCTGTTCATTTTCTATGTGCAGCAGGAACTAAGACGACACAATTTAAATCCCCGTGTGTGTGCACTGTTAAACTGGACATCCCTTGATTATATATTTTTACTGTTAAAAACATTTTGGCTCATTTTCTCCCTTTTGCCAAAATATACTATTACCCAGTACATATGTAGTGGTGATTGTGGTATAACATGGTGCACCAACGGCCATTGTGTGTTACAATATTTTTCCATTGAATATTATTCATGTACATATAACACTTTTTGAACCTGTATATACTCTCTTGGAAGAAAACATTTAGCTTAGAAGGGGGTGCTTATTAGTTAGAAATTGTATGTTTGATTGCGCTGCACGTGCACTGATCTACAATATAACATCACTTTGATCAATATGTTGTCACATTCTTTCTTTTTTGAGGGGTTTTAATAGAGAAATATGTTGGTACATTATTTTCTTTCTGTATCAAGTATCGATTCTTTACTATAATTTAAGTAAATAATGTTCCACCTGGTCTTTTGTGATTCCGTTGCGTCGCACGGGCATCTTACTAGTTATATTATCCTTCTAGGATGTTTTATGGGCTTTTATATACACTTTTATATGATTTTTGGGACTAAGCTATTAACCCAGAGCCAAGTGATAGTTTCTGTTTTTCTCTTGTTTTAGAGTATCGCAGAAAAGGAATATCAAACGGAGCCCAATTGACATGAAACTTAATGGAGGTTATTTTTGGACCAGAAGAAGCCCAAGAAGTGTCGGAGGGGGACCGGAAGGTTCCCGGGCTGCCCTTCATGGACAGCTCGGAGGTCCCCTTTACTTGTCCCTGACTCCAACACCTCATATATATATATATATATATATATATATACAGAAACCTCCAGAAAATAACCTAGATCGGGAGTTCCGCCGCCGAAAGCCTCTGTTGCCATCGAAAACCAATCTAGACCCGTTCTGGCACCCTGTCGGAGGGGGAAATCCCTCTCCGATGGCCATCTTCATCATCCCGACGCTCTCCATGACAAGGGGGGAATAGTTCACCCTCGGGGCTGAGGGTATGTATCAGCAGCTATGTGTTTGATCTCTCTCTCTCTCTCTCATGTTCTTGAGATGGCACGATCTTGATGTATCACGAGCTTTGCTATTATAGTTGGATCTTATGATGTTTCTCCCCCTCTACCTTCTTGTAATGGATTGAGTTTTCCCTTTGAAGTTATCTTATCGAATTGAGTATTTAAGGATTTGAGAACACTTGATGTATGTCTTGCGCGGGATACTCGTGGTGATAATGGAGTATTCTATCGATTCACTTGATGTGTGTTTTGGTGATCAACTTGCGGGTTCCTTGACCTTGGGAATCTATGTATAGGGGTTGGCACACATTTTCGTCTTGACTCTCCGGTAGAGACTTTGGGGCACTCTTTGAAGTCCTTTGTGTTGGTTGAATAGATGAATCCGAGATTGTGTGATGCATATCATATAATCATGCCCACGGATACTTGAGGTGACAATGGAGTATCTAGGTGACATTAGGGTTTTGGTTGATGTGTGTCTTAAGGTGTTATTCTAGTACGAACTCTAGGATAGATCGAACGGAAGGAATAGCTTCGTGTTATTTTACTACGAACTCTTGAATAGATAAATCAGAAAGAATAACTTTGAGGTGGTTTCGTACCCTACAATAATCTCTTCGTTTGTTCTCCGCTATTAGTGATTTTGGAGTGACTCTTTGTTGCATGTTGAGGGATAGTAATATGATCCAGTTATGTTATTATTGTTGAGAGAACTTGCACTAGTGAAAGTATGAACCCTAGGCCTTGTTTCCTAGCATTGCAATACCGTTTACGCTCACTTTTATCATTAGTTACCTTGCCGTTTTTATATTTTCATATTACAAAAACCTATATCTACCATCCATATTGCACTTGTATCACCATCTCTTCGCCGAACTAGTGCACCTATACAATTTACCAGTGTATTGGGTGTGTTGGGGACACAAGAGACTCTTTGTTATTTGGTTGCAGGGTTGTTTGAGAGAGACCATCTTCATCCTATGCCTCCCACGGATTGATAAACCTTAGGTCATCCACTTGAGGAAAAATTGCTACTGTCCTACAAACCTCTGCACTTGGAGGCCCAACAACGTCTACAAGAAGAAGGTTGCGTAGTAGACATCAAGCTCTTTTCTGGCGCCGTTGCCGGGGAGGTGAGTGCTTGAAGGTATATCTTTAGATCTTGCAATCGAATCTTTTAGTTTCTTGTTTTATCACTAGTTTAGTTTATAAAAGAAAACTACAAAAAAATGGAATTAATGTTACCTCATATGCTTCATCTTTTTAATATCCTTCGTGAAAATGATGGGAAGGAAAATTGTGCTCAAGTACTAGAAGAGGAATTACATAGAATGCTTGGCACTAAAGACTTGAATGATAAGCATGATTGCAATATTGTTAGTGTGAATTCTTCAAATATCCATAGTACTAATGATGATTGCACTAGTCATGATGAAAATATCTCTTATAAGCATGTCGATTTTTGTGGAGTGCATAGAGTTTGCAAGTACGTACCAAATAGGGAAGATAGATTTTGCAATAGACATAAGTATTTAGAAACTAAATGGTTGCAAGAAAGGCTAGATGATTGTGCTAAAAATTTAAATTTTCTTAGCCGTACTTGTGAACTTTGCAATGAACGTGGTCATTTAACTCTCCAATGCAAATTTAAACTTCTTGGTTTTGATCTAGAGGAAATTTATATTATTGTGTGGTGAATTGCATTGAAAATACTTATATTGCCAATTACCTAAAGGCATGAAAACAAATAGGAGATGAAGCGAATACTAATGAAAGGGAAGAGATTTCCCAATATCCTCCAATTATTTCTTATCATGAATCAGGTAACGAGGAGGAGTCTTCTATTCAACCAATCTCATTAATAAAAAGCTCCAAAAAGAGGATTAAACCTACACATGATGCGAAGAAGAAAAAGAAAAGACAGAGAAGCAAAGATGAAAAGGTATCCCTTCCAAATGATGTTGCTCCTATTACTCATTGTGATGATGATAATTGCTATACTATCGGTGCTATCCATACTATTAATGATGAGAGTGATTATGCTTATGATATGCAAAGGCCCAAGCTTGGGGATGCTATGTTTGATGATAATGATATATTTGAGAGTTTATTTGCTACAATTAATGTTTTCCCAAGCTTGGGGAGGCTACGTTTGATGAAGATGATATTTTTAGCCCCCCAAGTTTTCGTGAGCAAATTTATTATGAAGAAAGCATGCCTTCTGCTTCCGATGATTATTGTGATGACACTTATGCTATAAAAAGTAGTGATGATTATATTTATAAAACTTGTCATTATTATGATTACCCTTTTTCTGAACATTACTCTTTTAATGTGGAAACAAGCTATAGTATTCAAGTCTCTTATGATACTCCCACTATTCCGAATGAGAAGAATTTTGCTTATATGGAGAGTAATAAAATTTATATGCTTGGGGCTCATGACAAAGATGCTTTATGTGATAGTTATATTGTTGAATTCATTCATGATGCTACTGAGAATTATTATGAGAGAGGATCATATGCTTGTAGGAATTGCAATAATATCAAATTTCCTCTCTATGTGCTTGAAGTTTTGAAGCTATGCTTGTTTTGCTTTCCTGTGCTAGTTGATTATTGTTCCCATAAGTTGTTTGCTCACAAAATACCTATGCATAGGAAGTGGGTTAGACTTAAATGTGCTAGTTATATTCTTCACAATGCTCTCTTTATCTTTCAATTCTTATCTTTTATGCGAGCATCATTGAAATCATCATGCCTAGCTAGAGGCGTTAAACGATAGCGCTTATTGGGAGCAACCCAATTTTATTTTCTTTGCTTTTGCCTCTGTTTAGGAATAAATATTGCATCTAGCTTCTGCTTAGATGTGGTTTTGTGTTTTAATTTGTGTTTGTGCCATGTAGAACCTTTGGGAAGACTTGTGTGAAGTTTATACGGTCATGATGTAAAAAACAAAAACTTTAGCGCTTACGAGATTAGCTACCATTTTTTACTGGAGAGTGATTTTTAGTTGATTCTTTTTGAATAGGATTAATAGACAAATTCCTCATGTCCAACAATTTATTTGATAATTTTTAGAGTTACAGAAGTATTCGAAAGTTACAGATTGCTACATACTGTTCTGTTTTGACAGATTCTGTTTTTCGTGTGTTGTCTGCTTATTTTGATGAATCTATGAGTAGTATCGGAGGGTATGGACCATAGAGAAGTTGGAATACAGTAGATATTACACCAATATGAATTTAGAATGAGTTCATAACAGTACCTAAGTGGTGGTTTTATTTTCTTATACTAACGGAGCTTACGAGTTTTCTGTTAAGTTTTGCGTTGTGAAGTTTTCAAGTTTTGGGTAAAGATTTGATGGACTATGGAATAACGAGTGCCAAGAGCCTAAGCTTGGGGATTCCCAAGGCACCCCAAGGTAATATCCAAGGACCACCAAGATCCTAAGCTTGGTGATGCCCCGGGAAGGCATCCCCTCTTTCGTCTTCGTCTATCGGTAACTTTATTCGATGCAATATTTTTATTCACCACATGATATGTGTTCTACTTGGAGCTCAAGTTATTTTTTTTGCTTGCTGTTTGAATAAAATCCCAAGATCTGAAATTCTAAATGGTAGAGAGTCTTCACATAGTTACGTAATTCAACTACTCATTGATCTTCACTTATATCTTTTGGAGTAGTTTGTCATTTGCTCTAGTGCTTCACTTGTATCTCTTAGAGCATGGTGGTGGTTTTATTTTGTAGAAATTATTGATCTCTCATGCTTCACTTATATCTATTTGAGAGTCTTTTAGAACAACATGGTAATGTGCTTTGGTTATAAAACTAGTCCTAATATGATAGGCATCCAAGATGAGTATAGTAAAAACTTTCATACAAGTGCATTGAATATTATGAGAAGTTTGATACTTGATGATTGTTTTGAGATATGAGGATGATGATATTAGAGTCATGCTAGTGGAGTAATTGTGAATTTGAGAAACACTTGTGTTAAAGTTTGTGATTCCTGTAGCATGCACGTATGGTGAACCGTTGTGTGATGAAGTTGGAGCATGATTTATTTGTTGAGTGTCATCCTTTGTGTGGAGGTCGAGATTGCGCGATGGTTAACTCCTACCAACCCTTCCCCTAGGAGCATGCGTTGAATACTTTGTTTTGTTAACTTGTAGATTTTTGCAATAAGTATATGAGTTCTTTATTACTAATGTTGAGTCCATGGATTATACGCACTCTCACCCTTCCACCACTGCTAGCCTCTGTTGTACCGCACAACTTTCGCCGGTACCATACACCCACCATATACCTTCCTCAAAACAGCCACCATACCTACCTATCATGGAATTTCCATAGCCATTCTGAGATATATTGCCATGCAACTTTCCACCGTTCCGCTCATATGACACGCTTCATCATTATCATTCACATAGAGTCATATTTTGTTCTAGCTTCAAGTTGTAATCTTTGAGTTGTAAGTAAATAAAAGTGTGATGATCTTCATTATTAGAGCATTGTACCGTGTGAGGAAACAAAAAAAAGAGAGAAAGGCAAAAAAAGAGAAGTCCCAACAAAAAAGAGAGGGGGGCTAAAAAAAAGAGAAAAGCCCCTAAAAAAATTAAAAAGAAAAAGAAAAATGAAAGGGGACAATGCTACTATCTTTTTCCACACTTGTGCTTCAAAGTAGCACCATGATCTTCATTATAGAGAGTCTCTTGTTTAGTCACTTTCATATGCTAGTGGGAATTTTCATTATAGAACTTGGCTTGTATATTCCAACGATGGGCTTCCTCAAATGCCCTAGGTCTTCGTGAGCAAGCAAGTTGGATGCACACCCACTTAGTTTCTTTTGTTGAGCTTTCATACATTTATAGCTCTAGTGCGTCCGTTGCATGACAATCCCTACTCACTCACATCGATATCTACTGATGGGCATCTCCATAGCCCATTGATACGCCTAGTTGATGTGAGACTATCTTCCTCTTTTGTCTTCTCCACAACCACCACTCCATTCCACCTATAGTGCTATATCCATGGCTCACGCCCATGTATTGCGTGAAAGTTGAAAGGTTTGAAAAAATTGAAGGGTGAAACAATTGCTTGGCTGAAACCGGGGTTGTGCATGATTTAAACATTTTGTGTGATGAAGATAGAGCATAGCCAGACTATATGATTTTGTAGGGATAACTTTCTTTGCCCATGTTATTTTGAGAAGACATGATTGCTTTATTAGTATGCTTGAAGTATTATTATTCTTATGTCAATATAGACTTTTGTCTTGAATCTTTCGGATCTGAACATTCATGCCACAATAAAAAGAATTGCATTGAGAATTATGTTGGGTAGCATTCCACATCAAAAATTCTGTTTTTATCATTTACCTACTCAAGGACGACCATGAATTAAGCTTGGGCATGCTTGATACATCTCCAACGTATCTATAATTTTTGACTGTTCCATTATATTATCCGTCTAGGATGTTTTATGGGCTTTTATATACACTTTTATATGATTTTTGGGACTATCCTATTAACCCAGAGCCTAGTGCGAGTTTTTGTTTTTCTCTTATTTTAGAGTATCGCAAAAAAGGATATCAAACGGAGCCCAATTGACTTGAAAGTCAACGGAGGTTATTTTTGGACTAGAAGAAGCCCAGGAAGTGCCGGAGGGGGACCAGAAGGTTCTCGGGCTGCCCACGAGGGTAGGGGGCGCCCCTGGGCGCGCCCCTGCCTCATGGACAGCCCGGAGGTCCCCTTTACTTTTCCCCGACTCCAACACCCCATATATTTACGTAAACCTCCGGAAAATAACCTAGATCAGGAGTTCCGCTGCCTCAAGCCTCTGTTGCCACCAAAAACTAATCTAGTCCCGTTCCGGCACCCTGTCGGAGGGGGAAACCCCTCTCCGGTGGCCATCTTCATCATCCCGGCGCTCTCCATGACGAGGGGGGAGTAGTTCACCCTTGGGGCTGAGGGTATGTATCAACAGCTATGTGTTTGATCTCTCTCTCTCCCTCGCTCTCTCTCTCTCTCTCGTGTTCTTGAGATGGCTTGATCTTGTTGTATCGCGAGCTTTGCTATTATAGTTGGATCTTATGATGTTTTTCCCCCTCTACCTTCTTGTAATGGATTGAGTTTTCCCTTTGAAGTTATCTTATCAAATTGAGTATCTAAGGATTTGAGAACACTTGATGTATGTCTTGCGTGGGATACCCGTGGTGACAATGGGGTATTCTATCAATTCACTTGATGTATGTTTTGGTGATCAACTTGCGGGTTCCGTGACCTTGGGAATCTATGCATATGGGTTGGCACACGTTTTCGTCTTGACTCTCCGGTAGAAACTTTGGGGCACTCTTTGAAGTCCTTTGTGTTGGTTGAATAGATGAATTTGAGATTGTGCGATGCATATCGTATAATCATGCCCACGAATACTTGAGGTGACAATGGAGTATCTAGGTGACATTAGGGTTTTGGTTGATGTGTGTCTTAAGGTGTTATTCTAGTACAAACTCTAGTATAGATCGAACGAAAAGAATAGCTTCGTGTTATTTTACTACAGACTCTTGAGTCGATTAGAAAGAATAACTTTCAGATGGTTTCGTACCCGACAATAATCTCTTCGTTTGTTCTCCGCTATTAGTGATTTTGGAGTGACTCTTTATTGCATGTTGAGGGATAGTTATATGATCCAGTTATGTTATTATTGTTGAGAGAACTTGCACTAGTGAAAGTATGAACCCTATGCCTTGTTTCCTAGCATTGCAATACCGTTTACGCTCAGTTTTATCTTTAGTTACCTTGCTGTTTTTATATTTTAATATTACAAAAACCTATATCTACCATCCATATTGCACTTGTATAACCATCTCTTCGCCGAACTAGTGCACCTATACAATTTACCATTGTATTGGGTGTGATGGGTGCAGTAAATATGCCCTAGATGCAATAATAAAGTTATTATTTATTTCCTTATACCATGATAAATTTTTGTTATTCATGCTAGAATTGTATTAACCGGAAACTTAGTACATGTGTGAATACATAGACAAAACAGAGTGTCCCTAGTATGCCTCTACTAGACTAGCGCATTGATCAAAGATGGTTATGTTTCCTAACCATAGACATGAGTTGTCATTTGATCAACGCGATCACATCATTAGGAGAATTATGTGATGGACAAGACCCATCCGTTAGCTTAGCACTATGATCGTCTAGTTTTACTGCTATTGCTTTCTTCATGACTTATACATGTTCCTATGACTATGAGATTATGCAACTCCCGAATACCAGAGGAACACCTTGTGTGCTATAAAACATCACAACGTAACTTGGTGATTATAAAGATGCTCTACAGGTGTCTCCGAAAGTGTTCGTGGTGTTGGCATAGATCAAGAATAGGATTTGTCACTCCGAGTGTCGGAGAGGTATCTCTGGGCCCTCTCGGTAATGCACATCATAATAAGCCTTGCAAGCAATTGACTGATGAGTTAGTCACGAGATAATGTATTACGGAACGAGTAAAGAGACTTGCCGGTAACGAGATTAACTAGGTATAGTGATACCGATGATCGAATCTCGGGCAAGTAACATACCGATGACAAAAGGAACAACGTATGTCGTTATGCGGTTTGACCGATAAAGATCTTCGTAGAATATGTAGGAGCCAATATGAGCATCTAGGTTTCGCTATTGGTTATTGACCGGAGATGAGTCTCGGTCATGTCTACATAGTTCTCGAACCCGTATGGTCCGCACGCTTAACGTTTGATGACGATCGGTATTGTGAGTTTTGATGTACCGAAGGTAGTTCGGAGTCCCGGATGAGATCACGGACATGACGAGGAGTCTCGGAATGTCCGAGACATCAAGATTAATATATTGGACTACTATATTCGGACACCGGAAGTGTTCCGGGTGTTATCGGGTATAACCGGAGTGCCGGAGGGGGTTACCGGAACCCCCTTGAGGGATTATGGGCCATAGTGGGCCAATGAGGGAAAGAGAGGGGCAGCCCATAGGGCTGGCCGCACCCCTAGGGTTCCTAGTTGGACTAGGAAAAGGGGGGATGCGCCCCCCTCTCCTTTCCTTCTCCTCTCCCCTTCCTTTCCTACTCCTAGTAGGAATAGGAAAGGGGATTCCTATTCCTACTAGGAGTAGGAATCCTACTCCTGGCGCGCCTTAGAAGGCCAGCCGCACCTCCCCCCTTGCTCCTTTATATACGGGTGCAGGGGGCACCCAAAGACACAGAAGAAACATTATTCTAGCCGTGTGCGGTGCCCCCTCCATAGAAACACACCTCGGTCATACCGTTGCAGTGCTTAGGCGAAGCCCTGCGCCGGTAGCTTCATCATCTCCGTCACCACGCTGTCGTGCTGACGAAACTCTCCCGTGAAGCTCAACTGGATCAAGAGCTCGTGGGACGTCATCAAGCTGAACGTGTGCTGATAGCGGAGGTGCCGTATGTTCGGTGCTTGATCGGTTGGATCGCAAAGAAGTTTGACTACATGAACCGCGTCACTAGACGCTTCTGCTTTCGGTCTACGAGGGTTTGTAGACACACTCTCCCCTCTCGTTGCTATGCATCTGGTAGATAGATCTTGCGTGATCATAGGATTTTTTTTTGAAATACTACGCTCCCCAACAGTGGCATCATGAGCCAGGTCTATGCGTAGATGATATGCATGAGTAGAACACAATGAGTTGTGGGCGATAATAGTCATACTGCTTACCAGCATGTCATATTTTGGTTCAGCGGTATTGTGAGATGAAGCGGCCCGGACCGACATTACGAGTACGCTTACGCGAGACTGGTTTCACCGTTATGACCACTCATTGCTTAAAGGTGACTGGCGGGTGTCTGTCTCTCTCACTTTAGCTGAATCGAGTGTGGCTACGCTCGGTCCTTGTGAAGATTAAAACATCACATACTTGACGAAAAATCGTTGTGGTTTTTGTATGCGTAGATGAGAACTGTTCTTGCTAAGCCCGTAGCAGCCACGTAAAACTTGCAACAACAAAGAAGAGGACGTCTAACTTGTTTTTGCAGGGCATGTTGTGATGTTATATGGTCAAGACATGATAAGTTATACGTTATTGTATGAGATGATCATGTTTTTGTAAAGTTATCGGCAACTGGCAGGAGCCATATGGTTGTCGCTTTATTGTATGAAATACAGTCGCCATGTAATTGCTTTACGTTAGTTGTGGAAGCAATAGTTGGCGAGACGACAACGATGCTACGATGGAGATCAAGGTGTCGCGCCGGTGATGATGGTGATCATGACGGCGCCTTGGAGATGGAGATCAAAAGCACAAGATGATGATGGCCATATCATGTCACATATTTTGATTGCATGTGATGTTTATCTTATTATGCTTCTTATTTTGCTTAGTACAACGGTAGCATTATAAGATGATCTCTCACTAAATTTCAAGGTATAAGTGTTCTCCCTGAGTATGCACCGTTGCGAAAGTTCGTCGTGCCGAGACACCACATGATGATCGGGTGTGATAAGCTCTACATTCACATACAACGGGTATAAGCCAGTTTTGCACACGCAGAATACTCGGGTTAAACTTGACGAGCCTAGCATGTACAAACATGGCCTCGGAACACTGGAGACCGAAAGGTCGAGCGTGAATCATATATTAGATATGATCAACATAAGATGTTCATCATTGAAAACTACTCCATCTCACGTGATGATTGGACATGGTTTAGTTGATTTAGATCACGTGATCATTTAGATGACTAGAGGGATGTCTATCTAAGTGGGAGTTCTTTAGTAATATGATTAATTGAACTTTAATTTATCATGAACTTAGTCCTGATAGTATTAGCATATCTATGTTGTAGATCAATAGCTCGCGATGTAGCTTCCCATTTGTTTTTATATGTTCCTAGAGAAACTAAGTTGAAAAATGATAGTAGCAATGATGCGGACTTGTTTCGTGATCTGAGGATTTTCCTCATTGCTGCATAGAAGAATTATGTCCTTGATGCACCGCTAGGTGACAGACCTATTGCAGGAGCAGATGCATATGTTATGAACGTTTTGACAAAAGCTCGGTATGATGACTACTTGATAGTTTAGTGCACCATGCTTTACGGCTTAGAACCGGGACTTCAAAAACGTTTTGAACGCCACAGAGCATATGAGATGTTCAAGGAGTAGAAATTAGTATTTCATACTCATGCCCGTGTCGAGAGGTATAAGACCTCTGACAATACATTGCCTACAAGATGGAGGAGAATAGCTCAACTAGTGAGTATGTGCTCAGATTGTCTAGGTACTACAATTGCTTGAATCAAGTGGGAGTTAATCTTCCAGATAAGATAGTAATTGACAAAGTTCTCTAGTCACTATCACCAAGTTAGTAGAACTTCGTGATGAACTATAATATGCAAGGGATGACGAAAGTAATTCCCGAGCTCTTCGCGATGCTGAAATCGGCGAAGGTAGAAATCAAGAAAGAGCATCAAGTATTGATGGTTAACGAGACCACTTGTTTCAAGTAAAGGGCAAAAGGATAGAAAGGGAACTTCAAGAAGAATGACAAGCAAGTAGTCACTCCCATGAAGAAACCCAAAGCTAAACTCAAGCCTGAAACAGAGTGCTCCTACTGCAAAGGAAATGGTCACTGGAAGTGGAACTGCCCTAGATACTTGGCGGATAAGAAGGATGGCAAAGTGAACAAAGGTATATTTGATATATAGATTATTGATGTGTACTTTACTAGTGTTCATAACAACCCTTGGGTATTTGATACTGATTCAGTTGCTAAAATTAGTAACTCGAAACGAGAGTTGCAGAATGAACAGAGACTAGTTAAAGGTGAAGTGATGATGTGTGTTGGAAGTGGTTCCAAGATTGATATGATCATCATCGCACACTCCCTATACTTTCGGGATTAGTGTAGTTGCAATATGGTTATTCATTTAAAGTCATAGAATAATTGTTATTCTGTTTACATGAATAAAGCCTTCGATGGTCATACACCCAATGAAAATAGTTTGTTGGTTCTCGATCGTAGTGATACACACATTCCTAATATTGAAGCCAAAAGATTCAAGGTTAATAATGATAGTGCAACTTATTTGTGGCACTGTCGTTTAGGTCATATTGGTGTAAAGCGCATGAAGAAACTCCATAGTGATGGACTTTTGGAATCACTTGATTATGAATCACTTGGTGCTTGCGAACCATGCCTCATGGGCAAGATGACTAAAACTCCGTTCTCCAAAACAATGGAGCGAGCAATAGATTTGTTGGAAATCATACATACTGATGTATGTGGACCGATGAGTGTTGAAGCTCGGGTATCGTAATTTTCTGACCTTCACTGATGATTTGAGCAGATATGGGTATATCTACTTGATGAAGCACAAGTCTGAAACATTTGAGAAGTTCAAAGAATTTCAGAGTGAAGTAGAGAATCATCGTAACAAGAAAATAAAGTTTCTATGATCTGATCGTGGAGGTGAATATTTAAGTTACGAGTTTGGTCTTCATTTGAAACAATGTGGAATAGTTTCACAACTCACGCCACCCGGAACACCACAACGTAATGGTGTGTCTGGACGTCGTAACCGTACTTTATTAGATATGGTGCGGTCTATGATGTCTCTTACCGATTTACCACTATCGTTTTGGGTTATGCATCAGAGACAGCTGCATTCACATTAAATAGGGCAACATCTAAATCCTTTGAGACGACACCTTATGAACTGTGGTTTGGCAAGAAACCAAAGTTGTCGTTTCTTAAAGTTTGGGGTTGCGATGCTTATGTGAAAAAGCTTCAACCTGATAAGCTCGAACCCAAGTCGGAGAAATGTGTCTTCATAGGATACCCAAAGGAGATTGTTGCGTACACCTTCTATCACAGATTCGAAGGCAAGATATTCGTTGCTAAGAATGGATCCTTTCTAGAAGGAGTTTCTCTCGAAAGAAGTGAGTGGGAGGAAAGTGGAACTTGATGAGGTAATTGCACCTTCTCCCGAATTGGAAAGTAGTACATCACAGAAATTAGTTCCAGTGATTCCTACACCAATTAGTGAGCAAGCTAATGATGATGATCATGAAACTTCGGATCAAGTTACTACTAAACTTCGTAGATCAACCAGAGTATGTTCCGTGCCAGAGTGGTACGGCAACCCGGTTCCGGAAGTCATGTTAGTAGACCATGATGAACCTACGAACTATGAGGAAGCGATGATGAGCCCAAATTCCGCAAAATGGCTTGAGGCCATGAAATCCGAGATGGGATCCATGTATGAGAACAAAGTGTGGACTTTGGTTGACTTGCCCGATGGTCGGCAAGCCATCGAAAATAAATGGATCTTCAAGAGGAAGACCGACGCTGACGGTAATGTTATTGTTTACAAAGCTCGACTTGTTGCGAAAGGTTTTCGACAAGTTCAAGGAGTTGACTACGATGAGACTTTCTCACCTGTAGCGATGCTTAAGTCTGTCTGAATCATGTTAGCAATTGCCGCATTTTATAATTATGAAATCTGGCAAATGGATGTCAAAACTGTTGTATATGATGCAACCAGAAGGTTTTGTCGATCCTAAAGGTGCTAACAAAATGTGCAAGCTCCAGCGATCCATATATGGACTCGTGCAAGAATATCGGAGTTAGAATATACGCTTTGATGAGGTGATCAAAGCATGTGGTTTTATACATACTTTTGGAGAAGCCTGTATTTACAAGAAAGTGAGTGGGAGCACTACATCTTTTCTGATAAGTATATGTGAATGCCATATTGTCGATCGGAAATGATGTAGAATTTTCTGGAAAGCATAAAGGAGTGTCTGAAAGGAGTTTTTTCAAAGAAAGACCTCGGTGAAGCTGCTTACATATTGAGCATCAAGATCTATAGAGATAGATCGAGACGCTTCATAAGTTTTTTCAATGAGTACATACCTTGACTAGTTTTTGAAGTAGTTCAAAATGGATCAGTCAGAGAAGGAGTTCTTTCCTGAGTTGTAAGGTATGAAGTTGAGTAAGACTCAAAGCCCGACCTCGGCAGAAGATAGAGAAAGAATGAAAATCATTCCCTATGCCCCAGCCATAGGTTCTATAAAGTATGCCATGCTGTGTACCAAACCTGTTGTGTACCTTACCATGAGTTTGGCAAGGAGTTACAATAGTGATCCAGGAGTAGATCACTGGACAGCGGTCAAAATTATCCTTAGTTACTGGATGACTAAGGAAATGTTTCTCGATTATGGAGGTGATAAAGAGTTCGTCGTAAAGAGTTACACTGATGCAAGCTTTATATTAATCCAGATGACTCTAAGTATCAATTTGGATGCATATTGGAAGTGGGAGCAATTATCTAGAGTAGCTCCATGCAGAGCATTGTAGACGTAGAAATTTGCGAAATACATACAGATCTGAATGTGTCAGACCCATTGACTAAATTTATCACAAGCAAAACATGATCACACCTTACTACTCTTGGGTGTTAATCACATAGTGATGTGAACTAGATTATTGACTCTAGTAAACCCTTTGGGTATTGATCACATGGCGATGTGAACTATGGGTGTTATTCACATAACGATGTGAACTATCGGTATTAAATCACATGGAGATGTGAACTAGAGTATTGACTCTAGTGCAAGTGGGAGACTGAAGGAAATATGCCCTAGAGGCAATAATAAAGTTATTATTTATTTCCTTATATCATGATAAATGTTTATTATTCATGCTAGAATTGTATTAACCGGAAACTTAGTACATGTGTGAATACATAGACAAAACAGAGTGTCCCTAGTATGCCTCTACTAGACTAGCTCATTGACCATAGACATGAGTTGTCATTCGATCAACAGGATCACATCATTAGGAGAATGATGTGATGGACAAGACCCATCCGTTAGCTTAGCACTACGATCGTTTAGTTTTACTGCTATTGCTTTCTTCATCACTTATACATGTTCCTATGACTATGAGATTATGCAACTCCCGAATACCGGAGGAACACCTTGTGTGCTATCAAATGTCACAACGTAACTGGGTGAGTATAAAGATGCTCTAGAGGTGTCTCCGAAAGTGTTCGTGGTGTTGGCATAGATCAAGAATAGGATTTGTCACTCCGAGTGTCGGAGAGGTATCTCTGGGCCCTCTCGGTAATGCACATCATAATAAGCCTTGCAAGAATTGACTAATGAGTTAGTCACGAGATGATGTATTACGGAACGAGTAAAGAGACTTGCCGGTAACGAGATTAACTTGGTATAGTGATACCGACGATCGAATCTCGGGCAAGTAACATACCGATGACAAAAGGAACAACGTATGTTGTTATGCGGTTTGACCGATAAAGATCTTCGTAGATTATGTAGGAGCCAATATGAGCATCCAGGTTCCGCTATTGGTTATTGACCGGAGATGAGTCTCGGTCATGTCTACATAGTTCTCGAACCCGCAGGGTCCGCGCGCTTAACGTTTGATGACGATCTGTATTATGAGTTTATGAGTTTTTATGTACTGAAGGTAGTTCGGAGTCCCGGATGAGATCACAGTCACAACGAGGAGTCTCGGAATGTCTGAGACATAAAGATTAATATATTGGACGACTATATTCGGACACCGGAAGAGTTCCAGGTGTTATTGGGTATAACCGGAGTGCCG
>LR738715.1:173167126-173217492 GCA_902687465.1 Secale cereale
CCCCCGAGGGAGTATGGGCCATAGTGGGCCAATGAGGGAAAGAGAGGGGCAGCCCATAGGGCTGGCCGCACCCCCCTAGGGTTCCTAGTTGGACTAGGAAAAGGGGGGAGGCGCCCCCCTCTCCTTTCCTTCTCCTCCCCCCTTCCTTTCCTACTCCTAGTAGGAATAGGAAATGGGATTCCTATTCCTACTAGGAGTAGGAATCCTACTCCCGGCGCGCCTTAGAAGGCCAGCCGCACCTCCCCCCTTGCACCTTTATATACAGGGGCATGGGGCACCCAAAGACACAGAAGAAACCACAGAAACACACCTCGGTCATACCGTTGCAGTGCTTAGGCGAAGCCCTGCACCGGTAGCTTCATCATCTCCGTCACCATGCCGTCATGCTGACGAAAATCTCCCATGAAGCTCAACTGGATCAAGAGCTCGTGGGACGTCATCAAGCTGAACATGTGCTGAACGCGGAGGTGCCGTACATTCGGTGGTTGATTGGTTGGATCGCGAAGAAGTTCGACTACATCAACCGCGTCACTAGACGCTTCCGCTTTCGGTCTATGAGGGTACGTAGACACACTCTCCCCTCTCGTTGCTATGCATCTGGTAGATAGATCTTGCGTGATCGTAGGATTCTTTTTGAAATACTACGCTCCCCAACATTGGGGACACAAGATACTCTTTGTTATTTGGTTGCAGGGTTGTTTGAGAGAGACCATCTTCATCCTACGCCTCCCACGGATTGATAAACCTTAGGTCATCCACTTGAGGGAAATTTGCTACTGTCCTACAAACCTCTGAACTTGGAGGCCCAACAACATCTACAAGAAGAAGGTTGCGTAGTAGACATCATGAACCACTACTGATCGTTGGAAAACGTCACGTACATACGCCCATGTTCCTCATCTAACTCCGAATTGAGTTCCTGGCCATCAACTGAAGTGTACTCGGTTGTACCTGCACCTGAGTTTGTAGTAATTTGTGAGTCACGAGGACTCAGCAATCCCATTCCCGGGTATCAAAACTATTAAAGCCTTTGGGTAAGGATAAAGTGTATAAGTGGGCTGCTGCAAGCGCTAAGCGTAGATGAGGTGGCTAGCTTACGTATCATCAGAGCAAGAAGAGAAGTGAATGCCATCGGTTGTGAACTAATCATGATCACTAGATGATCCTGCCTACCTACGAGTCATCCATAACCCACCCGGGTTCTCTTCTCGAACTCCTTCGAAAAGAGACCATCACGACTACTCACACGGTAGTATATTATGTTTGAGGTTTTGTGTCAAGTTTTCTATAATCGGATATTAACAAATTCCCATCCGCCACATAACCGTGGGCACGACTTTCGAAAGATCATAACCCTACAGGGGTGTCCCAACTTAGTCCATCACAAGCTCTCGCAATCATCAGAGGTAAAACCCCTTATCTTAGGGACTACCCGATTAGACTCGGAATCTCGGTGTACAAGATACTTTGACAATGGTAAAACAAGTCCAGCAAGACCTCCCGACGTGCCGACACCCTAATAGAATCCGTGCGTATCTCGTCTCGGGCCACGATCGGATGTGCACTCCATACAACTAAAACCAATCCTCGAGTTTCCTCGTGGTGGCGCTGCAAGGGGCTCTAGTTTGGACCAACACTCATGAGGAGCACTGGCCCGGGGTTGTTAATTAAGGCCTCGCGGTAGCTAGTCCCTATGCAAATTTTAGTTTTTATTAGGCAAATGGTAAAACCAAGGTTGGGCCTTGCTGGAGGAGTTTTATTCAAAGCGAACTATCAAGGGGTCCCCATATACCCAACCGCGCGAGGAACGCAAAATCAAGGAACATAACACCGGTTTATCAGTTCTTAAGGCGGCATGGGTGGAACAAACACCGAGCAGAAGGGCAAGCCTTCCACCCATTGCCAAGTATATAAGGTGCATTAATGTAAATAATAGATATTGTGTTATTCCCAAGAACCCAATCCACATGGAGCAAACTTCATCTTCACCTGCAACTAGCAACGATATAAGAGGGGGGCTTGAGCAAAAGCGTACTTAGCCAAACAACGGTTTGCTAGGTGGGTAGTTAGAGGTTTCATGGCAAAGTGGGGTTGACATCGAAAAGGATATGTATCATGATATGCAATAAAGGCGAGGAATCTAACATAGCATCAATAGGGGTGATATCAAGAAATGGTCATCTTTCCTGGTAAGTCGTCGGTGTACTCGACACCTTGGTCTTCGTACTCGTACTCAACGGCTATCTTGACCTCGGAATTGAACTCGTCTCCCGGTGCTACCCAACATAACAACCATCCAATAAACACACTTGATAAGAAACAAACACATGCTATGCAAGAGAGATGCAATTATGATGCTACGGAGCTACCGGTATGAAGGGAGATGAAGCCGGGAAGGACATTAGAAGACATGATGGCAAGCAAAACAAGAGCCATGCAAAACTGAAGTTAACAGCAACATGACATCTTTGGAGCAAGGTTTAATTATGCTACAGCTCTCAAACATGATGACGAAAGGAATGGATGTGAAGTAGACATGATTCTCAACAAGTATGAACCCAAAGCAGACCCAAAAACTTGCTGGAACACAATTAAACAAGCATGGCAAGATTCAATAAGTTAACAGATTTCTCAGACTTGGTGAAATTTTAAGTGGGCATGCAACCAGGAACAATATGTTGCTGCCTTTGGAGGCACACAACAACAAGCAAAACAACAATAATAAGCATAAAATTCACATGAGCATGAAGAAGACATAATATACTTCCAATTCATCCAAAGAAACAAATCATTCCATGCAAGGGTTGCTTAACACGAGCTTTGCCAAATTGACTGTTCTGTTAACAGGCTGACAGTTCAGATTTCAAGCATTTTGAGAGCAAGATAACAACAAGCTACAACAGGGCATATATGCAAACAAAAGCATGGATTGATAGACAAATATATGGACATCAAGACATGCCCACTAGTTATTCCAAATCATGCATGGAAAAGATTGTGGCATGAAATTTACCTGACAACATGTTATTACAGGTTCCAGACTTAGCAGTTTTTCACTAAGTATAAATCAACAACATTGGCATGGCATGTATACAAGCTTGTTTAAGTCACCACAGAGCATATCATGGAAAACCAAATGCACCACTTCAAAGATAACATGATTATGCTCCTAAAATATGTTGACATGTGGCTCAAAATAAAATCACACAAAATGCTACGAAAAAGACAAATCATCAAGTTATAACAATTTCAGCAACTTAACAGCCACAAGCACTTTTGCAATAGGGTTAAACATGTCATAATGAAACCTAAGATGTATGCAAATGCATCCATCATGAAGAGCATCACAAGACGAACATTTTGACATATCATACACTCCATTTGGACTAACATGCACAAAGTTACGACCTCACGAACATGCACACCTATTGTTAACAGACAACTAGTGCTGAAACAGTAACATCACATAGCAGTTTGCAACGAAGATTAATACATCTAGATGAACCCTAACATGCACAAAACTGATGCCATCACGTAGAGCACTTCGAGACGAACATTTCCATAAATCATATGCGCAAAACGGAGCAACGGGCACAGAGATACGACATGATGAAAGAGGCAACAAAATAACAAAGATCTGGGACTTAGTGGAAATTACCCCCTCGCAAAAAGTCAATGGGACGGAGGGATCCGGGCGGAGCAGGACGCGTTTGGTTGGAGGAGTTGGTGGATCTGATCCACCCTCCTGGTGGATCCGGATCTCGCTGGAGTTCACCGGAGGAGCTCGCCGAAGTTGAAGCCGGTGACGAGGGAGCATGGGGAAGGCGACCGGCGAGGAGAGGAGGCCGGCGCCCGCGGTGCTGGAGGCGTTTGCGCGCGACGCACGAGGCGTCGTGGTGGCACGGTGTCGCGGTCGGCGGCGGTCGGCGAGCGGCGGCGGGGCGACGTCGGCGACGTGCGGCCGGTGGCGGGGCGCGCGGAGGACGGCGCGCAGCGGACGTGTCCGGCGCGGATCGGACGCGTCCGGCTCCGCGAGGAGCTAAGTTTTAGGGTTTCATCCGTGATTTCGGGGGAGATGGCATATTTATAGGTAGAGGGAGCTAGGAGAGTCCAAATGAGGTGCGGTTTTCGCCCGCACGATCACGATCCAACGACCGAGAGCATGGAGGTGGTTAGGATGGGCTTGTGGGCTGTTGTGGAGGGGTGTTGGGCCAAAAGAGATAGGGCTTCCGGTGAGTTATGTGGCTAACCGTTGGAGTATCAAACGACCTCCAAACGAGATGAAACTTGATGGGCGGTCTACCCACACTATAACAACACCTCACGACAACTTTCACCTCATTCTGAGCATGTTTTCCAGCCACTTACAAAAGGAGGATTCAGAGGCACCACGGGCACGTGTGTGAGTGTCGGAACTTGAAACAGACAGAGAAGAGAAACAAACATGA
This sequence comes from Secale cereale, assembly GCA_902687465.1. NCBI lineage: Eukaryota > Viridiplantae > Streptophyta > Magnoliopsida > Poales > Poaceae > Secale > Secale cereale. Next base: position 173,171,575 of record LR738715.1, read on the forward strand.
CCCGGTGCAAGTGACAACACGAATGCAATGCAATGCGCATGATGAAATGACATGGTGATATGCAACACATGCACAAGGCAAAAACGTAGAAACCCGAAATGAAGGAGCAGCCCAGAATGGAATTGATTAAGTCAACGATGAATATATTGCCATAAATGGAATTGTTACATCTGGGGCATTACACATAGCTTCTTCATACTTGGTAGGTTCTTCCAATGAAAGAAAGGAGAAGATGCCACAATAGTTAGCCAAACGAGTGCGTGATCGAGTTGTTGGTCGATAACCTGGATTTCTGATCTCATCGAGAATTAATGAGGGATCAACTCGATTTGCCACTTGAGGATGAGAATTTTCATCGTGATGAGTACTTTCATCTTCATAATCATTTGCATCATCATTTCCTTCAGAAGTGCCATTTTGATCGGCATTTGGAGGAGCATTTAAATCAGTAGCAGCTTGACGAGTTTTGCTTTGAGTGATAGGAGCATCATCATCAGAAAATTCATGTGCATTTTCTTCAACATGCTTGACGCTCCCAATGGCCATTTGCCGAATTGCATCAAATATCAATGGTTCATCTATCACATCAGGCAGGTGTTCCTTTTGGGAGCCGTTAGATTCATCAAACCGCACATTTACCGTTTCCATAACTTCCATGTGGTGAGAGTTATAGACACGGTATGTGTGCGAGTTTGTGCCATAACCGAGAACAAAACCTTCGTGTGCCTTAGGTGCAAACTTGGAACAATGATTCATATCAAGAATGTAACAAGGTGAACCAAAAACACGAAGATCAGAAACATTTGGTTTCTTGCCAGTGATAAGCTCATATGAAGTTTTCTTAAGAAACTTGAGAAGATAAACACGATTGATAACATGGCAAGCAGTGTTAATAGCATCAGCCCAGAAGAAAATATGAGTTTTGTACTCACTGAGCATTGTTCTCACCATTGCAACGAGAGTTCTATTCTTTCGTTCAACAACTCCATTCTGTTGGGGAGTATATGCTACAGAGAATTCATGAGTAATTCCATGATCATCGAGAAAATCAGCGATATGAGTATTTTTGAATTCAGTCCCATTATCACTTCTAACATGCTTGATTCACACATCATATTCATTTTGGGCCTTCTTAGTGAAGTTTTTGAAGATATCTTGAGTCCAGGTCTTGTCGTCGAAAAAGAATGTCCATGTGTATTGAGAGAAATCATCAACAATGACCAAACCATAGCGACTGCCACCGAAGCTTGCATAATTTTGAGGACCAAATAAATCCATATGAAGAATTTCCAGAGGTCTAGTAGTGGTCATGACTGTTTTTGACGAATGATGCTTCTTGGCTAATTTCCCAGCTTCACAAGCAGCACAGAGACGATTCTTGTCGAATTTCACAACAGGAATACCATGAAGATGATTCTTCTTCACCAGGGTCTGCAAATTCCCCATTCCTGCATGACCAAGTCTATGGTGCCCCAGCCAACCTTTGGTTTCTTTTGCAAGCAAACAAGTTTGGACTGAGGTCCCCTTAGAGAAATCCACAATATAAAGATCACCCTTTCTAGTTCCCTCAAAGTTGAAGGAATTGTCAGAGGCCATGAAAACAATGCATTTGTATCTAGAAAAGAGAACTAGCATGCCTAGGTCACACAGCTTGCCCACAGACATAAGATTGAATCCAAGAGACTAGACAAGCAAAATGTCATCAATGGACCTGTCCTTGGAGATAGCAATTTTACCTGGCCCAATTGCCTTTCCTTTGTTGTTGTCACCAAAAGTGATATACTTCAGGGAAGAAGCAGTTAAGTTGGGGTCGACAAACAACGACTTGTCTCCATCATATGACTAGTGCATCCACTATCCCTTATACATTCTGTACATTCGGAGACAAGATCCTGCAGAAGAATTAGGCTTTCTTAACCACCCACATCTTTGTAGGTGGCTTCAAAAAAATTGAACGAGAAGGAAAAGATTTCTTTCGATAAGCATAGTTATTGTTCGATGATGACTCAACATAATTGAAGGAATAAGCATTGAAATTCCTTCTAGTGGAATGAGTGTAGTGATTGAATGAGGTAAGCATGTACTCATTATGCCGAGTCTTTTCTGCTTGCATGGCTAGTCGAACAGTAACAGGCAACTTATTAATAGATTCCTTGGGCACCCAAATAGCTTTCTTTGGAGGACCATTTCTGCAGTTAGGTCCAACATAACGAGCAATAACCTCACCATGTTGATTCTTGAACAATTTATAGTTGTCCAGAGAATCATCATCAGGGTATCCAGGAATGGGGCAATCATACCTCGAAAGTAATACTGGATCGTGTGTTTTTCTCTTAGTAGGAACCCATACAATATGAGGATATTGAGAGGGTTCCCAGTATGAACCATCCGCATTTAGTTTCCTTTCGAAACCAATACCTTCTTTCCTAGGATTTTTGTGAAAGGGTTTGATGTCCTTTGAGAGATTTGAACATTCCTGTCTGAAGAAGGTCTTTCAACCTAGCATTTTCATCAGAAACAGAACCATTTTCCTCGATAGAGGGGTTAGAACTCATAGATGATTCAACATTTGAATCTGCATTGGTTCGTTCAAGGCATTTTAAACATGGTAGCATGAATACTTCAGGTTTCTCTTTAAGTTCTTGGTTTCCCGGACTTTCTGTTTCCTTTTCAGGTAATCATAGGTCAGTCTTTCATGGTCGACTGAGAGAAAATCATGAAGTTCTTCCATTCGAGCCTGTAGAGCAGAATACTCTTCGGTTAACGACTGATTTTTCTCCATCTCCTCAACCAACAACCCTTCGGACTTCCTGAGAGTTTTCTCAATTTTCTCAATAGAGTTTTGTTGGATATTAGCAATTTTGATCAGCTTAGCATGGTCATCCTCATCAGAAGAATATTGATCACTAGAGTGAATCTTATGATGTTTTGAAGATACCTTTTCTTTCGAAGCTTTGGCCATGAAGGAGTAGGCAGGAGATTCATCATCAATTGAGTTATTGTTGAAGAAGTTCGAAGCGGGAGTGGAAGCATAGGCTATGCTAGCCATGCGAGAATCGGAATCCTCATCGGATTCCTCATCTTCTTTGGGTTCTGATGATTCTTCTTCATCTGAATCCATTTGCTTGCCAATGTATGCCTTGGCCTTGAGAGAAGTATTCTTGTGGTTGGTGGAGGACTTGGACTGGTTCTTTGATGAAGATCTTGACAAAGACTTTGACATTGAGTTGTCCTTCTTCTTGAAGAATTTCTTCACTTTCTTTTCTTCATCTGAGTCGTAGTTCTTACTCTTGCTTTTGCTTCGATAGTTTCCCGAGTCATATCTCCCACTAGCATGGATTTCTGCTTCCCAGAGAGGGCAGTCAGAAATGAAGTGTCCAGGATGTTTGCACTTGAAACATGTGTATTCTACAGTAGGTTTTGACGAAGATTTTGAACCCCTCGAGTTGCTCGAACTTCTTTTCTGAAACTGGCACTTTCTGTTAAGGCGCTGAAATCGCTTCTTGATTAGAGCTAGATCTTTGCTGAGTCTTTCTGGGTCATCTGAATCTTCTTCAACATTTCCAACAGACGAAGAATCTGCCACATCCTTGAGGGCGTGAATCTTGCGCAGGTTGGAGCCGTAGAGATCTCTCTTTTCTTTTTCTGGCTCTTCGTGAGTGTTTAACCTTTCCATGATATCCGCGGAGTGAAGATACTTCAAGTCAGGTCGCTCACAAATCAACAGGACAAGGGTTCGAAGGAACCTTCTAGAGATCGAAGCAATTTCTTCACTACTTCAGTATCAGTGATGTCTTATGCGCTTAGAACTTAAAGCTCATAAGCTTTGTCGCTGAGACGGTCAAAGGTTTGCTGACTGCTTTCACTTCCAACGCGCTCGAAACAATTGAATTTTAACCATAGAGTATCGATTCGAGCCTCTTTCTGAGTTGATACTTTTTCATTGATCTTCTTGAGAACATCCCACAATTCCTTCGCAGATTCACATTGGCGATAGCAAAGAAATTGCACCCGAGAGAGATGTCACCAATTTCATCTTTAGCTTGAGAATCCAACTGAATGAGTTTCTTCTCTTCATCAGATGGGGCTTGCGGTACAACAACGGTGAACCCCCACTTTTACCACATTCCAGTTATCATCATAGATGGCTCGGAGACAAATCTTCATATTTTCCTTCCACCAAGGGTAATCCGTCCCATTGAAGATAGGGATCTTGAGATGCGACTTGTAATTCACTGAAGACATACTTAAACTGCAAAGTCGTTAGACTAAAATGAGCAGAGTCAAGGAGTACCTTGCTCTGATACCAATTGTAGGATCAAAGTATATCTACCAAAGGGGGGTGAATGGGAGTTTTATTTTTTCTTCTGAAAAACTTAAATCTCTCAGAACGCAGCAGTGGAGCGAATGAAAACTAAACGACAACAAAGTAAAAAAAGTACTGAATGAAAACTAGACTAACCATTGCAACAGATCTCAAGAGCCAGTTGCATCAAAAGTAAACAGGGTGAAGGAAATGACCAGTGGAGCTCGAGGGCGACAAGGTATTTGTTCGACTAGTTCATCCTTCTGCACAAGGACTACATCTGGTTGGAGGGTCTGTAACTTAACACGAAAGATATACTCTCTTTTCCCTATTCTCCTCGACAATCAATTCGTCAACCGATGCCGATCACTCGTGGTAGATACTTGAAGGCTATCTCCAAACCTTTACAAACTTCTTCTTCAAGAACCACAATGACTCTTGGTCTGTGAAGAAATTGACACCTAACCGTCTAGAGAGTTTGCAGCTCTCAAGAGTAATAGGCGGAGCGTACTAAACTTAGATTCCAGTGATGCTGAACCACTATCTAATTATTTGGCTCTAGAGGTTTTCTCTCAATGGATTTTAAACTCAAATCGCCCAGAGAGTGGGTTGTTCAGCAATCTTCTCAGAATCAAAACAGAGCAGCCACCGGACAAAGCCGGCGCGGGGTGGCTATTTATAGCCGCAACCTTCCCAGAAGGGAAATGACCATTTTGGACACGGGCTCCAGCCAATGGTCAACTGCCACATTCACAACAGTAGGATTTTTGGAGGAACAGTAACATTACTCGAGGAACAAGTAATGCTAACTCCTCGGTCCGAAGCAAATCCCTCACAACGAAGAAGATCACAGTCTCTTGCTGACAAGTATTTGTTCGGAGCACAAAGAGATTTCTCTCACATCTTACATAGGTTTGGGTTTAGCATCAGAGAAGCAAAGCTTCGAATGCAACACCCCTCTTAATAGTACGGTAGTCCAATGACTCAATGAAAGAAGAAAAACAACGAAACAAATGCTACATCTTCACTTCATCTTCATAATTATTCGAGCGCGGTCATCTTCTTCGGACATGCATCGAACCAATTGCTTAAACTCCAACAATTTTTAGGGGTCACCCTTGTTAGCTTTATCTTCGGTGATAATCTTCACTTCCATGCAGGGAGATTGTCTTCGTTGTTTTTCAACAAACTCCTTGATTCTTCAGGGACCTGTTACTCTGTATGCGCTAGCAAACACAGAAGTCCCATACTGTTTATGTCAACAAACTCCAAGACATAAGGGGCCTATCATTGCACCAACACTATGTACTCCGGTTCACACGTAGATCCCACCACGACGCTCTGCTTGGAACTGCACCAACTGACAGCTCCACCATTCAATATAAATACATATCTAGTCTGATACTTAGAGTAATTCAGATCTATGTCGAGGCTACCATCGACGTCACCCTTTACGACGAGCTCTTCGTCACCTCCATAAACGAGAAACATATCCTTTGTCCTTTTCAGGTACTTCAGGATGTTCTTACCGCTATTCAGTGATCCACTCTAGGATTACTTTGGTACCACCCTGCCAAACTTATGGCAAGCACTACAAAAAAAGACACATCCGCGACATTTTGGGCTGAACGAATTTTTTCTGGCATGCTTATGACACTTCTATGACGATAATTGTGCCAAAACCCAGTATCATCATAGATGTGGTGGGCTCCTACTTCAATGACAAAAAATCATGACAGAAAATTGGCTTTTCGTTCTGGGCGGGCCGGAGGTGCAGCTGCATGACATTCTTTTGGCTGTCCATGACGGAAAAACCGTGGTAGAAGCGAGAGCGAAGAAAATATCGGGGAGTTCCCGATTACGGTGGGTGGTCGGGGCCGAGAAATGCACAGAGGGATTGCATGTTTCTCTCGTACGAGTACGCGTGTGGGTGCGAGGCGTTGGGCTCTAACTGAACCCGAGCGAGGCATTCGCCTACTGAACCCGAGCGATTGCACTACAGGCAACGCGTTACTGAACCTGAGCGATTGATCAATCGAGCTGGCTATTAACTAAACCTGAACGAGCGATTCCTTCCCTACTGCTGCTAACTAAAGTCGATCGAACCTGCTGCCTCTTGATGAACAATGAGCATTGTTGGGGGTTGGATGAATAGTTCCTGGTGGGGGTTGGATGAACAGTTCCCGGTGGGGGTTAGATGAACATGACCCCGTGGTAGTAGCTTGAGACCGTTGCCACTGGATGAACATGACCCCGATCGATCCGGTTGGGGGTGAATGAACAAGACCCCGTTGATGGCTGGTTGAATAGTAGCCGATGGAGGGTTGGATGAATAGTAACCCGTGGAGGGCTGGTTGAACAGTAGCCTGTGGAGGGCTGGTTGAACAGTAGCAGGTGGAGGCTAGATGAACAGGAGCCCATGGATGAACAGTAGCTGGTGGAGGTAGGAGCGAGACGTCGTGGATGAACAGTCGTAGGTGGAGGCTGGAGGAGGTCGACGGTGGACGAACAGTAGCCCGTGGAGGCTGGAGCGAGGCAGTAGACTGTGTATGAACAGTAGCCCGTGGAGACCCTTTTTGTGGTACGCCACCCCCTCCCAATGAAGAATACCCCCGTTTCAACCGTAGGAGGTCGAAGAGAAGTACATTTCCCCTGTTTTGCGGTATGCCACACCCCTCCCAATCAGCAGGACCCCATTTCGACCGTAGGAGGTCGAAGAGAAGTCCATTTCCTACGTTTTGCGGTACGCCAGACCCCTCTCGGTGAACAGGACCCCGTTTCGACCGTAGGTGGTCGAATAGAAGGTCGTTTCCTTCGTTCTGCGGTACGCCAGGCCTCGTTTCGGCTGTTCCGTCCAAGCCGGTTGGCTCCCGATGAATAGGACGCATTCCGTTCCCTCCCAATGAACACGACACAGTTTCTCTGTTCTGACCCAGCCGGTTGGCTGACGATGAACAGGACGCCGTCGCTGCTCTTCGCTGCCTCTCAATGTACACGAGCCCTGGCCGTACGTATGCGCGAGTAGGCGTTCGAGACCCGGCTCGTATGTACGTACATGGCCGTATTTACTTTCTTGCACCCTGGCTGTACATACATGTACACGATATTGACGGGACTGCGTGACATGCTACGTTCGCGCCTCTACTATGACACATGCCCTTCCTTACTTGGCCACGTTTCATCGCTGCAGCCTACAGATAGACCGATCGACCAGTATGTATGTACACGTTCACGACCAGATAGACAACCCTACTTACGGTTCGACCGGGTGGGTCCCAGCTATCAAGGAGGCAAGGAGGCACTTCCTTGCGTTCAAAGATATAGCTGGTGGGTCCCAGCTGTCAGGGGAGAATCATATTTTTTGCCCGTTATATGGACATACTTGCTTGTGTGCGAAGATGTAGCTTGGTGGGTCCTAGCAGTTAGGGGGAAACATTTTTTTCATGAAATACGATTCGGTGGGTCCCTGCTATCAGGTGGAGGAATCATTATTTTGCGCGTAATAAGGAGGCACTTCCTTGATGCGGCCGTGGATCCAGCTGTCAGCCTCTCCACGTACAGTCCTCTTCCGATGGAAGTCGTTGACTGACCACATTGACCACGCCGCTCCGAGAGCACCAAGGCGATGGACGACGGCGAGGCCTAGGAAGGGGACGATGTAGAGCCATGGAAGACGCGACAGTGGATGCCCATGCGGAGAGGAGTACGAGGATTGACTGGTTCGACTATGGTGTGAGGCTGCCGTCACCGCGGAATAACAAGGGTTGTGGGTGAGTAGAGGGATGGCCTGGCCAGAGGTTGGAGTAGGTTGGGGCGGTTAGGCCTGCGCGACAGCAGAGCTGGCCATGGGAGGTAGGAGCAGGCGACACAATCATTGTTGGTTTGGGTGGCTGGAGCAAGAAGACCAGAGGTTGAAGAAGCACTACGGCCATTGGATGGACATCGTACGGTCACTGGATCTAGAATCGTTCATATTGACTAAGTTGACAAAGCCCTCCGTCCACATCAACTTAGTAGGCACAAAAGTCAGCCTCCAACTATGGTGCGTCCAAGATAGCAGGGGCAGTATTCAATTTTTTGTGCGTAATAAGGAGGCACTTCCTTGCGTGCGAAGATATAGGTGGTGGGTCCGAGCTGTCAAGGGATGAACGTTTTTTCGCGAAATATAGAGGCCCTTCCGGTGGGTCCCTGCTGTCAGGTGAAGGAATCATTATTTCAGGTGGAGGCACTTCATTGCGTGCGGCCATGGAGCCAACTGTCAGCCTCTCCACGTACATTCATCTTCTGATGGATGTCGTTCGTTGACCACGTTGACCACGCCGCGCCGAGATTACCAGAGCGGTGGACGACGACGAGGCCTAGGAAGGGAACAACCTAGAGCCGGGGAAGACTCGACAATTGTTGCCCATGCGGTGGGGATTGTTGCCCACGCGGTTGGGAGTACGAGGGTTTACTGGTTTGGTTGACATCGCCAGAAAGTAATAGGAGGTGTGGGTGAGTAGAGGAATGGCCTGCTGGCTAGCGATGGAGTAGGGTGGGGCGGTGCAGCCTGCGCGGCAGGACAGCCGCCCACGGGAGGAGGGAGCAGGCAGTCCCGCCGGTGCTGGTTTGAGCGGCTGGAGCAGGAAGGGCAGAGATTGAAGAAGCACGACGGTAGTTGGATGGACATCCAACAGTCACTGCTCTCATGTGTTGACTAAGTTGACACGACCTTGTGTGCGGCCGTGAACCTAGCTGTCATCCTCTCCACGTACAATCCTCTTCCTATGGATGTCGTTCATTGACTATGTTGACCACGCCGCGCTGAGAGCGCCAGGGCGGTGGACGACGGCGAGGCCTAGGAAGGAACGACCCGGAGCCAAAGAAGACTCGACAGTTGTTTCCTACACGGAGGAGAATATGAGGGTTTACTGGTTCGTCTGCCGTCGCCGGAGAATAACAGGAACTATGGGTGAGTAGAGGGATGGCCAGGCCTGCACGGCAGCATAGCCGGCCACTGTAGGCATGAACATGTAGTACGGCCGGCGCTGGTTTGGCAGGCTAGAGCAAGAAGACTAGAGGTTGAAGAAGCAGGATGGTAGTTGGATTAACAATCCAATGGTCACGATTGCTAGAATCGTTTGTGGACTAAGTTGACAAAGCCTTTCGTACACGTCAACCATGTAGACCCACAAGCCAGCCTTCAAATATGTCCCAAACAACATACAACCTGAAATTTCTAGCCAGATTAAAATTAATTTTAAAAACAAACATACCTTAATGTAAAATCCAATGAAATTTTACCCGCACAAAAACAATAAAATTTAAAATATCAAAATCGGATAGAAAAGAGTAATTTGGAACTAATTGCATGTTAGTTGTATTTTTCATTTTATAGCCCATTTCTTATTACTTATAGTCCATTTTCTGGGCAAGCCGAATGCATCCCTCCTCTTCTTGAGATATTTCACGCCCAACGGGGCGTAGAATAGCAAGTAGGCCTCCGCTGGTTATTCTGCAAAAAACAAAATAGCCGGGTTAGCCATTTTAAAAAGAAAAAACTAAACTGGGCTGGACAGGCCACAACTCCCGCACCACCCATTTCATACCCTGCTCTGTCCTGAACACAAAATAATAATACTGCGCGAGCTGCTGGGTCCCGGTTGTCAGCCGCTCCTTGTGCAGTTATCTCGCTTTTTGACTACATTGACAGTGGGTGCGATGTGGCCGCGATGCGTGCGCGGCAGCACAACCAGCCGTGGGAGGTGGGAGCAGGCGGCGCTTGTTTGGTTTTGGCGGCTGGAGGAAGAAGAGACTGAAAAAACATGATAAACATTGAATGTCAATCCAAAGGTCGAAGTTGGCACAATCGTTTGTTGACTAAGCCGACACCACGTAGCATACTTTTTTATAGGAAGGAAAGAAAAATTGGGCTCGTTTGCCAGATAACATTCCTGAAACTGCCATCCTTTGATCTTGCCTCGCAACTAAAACTGCCAAGAAAATGCGTTTGTTTGTCGTCCTCCTCCCAGGGAACGTTCGCCACATAACATTCCCGAAAATCAGAGACTTGAGAAGGCGTACAGAACAAGCTAGTAAGAGACGTTGCAGAGTTTTAGAAAAAAAGAGAGATGTGCTCCTGTAGCTGGTTCGAATCCAAGCCTAGACAATGACTATATATAGTGCTATGCTACTCTGCAAGTAATGAAACTAACATATCCAACGTTCGCTTCTCCTCTTCTCTGGTTATTCTGCCTAGCATCAGAAGCTCCGGCCACATCAACCATATCCGCTGGCGGCTCGTCCACCTGCTCTTCAGCAGGCAACAACTAGATATGCACCAAGTCACCACCCGTACCATCCCCTGTGGGTCTCATCACACCCCCGCCGTCACACTCAACACACCCGGTTGCTCATCGCAACCCTCTGCCGTTGGTGTGGAGCAACTGCTGCAACTCACGCAGAGTCATCCGTCGCGTCTCAACTACAATCCTCAACCCTGGCCAAGTCTTCTAGAAATGCCCGAATCATGGGGTAATAACATGTTTAAGTGTTTTGCGCCTGTTTTCAGTTCTTATTTTTTAATAGTTTCGTGATGATCTTCCAATTTGATTCATACAAAAAGGAAAGATTTGCGTGATTTGTATTTCTGGGAAGTTGCTGATGTGGGGGAATGGAACTAAGCTGATTATTTGGTTAGTCGAGGAATCCCAGTACCAGCAGGTTGGGGTTTTGGACAAGTAACTGAAGGAACGACAGAAGAGGAAGACATAAAGCAGAAGGTTAAAGATGTAGTTCATCTGATCATAGCCAAGCAACAACTGCTGAACGGCCTTGACAGAAATGAGGAGATGAAAGAGCTTGTGAAGATAATGGTCAAGATCGTTGTGCTTTGTAGGATGATTGTCTCTTTATTTGCATTGTATGTAGCACTCGTGATGTATTCAGTGGCTATGACATGAGCACTTTGCTGAAACTAGTAATGAATGAATTCTGTTTAGCAGGATGGGCGTAGTGTTGTGAACATTTAAAGATTTCTATTAATGGAAATCTGGGGGTATCCCCTTTTGCTCGTAAGTAAATAAATAGCAGAGGCCCTTTTGCTAATAAACAAATAAATTAGCAGAGGCCCTGTTGGGTCAGCTTTGTTCCCTTGGTTGTGTTTGCGGCGTGCATAAGCGACTGTGTGAGGGTGCGGTGCGACCGCGATAGCCGTGTGCAAGTGTACCTCCTTTTCATTTTGATAAACTTTAGGCAAGCTTGGCAAAAATGTATGGCAAAGTATGGAAATGCAAGGCCTAGACCCAAACACAATACAACTACGTACTACTTGCGTTAAAAAAGAAAGTGGGGTTTTCGTTCGAGGGATTGATCAATACAAATCCTCGTTTGACGTGTCAATTAATGCATATATTTTTCTCCAACGCCCAAAGAGCTAACCATCTCACTCCTCATTTCTTGATTAATGCAAGGCCATGCAAACCAACCTTCTCACTTTCGCATGCATGCAAGGGCATATTAATGTCATTGGTTGCTAGTACGGGGCAAAGCCCATCAATTTTGCCTCGATTAGTGTTAGTGGCATTCTTCAAATCGTAATTTTGATACTGGCCTTGTATACAAAAAAGGAGGTAGTAACTATTTAACTTCCTTCCCCATTGCGGTAACATCGATGATATCTCGAACGTTGTGGCTTTGGCGAAGTGCGTTCGACGGAACACACCATTGAGGGAGACCACGGTAGGTCGTTCGCAAGTGCCGCCTGCAAGCTGAGACAACCCACATCTTTGCATCCAGGAAGTTCGTTGAACCAAAGGAGGCGTAAATGTACTAGTACTACACAATAGCGTCGTCCATCCAGCTTAGTGCGGTAAGGTGATTTCTCGAAGAAGACGATGGAAAAGCGGAGTCAGCAAAGAGTGAAATGATGGTTGCTTTGTCCGTGCTTTGTGATTTGACGCCTCACTGCTTTGTGATTTGTGATAGAAGGGACAGGAGAGTAGAGTCCATGCTCTATATGTACTGTACACGCGTCCAAGCACGGCAGAAAGAGGAGAGAGGTTGCATTTTTCTATTACTTCAATCAATCAATTAGGGAGCTTCGGTTCCCTCTTTTTGGCTTTGCCAACACCCTTCACAATGGTTCCTATCGATGTCAAATGCTATTTTCACATTTGGCTACACATTGTGGATGCCCTTAACCGTACCAATTGGTTTTGTTCTTGTGTGCTATCTATACAAATCTCGATTATATTGATCTAAAAAATTATATCAAGATTAGTAAAAAAAGAGGAGATTTTGCCGCGCGGAAGGCGGGGGAGGTTTCTTACTTTTAGAGGATGTTGTCCTGGCGATTTGCTAACATGATGTCCCACGTGTCAGTTATTTACCAAGCCGATCCGCATCCCACATGAGGCTGGCCATAGTGGTAGTATCTTAGAGCAAGTACAATAGAGCTATGACAGCTGGCTATAAGAAATAAATTAGTATATTCTTGCTTAGTTGGAGGAAAGAAAAGTGGAGATAAAAGGTAAGTGGGCTCTTGGTGAAGAGCCAGCTCTAGCACGTGCTCCTAGGCAGTTTGTGAGAGTGAAAGGTGGGCCATATAATAAAAAAGTAGTACACTCTTCTAATCAACTATTTTACGTATTGGCTATAAGATGGGCTATAAATGACATGACAATGGCTTATAGACAGGAGTTGGCTATACTTTTAACCATGCTCTTAGGCTGGTCGTAATGGTAGTATCATAGCTAGTATCATGCAGGCCAACTAGACAATTTTGATGAGGTGCCATAGAATTAAATGAAGAAAGAGATGGTTGACTATCATATCATGATACCGTATCATAATAAATGCTATAGTAGTATGTGTCATGCATGGCAATAAATAGAGTACTACTTGATACTAATATATGATACTATGCATTAGGGAGGTAGTATCATACACTAGTATCATATGCATGATACTAGTATATGATACTCCCCATTACAACCAGCCTTAACTAGCAACATGCACTCGGGAATAGAAAACATGCTGATGTGGCTGAGAATTAAAGAAGAGAGAGGGGGTTAGAGTAAAATAGGTAGACACCGTATCATGTTAAATGCTACACTACTTTGTGTCATGCATGACAATAAATATCATCATATGTGATACTACTTCATATACTATGCACTATAGAGGAAGTTGGAGTACTCTATGATACTATGTACTATGAAGTAGTAGTATCATACACTAGTAATATGCGCATGATACTAGTATATGATACTCCCCACTATGAGTAACCTGAGGCAGAACAATGGCTGAAGCAACACGTGGTTAACTTGAAGAAGATGAGGCGGATTCAGCTACGAGTAAAATGATGGTTGCTTCGTCCCTCCAACTTCTTTTTTTAGCATCACTTCGTCCCTCCAACTTAACTGCGGGAAATGTGCAGCTTTGTGATTTGATGCCTCATTGCTCATTACTACGCCAGCGTCATGACCAGGGTGCTTCACCACTAGCTGCTCTGCACTGTGATTTCGGTATGGACGTGGACCCGGTTGCTTGATGTCCCACATGTCGGCGAAAGGGACTAGAACATTTATGAAAGCAAGCGCTCCACTCTTGCGATGGAGGAGTACATGGCACAGTGGCCTAGTGAACTGTTACTTGTACTGTAGTGCTACTGTAGTTTTGTTGTTTCGCACGATCCATCGATACAAACAGGTAAGGGCATGATTTTTCCCGCGCGGTAGATGATAGTAATCCCTCTGTTCCCAAATATAAGTCTTTCTAGAGATCCCAACAAATGACTACATACAGAGCAAAATAAGTGAATCTATACTCTAAAATATGCCTACATGCATCTGTATATTGTAGTCCATTTGAAATGTCTAAAAAGACTTATATTTAGGAACAGAGGGAGTACTAGCCATACATTTCAAAGGCAATTTTAATGTATGCAACCTAAATAATTATGTAACAATGAGAGATCTAGTAAAACTAAAAACACATATGATTTATTATGTTAGAGTGTAGTACAGTAGTGTTGTATTGCATAGTTGTTAGATGTAACATGCGAGAATGTGTAGAGATATACTTTTGGAGGGCCTACAGAGAGAAATTGGGCATAAAGTGGATTCAAATATTTGTATTCGTCTTCATAACATTTGTAACTCATACTGTATCTATAGTTTGTACTATAGACTTGAATGCTTGTTTGTTCTTACGAAACCAGTACATCGATAATGGGGTGGCGTGCGCCAATTTAGGCGCTGGCACGTTGGCCTACTCGGCTCCACAGAGAGAGCAAGGGAAGAGATAAACACACTGTCGGTCAGTGTATTTCAAGCGAAAAACGTAATACGGACAACAGACTTCAGAATACGCTCATTACGGTCACTATATACATTATGCGGTGATTATACGGTCACTTCCTCACCGTTCAACATCAGATTGCACTCTGTTGACCGCCCAAATAGTCCGCGTGGCACTATGTTGACATGTTAAACTGACCACGTTCCTTATGGGTCCCACCTGTCATTCGCATAGGAAAAAAATAAGATAAATATAAATTTACGCAGGCGCGGCAAGACTCCAACCTGTGCGCGGTAACCACTTGGTTGTGTATGTGTCTGTCAGGGCCTGATGAGTGCGCATGCACGTGTAGGTTGAGCACTTGAGCATGAGCGTGTGTGTTGGTCGTTTGGTGTGTGCATGCATGCATGCGTGTGTGCGTGTGAGTGTAGCGTGCGTGCGTGACTACGTGTGTACCGTGTACGTGTGAGTGTTGTGTGCATGCAGTTCGTGTGCATGCGTATGAGTGTAGCGTGCGTGCGTGGCTACGTGTGTACGTGTGAGTGTTGCGTGCATGAAGTTCGTGTGCATGCGTGTGTGTACAATCACCACACCAGCTCATGTTTGTTAAAAATAGACGGCTCAACATACTAAAACAATGCCACGTTCTCCGCTGTGCCCGCGGTCATGACTTCAAACCACTGTCCAATATTTTTTATATGCGCCGGTAGGTGGGTCCAATGGTAGTGAGATAATGTGATGCAACACTAGAGGTGCCACGTGGAGCGTTTAACTGGTCAACTAGTCGTGTCTTGAACAAATACAGAGCTGTACGGTGAGCCCGTGACTGTATAATAAGCACAAAACGTTAATGGTGACCGTAATGAGTGGATTCTGAAGTCCAATGTACGTATCATGCTTTCTGTCAGGGATATGGTTAGTAGGTATAAACCGGATATTGTAAACCGGCTCAGTTATATTGTACTCGGTTTTACTATTTTAGTAGAGGCTACGGCCCATGAGTTTTCAAGGCCCATGTATAGAGGTACGGTTTGTAAACCGCCAAGAGATGTAACTTGAGAGGTAAGAAAGAAAAGACAGAGACCGAGGCGGACACGATTATGAGCCGGCCTCGGGACTCTGTAAACCGGACCAGGCGTCACCTCTATAAAAAGGGACGACCAGGCGACGGTTCAAGGACAAGCAATAAGCAATCCGTCGAGACGCAGGCAAAGCGAATCCGCTCCCTGTAAACCGACGCCCAAGCAATATCAACCAACTAGACGTAGGCTTTTACCTTCTCTGAAGGGGCCGAACTAGTATAAATCCTTTGTGTCCTTTGTGTGCCATGAATCCTTTCAAGCTAACCCGTGCGATGGTTCCATCATCAAGTCCGCTAAACCGGACATCTGCCGTGTTATTTCCACGACAGTTGGTGCCCACCGTGGGGCCTGCGCACGATGGTTTCGAGTTCTTGAAAGGTGGCTTCGAAGGGTTAAAGGGTTACGCAGTCGGCCGGATGACCAAGAGTCGTCGTGGCCGGATCTACATCGACGACGCGGGTTGGGGACCGGAGGCCGATTCGATCGAATACGGGTACCGGGTCCCCTTCGGCAGCATCCAAGTCTTCATTGGCAAAATTGGTGAACCGGGACCTGAGCCGGACACCCTCCCCAACATCGTCGAGCCGGCTCAGCGTGCGAGATCGGCCCGGATTCAGCCTGCCATGAAGCATGTGTTCGTTGGAGCAATTCACGGAGGCCAAGCCGAGGACAGATCGGGATCTGATGGTGCAACCATCGTCTATTCAGATGACGAGTCTTCATCCGGGGAAACTGAATCTCTGTATCAGTTGCGGGACGGCCGGTCTGAGGGCGAGTCCGATGGAAACAGTATTCCGGACCCCTTCGGCCCGCCCAACCGGGTGGCGGTCTTCATGGCCGGTTCACAACCCCCGACGAACGGAACCACAGCAGAGGCTGGTGCAGGGGGAAGCGGTTCAAATCCCTCCCTTACTGAAGTTCTATCCACCTTGATCGAGGAGTTCACAGCTAAGGCAGTGGAGGTCGTAGCTCCAGCAGACAAGGCGCAACATGATGCAGCGCTTCTTCAGTTGAAAGCCCGGATCGATCAGTTAAAGGAGGATTTAAAGGCAGAAGGGGAGATGTTAGCCATAAGACAAGCAGAGTTGGATGATCAAGCTTTTCACTTGAGGATGGAGCAGGCTTCCGTGGAAGCAGTAAGGGGGCGAAAGTATCGATCCCGCCTACCGCCGGGTTACGAATCTGCGAATTTGTTCAAAACACCTGGGGCTGGGGCCAGTAATAATCCGGCCTTAAACCGGAGAAGCCCACCGGCTCGGGATGAGCCGGTTCAGCAGCCCGCCGCAGAACGGGAGCGTCGGATTACATCGGTGCCGTATGGTCCTGTCCCTCCGGGACACTACTCAAACCCTTTGGATAATATTGCTGCAGCGGCAGCACGGTTGGCCGCTTTACCTGTGGAAGAAACATCCCCGGTGGCGATAGAGGCGCGCAGGGCCCAGAAGCTGCTTAATACGGCGTTAATACAGCAGCAAGCGTACTCTCATAGCAGGGAAAGGTTACATTCAACACCACGTCCCAACCGAAGTTACTCTAGACATTGGGAGGAGCCCGAAGTGTCTAGCAGTGAACGTAGGAGACATCAGCACAGGCAAGATAATCCGGCAAGGGCGGAGATGCCAGCCCCGAACCTAAATCGGCCTAGATCGGAGGCCAGGGAGGAAATTCGTCAGTCGACGCCGGTTCACACAGCCACTACAGGGACAGGAGCTACAGCGAGCGGTTTTGGAATACAATGTCTCGTCCCCGCCCTGCGGAGCGTTAAGTTGCCCAAGGATTTCAAAGGACCTCGCAAGGTGCCTAATTACACAGCCGATTTACCGCCCGAAGCTTGGGTGGAGAGTTACGAGATGGCCATGGAGATGCTGGACGTGGATGAATCGGCTTGTGCCAAATATTTCACTATGATGCTTGAGGGCACGGCCCGGACTTGGCTAAAGGCACTACCTCCGAATTCTATCGGATCATGGGGGGAGCTGCGCAGTCAGTTCATCAAAAACTTCAAGGATACATGCAAGCAACCGATGTCGGTGATAGATTTAGCAGCATGTGTGCAAGGAGAACAGGAGTCTACAGCAGCTTGGGTACGCAGAGTGGCAGAGATCTTGCACTCCTCAAATGGCATTAACCCAAGCACAGCAATTGTAACATTGGAGAACAATTGCCGGTTTGAATCTTTGAAATTAAAACTCGGATGGCTCAAACGGGAGTGCAATGACATGGGGACTTTAATGAGCGCCCTGGTGAAGTACGGAGACTCAGATAATACCAAGTATCCGGAGTCAGAAGGAGATAAAACGGGGAAGGCCAGCAAGTCTGGTAAACCGGCGCCGGTTAATCCGGTTACTTCAAGCTTTTTGGGCAAACGGAAGGCAGAAAACAGCTCCGATTTTGTTGCTAATACGCAGGCTCAAGGCGGTCTTCAGGCTAATCAGCAGGGTTCCACTCTCCAAACCGGCGGAGGAAACCCGGGTTGGGAACAGGATTTGGATCAACCCTGTCTAAAGCATAGTGGAAGAGGGAGGATTGCAAGGCACTCTATAAGAGAATGCCTGTCCTTTATGAAAGCAGGGAACGGCCGTTTTAATCCTCCTAACCGGCCCCCGAACGGCGGTTCAGGGCCCGGGTTTAATTGTCCGGGTTATCAAGGAAACAACTCCGGATCAGGATATAGGGGCAACGGCGGTTATCAAGGGAACAACGGCGGCTATCAATCTCGGCCAGGCGGCCAAGCTAGTCAAGGAAACTACAATGGTCAGGGAAGTCAATCGCATCATCAAGGTGGTTATCATGGTCAGGGAAATCAATCGCATCATCAAGGTGGTTACAACAATCAGAATAATCAGCAGCAGGGCCAAGGGAGTTACAATAACCAAGGAAACCAGCAGCAACAGCGTCCGCAGCAACAGCAGCAATCCGGTTACCAGAGTAATCCGAAGGAGTTGAGCAGCGGTCAATATCATGTTTTCACCATGAGTTTATGTAAGAGAGACCAGAAGGTTTTAAAGCGGGCTGTTAATGCGGTAGAACCGGCGACGCCACAGTTTCTACGATGGTCAGAGCAGCCCATTGTATGGAGCAGAGAGGACCACCCGTTACGGGTAGATAATCCGGGACATTTAGCCTTGGTGGTAGCACCTCAGGTGGGAGGATACAAGTTTACTAAGGTCCTCATGGATGGAGGTAGCAGTATCAATATATTATATTACGAGACCTTTCGTCGTATGGGTCTGACAGATAAAAAGTTAAGGACATCAAACACAGTGTTTCACGGGGTGGTCCCAGGTAAGTCAGCTTATCCAGTTGGTAAGATTGACTTAGAAGTTACCTTTGGGGATGAGCATGATTCCAGATCGGAGATGATCACCTTTGAAGTTGTCAAAATTAAAAGCCCGTATCATGCTTTGTTTGGGAGGACGGTTTATGCTAAATTTATGGCTAGGCCATGTTATGTCTATCTGCAGCTTAAGATGCCGGGTCATAAAGGCACGATTACGGTGCATGGCAGTCGTAAGATAGCAGTGGAATGTGAGGAAGGTGATGCAGCCTATGCAGAAGCGGTATGTGCCACGGAAGAGTTAAAATTTTATAAGGATAATGTTGATCTGGCAGATATGACTCCGCTGAAGAAGCCAACTACCGAGCATGATCCGGCTTTAAAGTTCAAGTCAGCGGAAGAGACTAAGCAGGTCGATTTTGTGCCTGGGGACTCATCTAAGCAATTCACCATCAGTGCTAACCTGGATCCTAAATAGGAAAGCGCGCTCATCGAGTTCATCCGTGAGAACCGGGATATCTTTGCATGGAAACCTTCTGACATGCCAGGTATACCGAGGGAACTCGCTGAGCACAAGTTGAATATCGATCCGAAGTTTAAACCGGTAAAGCAGTATCTGCGCCGCTTTAATGAAGAGAGACGCAAAGCTATAGGAGAAGAAGTGGCCAGGCTTTTGGCGGCAGGGTTCATAGTGGAAGTTTTTCATCCGGAATGGTTGGCTAATCCGGTGCTGGTTCTAAAGAAGAATGGGAAATGGAGGATGTGTGTGGACTACACAGACCTCAATAAAGCTTGCTCGACTGATCCTTTTGCTCTACCTCGCATTGATCAGATTATTGATGCCACAGCAGGGTGTGAGCGGCTGAGTTTTCTGGATGCGTATTCAGGTTATCACCAGATCAAGATGGCAGTTGAAGATCAAGAGAAGACAGCTTTCATAACTCCTTTTGGTGCTTTTTGCTATGTATCTATGCCCTTTGGGCTCAAGTGTGCACAGGCAACTTATCAGCGTTGTGTTCAGAATTGTTTGAAGGGGCAGATAGGAAGGAACGTGCATGCTTATGTGGATAACATCATGGTTAAATCAAAGGAGGAAAGAACAATGATAGAAGACCTCAGAGAAACCTTTGATAATCTTCGGGCTAACAGGATGATGCTTAATCCGGAGAAATGTGCCTTTGGTGTCCCGGCTGGTAAGCTTTTGGGATTCCTGGTCTCGAACAGGGGAATAGAAGCCAACCCGGAGAAGATCAAGGCCATCACATCTTTGACAAAACCGGTTTGCATCAATGATATTCAGCGCATAGCTGGCCGGATCACGGCGCTGAGCCGGTTTATTAGTCGCTTAGGAGAAAAGGCGATCCCGCTTTATCAAATGTTGAAGAAAACGGACCGGTTCATTTGGAGTGATGAGGCAAATACAGCGTTTGAGAATCTGAAACAGCAACTAGCGAAACCATCGGTTTTAGCTGCTCCTATCGATAAGGAGCCTTTGCTGTTATATGTTGCTGCAAACACGCGGGCAATCAGCGTTGCGATTGTGGTTGAGCGCAAGGAAGCAGGGAAGGAACATCCGGTTCAGCGCCCGGTTTACTATGTGAGTGAAGTACTCATCGAGTCTAAGCAAAGATACCCTCATTGGCAGAAATTGGTATATGGGGTGTTCATGGCAAACCAGAAACTAAAGCATTATTTCCAAGGGCATCCAATAACTGTGGTTAGTTCAGCTCCGTTGGGAGACATAATCCAGAATAGAGAAGCTACAGGCAGAATAGCCAAGTGGGCCATTGAGCTCAGTCCGCATGAGTTGAAGTATGTACCACGTACTGCTATAAAATCTCAGGCATTGGTCGACTTCATCAATGACTGGACAGAATTGCAGACTCCTGAGGAGAAGCCGGATCTTACTTATTGGACGAATCACTTCGACGGTTCGAAGCAGTTGGAGGGCTCGGGGGCTGGAGTTGTCTTAACTTCCCCCAGAGGTGATAAATTTTGTTATGTACTCCGGTCATTATTTCCTTGTACTAATAATGCAGCGGAATATGAGGCGCTGCTTCATGGTTTACGATTGGCAAAAGAGATGAATTTGAGCCGGGTTTAGTGCCTGGGCGATTCAGACCTAGTGGCACAGCAAGTTTCGGGCAAGTGGGATTCAAGGGATCCCCTCATGGCGGCTTATCGACGAGAGGTTGAAGCGGTCGCAGGACATTTCAAAGGATATCAGGTGGAGCATATAGACCGGCGGAAGAACGAAGCAGCCGACGCTTTAAGCCGGCTAGGGTCGCAACGTAAACTGGTACCACCAAACACCTTTTTGGATGAATTGCACAATCCTTCGGTTCAAGTACCTTCAGAGAACGACCTAGCTGTTCCGGACCCAGAGGCACAGTTGGTTGCAGCAACCCATGTTATTCCGGATTGGACGTTACCCTATTTGGCATATTTAAGCCGAGGAGAGTTACCAGAGGACGAAGATGAAGCACGGCAGATAATCCGGCGTTCCAAATCTATGACAATTGCCAACGGGGAGCTGCACCATCGTAGCACTTCTGGAGTATTTCAACGATGTGTTTCAGCTGAGGAAGGTTGTGAGATTCTAAGGGAGATTCATGAAGGGGATTGTGGTCATCATGCCGGATCAAAATCTTTAGTGGCTAAAGCTTTCCGACATGGCTTTTATTGGTTAACCGCACATGCAGATGCGGCAGACCTGGTCCGCAAGTGTGATGCTTGTCAGAAGTTCTCAAGACGTGCCCTTGTTCCAGCACAGGAACTCCGGATGATACCAATAACTTGGCCTTTTGCAACTTGGGGGCTTGACATGGTTGGTCCTTTCAAGAGATCCCAAGATCAGAAAACTCATCTACTAGTAGCAGTAGACAAGTTTACGAAGTGGATTGAAGCGGAGCATATAAGCAAGTGTGATGCGGCAACAACAGTTAAGTTCATCAAAAAAGTAATATTCCGGTTTGGTTTTCCACACAGCATCATCACAGATAATGGCACCAACTTATCTCAGGGTGAGATGGAAGAATTCTGTCAACGAGAGCATATTCGTTTGGATGTATCTTCTGTGGCTCACCCCCAATCCAATGGTCAGGCAGAAAGGGCAAATCAGGAGATTTTGCGAGGAATCAAACCCCGGCTTATGACACCTTTGCAGAGAACCCCAGGGTGTTGGGTTGAAGAATTACCGTCTGTCCTTTGGAGCATTAACACTACACCCAACCGGTCTACAGGTTATACACCTTTTTTCATGGTTTACGGCGCAGAAGCTGTTCTTCCAAGTGACATACGCCATGATTCACCGAGGGTAGCGGCCTATGTGGAAGCCATTAATGAGGAGTCAAGACAAGACGGTTTGGATCGGTTGGATGAAGAGCGTGATATAGCTGCAGCACAGTCGGCGATTTATCAGCAAGATCTGCGCAGATATCACAGCCGCCGGATTAGAACCAGGACATTCCAGGAGGGTGACTTGGTACTTCGGCTTATCCAAGATCAAACAGATATGCACAAGCTATCCCCGCCATGGGAAGGGCCCTTTGTGGTCAGCAAAAATTTACACAACGGGTCATATTATTTGGTGGACATTCGAGAGCACAAGGATTCACGGACATCAGAAGAGGAGACGAAAAGGCCGTGGAACATTGCTCATCTACGGCCATACTACACTTGAGCCATGGGCTCCAATGTATCCTATGTATATATTATGAATAATGAATAAACCGGCACCCTCGGTAAACCAGGGGCTCAGCCTTTTCTCCATATACATAAATTTTGCGGCAAATAACCATATCAGTTTGTTATCAAGGATCATATTTCAATGTTGGCTGGTTTTAGAAACTAATATTTGTAGGGTATGTGAAGGAGCGGTAGAACTCTCGGGAACAAGAGGTTATATCCGGTTCAAGAAGAGAAAAACCCCATAAAAAGAAAAACCTGCAGAGTCAGGAGGAACGTCAGAGGCCCCTTGGGACAGTCCGGTTTGCCCACGTCCCATTGATTGGCTATGTTATGATTCTTTGGGCTCCCTGAACAGTCGATACGCTCACGTTCAGGGATGACCCGGCCCCTTGGGACAGTCCGGTTTGCCCACGTCCCATTGATTGGCTATGTTATGATTCTTTGGGCTCCCTGAACAGTCGATACGCTCACGTTCAGGGATGACCCGGCCCCTTGGGACAGTCCGGTTTGCCCACGTCCCATTGATTGGCTATGTTGTGATTCTTTGGGCTCCCTGAACAGTCGATACGCTCACGTTCAGGGATGACCCGGCCCCTGGGGACAGTCCGGTTTGCCCACGTCCCCATGATTGGCTATGTTACGATTATCGGCCCCTTGAACAGTTGATACGCTCACGTTCAATGATTGGCTAGGCCCCTTGGGACAGTCCGGTTTGCCCACGTCCCAATGATTGGCTATGTTTATAGTTTTATCGGCCCTCTGAACAGTCGATACGCTCACGTTCAGTGATTGGCTAGGCTCCTTGGGACAGTAGGTTTGCCCACGTCCCATTGATTGGCCGAACCTTGTTTTGAGCCTGGCAGCTCTTTGAAAAAGCCTCGACTATATGGTTTGATTAACAAGAATTGTGTGTTATTTGATTTTTTTGTGTTCCATAACGTTTTAAACCGAGTGGAACAGCTCCAGAAGTTGACCACCTATATATAATGTTATAAGTCTGGGTCATGAACACCAGCGAGAATTAAACCGGCGTTCATCATAACCCGGATCGACTTCATGATGAGCCGACAGGTTGGCAGTACACGATCAGGTACAAGTTACAAATTTCTGAACCAAGATGAGAAAGATTTATCGACAAGATGAACCGAAGAGTTTCAAGGGTTTATTAGAATTGATGAAGACCGATTAAGGTGATTTTAACATCCTGACCGGTTTAAGGTATTTTGGCTACATACAATTCAGGTATCACAGTTATTTTTTAAGATATGCTTATTAGATATATCAAGAGAGCAAGTTAATGCGTCCAGTGGTAAGCCACTAGGACATGTTTTTTGATCTTTTTTATGAACAGAGTAAGACATCCGTCAACGAAAGAATACTTCATAAAGACCAAATGTCGGATCACAGCGCATTAAGTTTCAGCTAAACCTATTACAAGGCATAAAAAGCCAAATAGTTGGAAGCATTGTTTGATGGAATAACAATCATGATTACAACAGTAGCATTCAAGATTGTGCTTCTCCTTGCTGAGATGGTTGGCCACCTTCTTGTTCCGGAACGTCTTCCTCCTCGTGAAGCGGCGGGAAATCTGGTGCACGCCAATCAATCTTGGCCAAGGCACGGAAATATACTTCATCGTTGATCAGCTCAGCAGGATCAATATCAGGAGCAAAGGTGTGAGGACGAACCGGCGGAGTTAAGTTTACAATATCATAAACTGGTCGATCCACCCGCTCGTTCTGCAGGTTATATGATGGATCATATCGAGACAAGTCAGATTCCACCGCAATCTTGCTAGCGAGGGGACGCATTTCCTTTGTCAGAGCATAAATATCCTTTTCATTAAACGTTGAACCGTCCTCCTTGGTATCAGGAAATCCGGTTAACACTTCTTCCGGATCAATGTCCGGGACCCAAGCTTTAGCCCTGGTAAGGGCCAGAAGAGCACCTCCTCGAGCAGCCGATTTCTTAACCTCTTCAAGACGAGCCGGCAGAATGGACAAGCTATTCAAAGTATCTTTGATAGTTGAAGGAGCCGGCTTACCGAAGGAAGTGGCACTGATAATCCTTTGCGTTCCAGAGTACAACTGCTCGACCAAGGTATAGCAGGCCTTGAGTTTCTTCCGTAAGTCATCCCCAAGATGGGAGACACGGCGTCCTACATACAAACAATGAAAGTTAAACCGGTGCAAGTCACAGGTTACAAAGATAGAGACAGGAGTTCAGATTATGCTTACCAAAAATAGCAGAAGTCATCAAGTCAATTTGTCGCTTTAACCCGGTTAATTCTTCAGTAACCGGGTTAAGTGCTCCTTCGGCATCCTGAACACGTTTCTCAAGATCTTTTTTCTGGACTTCAAAAGTAGTCCGCTCCTCGTCAAAGAACCTCTTCAAGTCTTCAGCAGTCTTTAAACTCACTTGGAGTTCTTTCTTTGCCTTTGAAGCGGCTGACTCAGTCTCTGTAAGCCAGCTTCGAAGTTCACTGATTTCCAGAGCATTCCGGTTCAGCTCAGCCTGTAGACAAAAGATCAAAAGCAATATTAGAAATTACAAGTCTCAAGCACACAACCAAGTTGTCTACTTGACACTTGGGGGCTAATGGCAGTTGAAGTAATACAGCAAAGACAATTTGAAAGTACAAGTCTCAAGCACACAACCAAGTTGTATACTTGACACTTGGGGGCTAATGGCAGTTGAAGCAATGCATCAGAGACAATTTTGAAATTACAAGTATCAACTACATAACCAAGTTATCTACTTGATACTTGGGGGCTAATGTATGGATCAGCAGTTCAAAACTACAAAGTTCCGGATTACCTTCAATAAAGCAGATAAACCGGAACTTGGGGGCTGCTATGAGATAAAGATGAGTCAAAAAAGCAAAGTCAGAAGAGGAAAACTTACTTCATATTTTTCTCTCATCAGGTTTACTAGGCTGGCTTCATAATCCCGGCTGCTGTGGAGCCGGTTCAAATATCCGGAATAGATATCTTGAGCACTCATACTCGAAAGACTGGATATATCAGTACTCCACTTCCCTTTTTCCTGAGTTATCTTTTCCGCTTTAGCTGTATGTTTTGCTAAAACGGTGGGTTCAGCTGGCGTAACATAAGCAGTGCCAGTAACCACAACATCAGGGGAAGTGGGTGCATTGGGAGGAGTAACTTCAGCTTGAGCCGGATCAGGAGACGCCGGGTTAACTTGAGGAGAATTAACCCGGGCCGGACTTGGTGGGTCTTGGACATTTTCAGCAACAGGAGTTTCAAGGGCATTTTCTTCAACCGGAGCGGCAGGGGTACCTTCTGGAGGAACGGCTGTAGACGGATCAATCACCGGTTCATCAGCAGAAGGATCAGCAACAGGATTATTCGCCTTGGCCTTTTTGCTAGGTTTCGGTTTGCTGGAAAAACAAGGAAAATAAGTTAGCATTATAAAAGGAAAGGGGTGTCATAAACCGGAAGAGGTGAAGAGAATTACCCCGGGACGGTCTTCAAAGGAGGAAGCTGTGTAGCGGTCGATTCGCCGGAAGAAGACAGCGGAGTTTCCTGATAGTCTGGATCAGACGGTTTAAGTGGTTTTCGGATAAGTCCGGCCTTGGGATGAAGAAGGGTCGGAGAGAGTATCACCTCAGCACGGCGCTTTCGAACCGGAGTTAATGAGATTCCAGAGGACTCCACCGCCAAGCCACTATGGCAAGTGGTCCGGCGAAAAGCTTCGTGCTGTTGCTTCTTCAAAGTAAAATTAGGATCCAACTTAGCATAAGGGTGAGAAAATTGATATTTTCTGACAGTCCGACGGCTTTTTTGAGGAGGAGGTTCTGAATCAGAAGAAATAAGGGTTACCTCAATCTCAGCCGGGTTATCACCTTCAAGCGGTTCCTGTGAAAGGGTATCATTAGATATGAGTACAAGTACATGAAAGCGAAACTTAAACCGGAGTAAGGCATACCTCGGAGTCCAGATCATCATCCTCAGAAGGAGAACCGGCATCAACGGCTGCTTTCCTTTTCTTGTTTGCAGGGGTTTTCCGGCGAGCCTGCTTTACAGTTTTTTCCTGAGGTTTTCTCCTCCAGAAGGGGTCATCAGCCTAAATGAAAAAAAGCAAAGGCAAGTGAAAGACGGTTCAAAGAGGACGGTTTATAAAGTACAAGTTAAAGACAAACTTACTTCAGGCAGCTTATTCTTCTTAAAGTATGGGGCCAAGCCAACTTTAGAGCAATCTGTTAAGGCAGGATTGACAATCTTCTTGGCTGACTCTACCACTTCCGATTCAGAAAGCTTCTCCTTAGTAAACCTCTGAGGATCATCCGGTTTACCGGAGTACTTACACATCAGCTTAGGGCGCCGGCTTAAGGGAAGGATGCTCCAGGATAGCCAGCAGCGAAGGAAGTCAGTGCCAATCAGACCATTTGCCATAAAGGCTCTCAGCTTGGAGAGCTGTGGTGAAAACCGGGTCCGTTCAGCAGCACTTAGCCGTTGTGGCAAGGGGTGATTCGCCGGGATACGAGTTTCACGATAACCCGGCAAAGGATTTTCACCTTCAGGAGATGTGTCTACACAATAAAACCAGGACTTGTTCCAGTCCTTAGGGTGAGTGTGTAAGGAGGCGTGAGGAAAAACTACATCCCTCCTTTTCTGAATGCTAATCCCACCAAGCTCTTGGTGAGGCCCGCTGGTGAACTCAGTGCGCCGGTTTGCATGAAAGAAATCCCGGAATAAATCAACTGAAGGCTCCTCTTGCAGATACACTTCAGAAAATACTTGGAAATCGCAAATGTTGGAAACAGAATTTGGTCCGATGTCCTGTGGATGCAGCTGGAAGGTGGCAAGAACATCCCGGAAAAATCTTGAACCGGGGGGAGAGAAGCCTCTGGAGATGTGGTCCAGAAATACGATGACTTCCCCGGATCTAGGAGTAGGAGGGCACTCGTTACCCGGAGCACGCCATTTTAGCTCAGCTTGAGGGCCTAATGTGCCGATTCTCGACAGCTTGACTAAGTCATCCTCAGTCACGACAGAACGGACCCAATCGCACGAAACATACTGCTTAGCCATTTGAATAAAGTGCTGAGGAAGAGAAAGTACAGAAACGGATTATGAACGTACAATGATCCGGGATCTATTCATATTATATAATGGTTGAAACGGAGAACTAGCTGGCAAGATTAAACCGGCAATCATAAAACAAGTTATATCATTTCCGGTTTAAATGGCAGTTGAAGAGGAACAGTTTAAGTCATTGCATCAGTTTATATCATTTCCGGTTTATGGCATAACAATTTAAACCGGACATACTTAGCGAATCTGCCAAGGAGAAAAACAGGTTTCTAAATGATTGCTAAGAAAGAAAGATCTGAGTATGCTGAGGAAAAGAAACTAATCTAAGAGACTCAAAGAAAAGCTGCAGAGACTTATTTCTAAAATGATGGGGTTTATATGTCAGACAGGAGCAATAAAGTTTTGACGCATCTACAGCGGAATAAAAACGGAGAAGATCGAAAGGTAAAATTACTACGAGTCACAGGTTCAAAGAACAAACAACACGAAGCTTGCTGAGAGCTCTAATGGCGG
Source organism: Secale cereale (assembly GCA_902687465.1). Taxonomy (NCBI): domain Eukaryota; kingdom Viridiplantae; phylum Streptophyta; class Magnoliopsida; order Poales; family Poaceae; genus Secale; species Secale cereale. Next base: position 173,199,781 of record LR738715.1, read on the forward strand.
AACGGATAAATCTACATCATTATGACGGTGAGATCTAATCTAATATTAAGCGGAGGATCTACTGACTAGGGCCTAAAGGTCACAAGACTTCTATGGGGAATGTATCTACGAAGAAACGAAGCTTTATTAGAAGCCCTAATGGCGGAAGAACAAGGCGAAGCAATGGCGGACGCAGATCAACAGCAAGGAGGATGAACATACCTGGGACAGAGAGAATCGGCGGCGGAGATTGATCTGGTCGAGGCTCAGGTTGATGCGGCGGCCAGGCGAGGACTGAAGATCCGGCGGTCGTCGGCGGCGGTTTGAGCTCGGGCAGCAATGGAGGAAGAAGACACAGGAAGAGGATGAAGGGAGGAGAAGATAACGAATGGAGGATGGCAATATTTATAGCCAGGAGTCAGATCTGAAACGATAGGTGCGAAAATCGAGGAGACAGAAATCGGATAAAGATCCCGTGACGCCTCGATCTTCGGGATAACCCTTAAAATACGCTACAGTACAGCTCACGGCGTTAAATGCGGAGGTGATGTCATTGTCAGACTTCAATGATTTCGGAAGATGACGTCAGAGCCGGTTTACAAAAAGATGAAGACAGAAGAAAATAATATGAGACGAAGAAGACTGATATGAACAAGTTCAAATCATTCTGGGGCCTAATGTCAGGGATATGGTTAGTAGGTATAAACCGGATATTGTAAACCGGCTCAGTTATATTGTACTCGGTTTTACTATTTTAGTAGAGGCTACGGCCCATGAGTTTTCAAGGCCCATGTATAGAGGTACGGTTTGTAAACCGCCAAGAGATGTAACTTGAGAGGTAAGAAAGAAAAGACAAAGACCGAGGCGGACACGATTATGAGCCGGCCTCGGGACTCTGTAAACCGGACCAGGCGTCACCTCTATATAAAGGGACGACCCGGCGACGGTTCAAGGACAAGCAATAATCAATCCGTCGAGACGCAGGCAAAACGAATCCGCTCCCTGTAAACCGACGCCCAAGCAATATCAACCAACTAGACGTAGGCTTTTACCTTCTCTGAAGGGGCCGAACTAGTATAAATCCTTTGTGTCCTTTGTGTGCCATGAATCCTTTCAAGCTAACCCGTGCGATGGTTCCATCATCAAGTCCGCTAAACCGGACATCTGCCGTGTTATTTCCACGACACTTTCGCTTCAAATATAATGATCGTCAATCTATATATCGCGAGAGAATGATAAAACATGCGTGAATGTGTTGGGCATACTTTTAGAGGACCTAGAGATAGTTTGTGTGCGTACGTGAAAGGGGCGTAGAGGGGGTGTGTGCGATTGAGAGAGAGATGCTCTTATTTTTCTTTATTATGACTAACTTTATATATAGTATAAAAATATACAAATTCACATTGCGGAATAAATATCATTGGGTGCACAATGCAATGCAAACAAATTTTCATACTCCATATAACTTTGTAATGTTGTATATATGTACAAATTCTAAAATAAGTTTTTGGCCACACTTTGTGTGGTTTTATTCAAAAGGAATGCTCTGTGCGAAGTAAATGTGAAGAGAGGGCTTTTTAGATCAATGTGGTACGTGTACAGATGTAACATGCGTGAATGTGTAGGTGATATATTTCTCAGGGTCTAGAGAGACGGATAGGATGTCACGGCGAGAGATGCCCTTGAGCGTGTACATGCAAGGGGGGAGCGGATATATAGAGGCATGGGGAGATTTTTTTGTGCTATGTCTATATTGGTATGTATGGGTGTGAGAAGATAAATAGACCTAGGGGCAGATGGTGTGTCGCCGCATGAGGTCCGGTGGGCCGAGGTGAGGCCCTTGTGTCGTTACCGTCCCCTGCCACATTGGTGGGCCTGTGACGCATTCAAGGATACCCATGGAGGACTCATCGTACAAGGCAAAGATACCAGAGTCGTGAAGGATTCTGTGTCCACCAACACAGCCGGCTAGGATTTGTAACCCTAGGTCCTCGGACTAAGGTAACCCCTTGTCTCTGATATTACCATTCATCCAACCTAACTTTAAGGGGTATCATATAGAATCCTCTCCTGGAATCAAATTCGTCAATTAGGAAGAGAGGTGGAGACAATGCATGTGAGACATACCTAAAGATAATGTGCGTGCGGGAGACACGTTAGTAGGTCTATGTATAGAGAAAGGGTCGATGGGGATTGTGTGTGCGTATGCGTGTGAGAGGAAGAGTGCTTCTGATAAAGGTTAGTTAAAAAGGTCATAAATCATTGCAAGAGGGAGGGAGGGTGACATCGAGAGCATGTGTGCAAGAAAGACACCTCTGGAGAGAGCGTGTGAGCATGTGCGAGAGGCCACCGATGGATATACACCGTGTGCGCATATGTGTGTGACATAAAGTTATCGTGTGTTTTTGGAGGAGCCTATGGAGAGTGAAACTACACATAAAATACTGATGTACACATTGATTAAAAATATAAATTGTATCCAAATATCAGGATGAGATCATGATATTTGCAATTCGCAAAAGGAATGGTCATTGATCCATTAGACATCTATATTCTATCAAATTTGAGCATGTGTATGTTATTATTCGACATAATTGATCCATAGAGTCAATATTTTGAACTCCACAATGCATCACTTTAGCAATTCAAATATAAACGTGACTATAGTTCATGTTGTGTGTGTAAAGCACATTATACATACAAAAGTTACACAATGAACATTACAAATAGCTAGCTAGGAACGAACATACATTTGAATTCAACTTAAGGTTGTTTATTTTTTTTGGAATTCAACATGAAGTCCATTCAATTATTTTATTTCGAGATCATGGCATTTGTAAATCATACCTAAAATATGGGGGCACCAAATCTTTGCTCTGCTTTTGTAAATAATAGCATATATAGTCATGTACCAAATAGATTCCAATTTACCTCATCCATTCCAAAATAATCGTAGTTATAGGATTTTCAAGTGTCAAAATTTAAAAAAGAAGTGCATAATTTAATGAGGTTTTCGAACATAAGGTGAAATTTAACATTGTCTAGGTCAATCCTCAAAGTTTGAGAGTACTCTAAACGTGAATGTTTCTGTTTCAAAATTTCGAACGAACAACCAAAAGAGCCTCTACTCGCCCGAAACCACGTGAGGCCAATGCTTGGTAGAAGGAAATTACTTTTCTAACTCCGACCCATGAAACCTACCAGTCCGACGTCCAAAGGTCTAAACCGTGGTATGTTTGTATCTTCATCTAGACGCCACACAATCGCCTCCGAAAAACATTCATACACCGTGGCCGCCTAAACACACATGTGCTGGGCCGAAATCGCCCCCGCACACTATTTGGGACACCTAGTATTACCGTCCTACCCCTGACCTGCAGTAGGTCCAAAATTTAAGAGGGGCAAAGTTTGTAATTTCCCCAAATTTGAAACAAGCACGTCCCATCTGTTAAAAAAACAAAAAACAAAAACAAGCGCGTCCTAGACCGAAACATGGTTCCCCCTTAGCTCCCTGGCCTCCCGTGTGATTCCCCATTCGTACTCCGTGGGTGCCAAAACTACCTATCCACCAGCCACGAAACCCCGGCATCCCGCCACCCCATCCCACCCATCAACCGCCGCCCTCCTCCATCACGCCGGAGCCGATACCCCAACGTCATCGTCCACTGCAACCGCAACCGCAATGCCCTCAACGGGTAGAAGTTGAAGCCGAGGTCGAGCTGCCACCAGGACACCGATGTGTGCCGTACCCGAGCTAGTTCAACCACGCCATCCTGCGCCTCACCGCTACCGCTCCAACATCGCCACCATCCATCGCACCGGAGTTGGTCCCGCTACGCCGTCCTTCGCCGCCTCGGATCTGGTTCCCCTCCGCCGACAGACGGCCACCGCAACACAGTCAACAATTTGGCCATGGCTTCGTCCAAGGCTCCTCGCTCCTCCATAACATCGGTTCCCCTGGTAAAAAGAAGAAAATCTTCGTGAATTCAGGAGGACACATCACTGGCAACCGGAACTGGTACTCCTCTTCCCGTATTGGTGCAAATCTTACGTGCCTGCTTGCACGGTATTCATCCCACAGAAGACACTAGTTGACTGCTTCTTCCCGCACCTTCTTCCTGATACTAGATGTTCCTAGTAATTCACAATGCACAAGGTTTCTCCTCCTATACTATTTAACCTTAGCTAGAGGTCCGCCACCCCCCTTGTTGTGGATTTGTCACGGCAGATGTCCTCGTCAATAAGGACTTAGTCGTGAGGCCAACACACCTAACTGGTAGCTTGAGAGGGGTTGAGTGGGACGAGAGACGAGTGTTGATTGTCGAAGTGGATAAACACACGAGACGAGTGTAGATTTGAATTCCTGGTTAGTTGATTCCCAATTAAAGGAAGCATTACCTGGTGTAACAGGCGCTAGTCCGCCTGTTACGCCGGGGAAGCAGCGCTTTGGTGTTTATCTTAGGGGTGTGTGGGGCCTAGGAGCTGCTGGCGCCCGATCTGGAGGTCGGCCGGGTTTAAAGGGATGGCCGGGGGCGGTGCCAAGCATGACGGTGGTGTGATGTCGAGTGGAGGGCTAGGCGGCGGATGAAGGGGTGTGGGCCGATGGTCGCTAGCGGTTCGAGAAAGATCGTCAATAGTGACTCGCGGGAGGTAGACGAAGGCATCTGCCCGTTCCTTGTAGATCGAACAGTTCAGAAAAAAAATCGACTGACCTATTTATTTTCATTCGACTGTTATTTTGAATGGAGCACATGCGATGGTGTGCTGGAGGTGTACCTGCATTGCCCAGCCATCCCTGTGTTCATATATTACAAAATCTTACGAAGTAGAATCTAATTTTGTTTGCCATGCAATGTTGTAGATCTATCATATGTCTCCTGTCATTTATTTTTCAGCCACCTGCTATCTGCTACTTTTACAGTCCACTAGTTCCACACACACTTCACCCATACTCTCACCACTGTTTTTTATGCATGGGTATTTCAGCCTCTGCCAAACTGTTGGTAGAAACAGGAAAGAAAAGATAGAAGTCGCTCCAGCTTTATATGCGGGTAGGCAAGACACGTTTCAGTGCTCTATAGGGTGCAGTGTCAGCAGATGGAGACGGTAAATGTAGCTCTGGAGTTGATGATCTCACTCGCCATGAACAACCATCCTAGATGCTTGCTTTAACTTCACGATGTCATATGTGGTTGCATGTTGCATATGGTGTCTAGCTTGTATGCGAAAGGTCGAAGTCGATCTTTATTAAGATAAGGAAATATGTATTTTACATGAACCGCCATCCCAGGAGCACCAGAAGACAAATAGCTAGTGACAAGCCCAGCACAGACAGGCATCACCTGGAACCACTCTAGCCAGATGTCTAGCTTGTATTGCTTCCAATTTGGTTAAATTGCATCTACTTAGCTTACCCATTATACCTTTGAATATGACATGCCTTCCTATGTTTGGTACATACTAGTAAATGTTACATGCCTTCCTGGTTCTAGTACATAGTACATCTATCTATTAGGCATGTCCTTGCATAAAACTATTGTTTTTTTGTATCCCGCATCAATAAATATGACGAGACACCTTTAGTATATGTAGTGTGATATTGGTTGCATCTTTCATATGATTTATAGCATGCGTCGCTTCTAATTTGTTGAAATGCCATTTATGATTGGGCGCTTTTAACATGGCAGAGTCATATTGGTTGCATCTTTCATGTGGTGTCTAGCTTGCATTGCTTCTTATTTGTTGAAATGGCTTCTGCTTAGTTTACACAAATAGTTGTGAATAAGCCATGCCGTCCTATTTTTCGTACATATTCCATCCTGGTATCATGTGTTTGCCTTACATCAAAGTAGTGATTGTTAGTATCAAGCATGAATGAGTTCTGAAGAGTGAATTTTATTGCCTTTTCTTATCGATTTTACTTGACAATTCAAAATCAATATAGTGGAAGGAAATTAGCAAGGCAGTGGATAAAGGTCCTCCTTCCAAACGGAGGGCCTCTACAGATTCTACTCCGCCACCCCCCAAGAAGATTTGCAAGACAACACATGCATAGACACTCAACGTAGTTGTGTTGATGATGAGCACGTCTCCCCTAGTACACCATCACAGGTGCTCTCTCTAACTTGGCACTGTTATATGTGGTTGCATGTTATGTATGATGTCTAGCTTGTATTGCTTCTAAGTTTGTTGAATTCCATCTGCTTACTTTACACATTATACTTGTGTATAAGACACGTGTTCCTGTTTCTAGAACATACAATATATGTCTATCACACCATGTTTTTACATCAAAGTACTACTATTGTGTAACCTGCAACAATCACTTGTCATAAGACACGTTTAACTTGGGAGTGTGATATAGGTTACATCTCGCATTCTTTTCTAGCTTGTACTACTTCTAATTTGTTGACATTGCACTTATGACGAGACAATTTTAACTTGGTAGAGTGATATTCGTTGCATCTTTCATACGGTTTCTAGCTTTCATTGCTTCTAATTTGTTGAAATGCCTTCTGCTTAGTTTACACATCATAGCTGTGAATATGCAATGCTGTCCTTTTTCTTACACATTCAATCATCCTATCATGTGGTCGCCTTACATTAAAGTGGCAACATTTCATGTTTTGACCCTTTTCTGAAAGTAAATCGAGATCTGACCCTAGTTTGTAAAAATTTCGGGATCTGACCCTTTCTTACTGCCAAGGCCCCTGGCGGTAGGGTATAACAACCTACCGCCAAGGGCTTTCGCGGTAGGAAACATCCCTACCGCCAAACAGGCTGGCGGTAGCCTGTACAACCCTACCGCCAAGGGCCTTGGCAGTAGGTGCGAGCATGCACTGTTTTTTGTACTTAGAAAAAAAATAACCCTACCGCCAGAGGCCTTGGCGGTAGGCTGTTATACCTTACCGCTAGAGGCCTTTGCGATAAGAAAAGGGTCAGATCCCAAATTTTTTTCAAAGTAGGTTCAGATCTCGAATAAGTTTCGAAAAAGGGTCAAAACACGAAAATTTGCCCATTAAAGTAGTGCTCATCAGCATCCTGCACCAATGAGTTCTGAAAAGCAAATTTTTATTCATTTTTATTGTGGGTTAGACTTGACAAGGCAATAAAATTAAGAAAGAGGAAGGAAAAAATTTAAGGCAGGGACTAATGGCGGTCTTCCGGCGAAACCAGCATCCCTAGTGCTTTCTCTAGCTGGGCAGTGTGATATTGTCTTGCATGTTGCTTACGGTGTCTAGCTTGTATTGTTTCTAAATTGATTAAATTACTTCTGCTTAGTTTACACAAATAGCTGCGAATATGCCATGCCATCCTATTTTTCGTACATATTCCATCCTTGTATCATGTGTTTTCCTTACATCAAGGTAGTGATTGTCTGTATCATGCATGGATGAGTTTTGAATAATTAATTTTATTGCTTTTTTCGATTTTACTTGTCAATGCAAAATCAATAAAATAGAAGGAAATTAGCAAGGAAGTGGATAAAGGTGCTCCTTCCAGACGGAGGGCCTCTACAGATTCTACTCCATCATCCCCCCAACAAGATTTGGAAGACAACACATGCATAGACACTCAACGTAGTTGTGTTGATGATGAGCATGTCCCCCATTGTCCACCATCACAGGTGCTCCCTCTAACATGGAACTATTATATGTGGTTGCTTGTTATGTATGATGTCTAGCTTGTATTGCTTCTAATTTTGTTGAATTCCATCTGCTTAATTTACACATTATACTTGTGAATAAGACACGTGTTCCTATTTCTAGATTATACAATATCTGTCTATCACACCATGTTCTTACATCAAAGTACTACTGGTGTGTAACCTGCAACAATCACTTGTCGTAAGACACGTTTAACTTGGGAGTCTGATATAGTTTACATCTCACATTAATTTCTAGCTTTTACTACTAATTTGTTGGAATGGCACTAATGACGAGACAATTTTAACTTGGTAGAGTGATATTCATTGCGTCTTACATATGATGTCTAGTTTTCATTGCTTCTAATATGTTGAAATGCCTTCTGCTTAGTTTACACATCATAGCTGTGAATATGCAATGTTGTGAATATGCAATCGCACTAATGACGAGAGACCTTTAACTTGGTAGTGTCGTGTTGTTTGCATATTGCATATGATTTATTTCTTGTACTGCTTCACATTTGTTTAAATGCCAGTTAGGATGAGACACTGTTAACTTGGCAGAGCAGTATTTGTAGCATCTTTCATATGGTGTCTACCTTCCATTGCATTGCTTCTAATTTATTGAAATGCCTTCTGCTTAGTTTACACATCATAGTTCTGATTATCTCATGTTGTCCTATTTTTCGTACATATTACATCCTCCTATCATGCAGTTGTCTAACATCAAAGTTAATTTCGTATGTATCACGCATCAATTTGTTCCCAAGAACCAAATTTTTATTCATTTATCTTGTTGGCTTGACTTGACATGGCACAAAGAAAGAGGAAGGAACACATAATGGCAGGGAAACAGAAGAGGAAGAATTATGCATATTCTGCTTTTACTGATGGTGCAATAGAAGGTCAAAGTCCAATGGAAAATTGTACAAACGCGGTATCCCGTGCTACATGAGCTGCAAAACAATCCAAACAGACACTAATAGCTACCACCAAACAAGCAGCAACAACCCTAGTTGTTGCAACACCTTCCACAGCACCACCAGCTGCACGAGTTACTCATTTGTCAACTCAAGTAGCAGTAGGTTCCCATCCTTCCTTGCCACCTGACACTACTTCTGAATAACTCTTGATACAAGACGAGTTGGCAAGATCAGATGAACCTTGTGAGCTTCAACAACAAGAAGGTAGTTGCTGGAGTCAAGTTATAGTTGCATGCTTCTTTATATGTAGTTTCACAGTTTGATGTACACTAACACTTCCTGTGTTTGTTATTGGACTAGCACCTAGGCACAAGAGTAAACAGACATCAGGGATAATGCTCGATAGGTTAACTAAATCTAGAGGAGGAAGAATGGAGATCCGTTTTGAAGCAGGTTTAAAAAGGCCATGTGATGCCATAGAGTCAGCCAAGTTAGTATTAGAGGCAGCGTCTGCCGTTAGGTGTCATGCACGTATCCTCCCAACATGGATTCAGTACAGGAATGACAAAGACGAAACCCAGTTCAACACGTTCCTCGACCATTTATTTGTAGTATGGTTATGTATGGAAACTAGTAATATCGTCTTGCTCTATCCTATACTTTCTAGGTTGCTGATAATGAGACTCCCGTAATTTTTAACATATGAGGTTCAAGTTGGGTAGCCAAGATGATGCAACCAGACAAGCTTGCACCCATGTTTTCAAGTCTGCTCCACGACAGTATCGGTATAACTAGAGCAAAAGTCACTTTCGAGGCAAGGCTAATAGTGAACTTGCCCAAACATCTCTAGTGGAAAATATATCGGATGAAGACTGGAGAGGCCTCGTAAAACATTGGTCTGATCCAAAGTATCAAGTACGTTATATATGCATGTGATCAGATCACATGTTGAACTCCTATTTATGCGTACACCTCACAAATCTATCTTCTTGTTGGTGAACTGTTCGAAGAACAAGGACAACCGTACGAAAGTGAAATTCCAACAAATGACATGATCTCGTAGCTATATTGCACACGGCGAGGCTCTTGTAATAAGCTGTTGTTTCACTCTTTTCGCTCTGCCGTATTATCAGATCAATATTGACTTGTTCCAAATGCAGAGGAAAGCCCGCAATGACCAAAAAGTAACAGAACCAAATGTTGTAGTAATCTTCAAGGACTGTCACACTAGCAAGACAAAGGGCATGACTACACCAGTGAAAGTTGTTGTTGTAACTCCTTAATCCTCATGCCTTTTAACTACTACTTACTCTGACTTGTGCATTGAACTGCACGGTTTGCTGCCAATGTCTATTACTCTTTTCAATTTTGTATACAATTGCCTTAGCGTATCATTGCACCTTACAAGGTTTAAAAGAGAGGAGTGATGTTCCTTTGATCTTGATCTGTAATGTAGTTCCGTGCTGGACTTCCCACACAACGTTATAATTGCATGTTTGTCTGTTCTCAGTTGTTTTGTGATATGAATGGTGTCATACTATGCTTACAGTATTATAAACTTTGTCTGTTTATACTTAGCTGTCAATACAATGTGAAGAAATAGACAATGCATTAGCCATGGTACATGGTCATATGTTTGGAACCTGGTTTTATTATGTACTTTGTAATAAATTACAACTAATATTTTACACGCACCAGAATAAGTTCTGTATATAGACCAAAGCTATTTTGTTTGGTTTTGCTGCCTCCTTAATATCTTTTGTTCTGGTACTACTAATGTAATAAAAAGTAAACTTTTCAGCAAGCTATGGAAAAAATGGTGGAACCGCCACCTTTCGAAGGTGACGAGGCAACTATAACCACAATGTCACCTCTTGCTGCAGTGTGTCAGTACCTGTCCAGTAACAGCTCCAAAAGCACATACCTGTGTACTACTGGGTTGGTTGTTAAGGCAACCTCGTCCAAACTGTCTGATGAACAAGATATGCAAGCTCAAAACAATGTTATATCTGCGCTCCAAACACAAGTCCATTCCCTAATTGATACCCTTTGTGAAACAAGGACAACCGTTGTTCGATGTCGTCAAGATATGCATGGTTTTGAAACCAGACTATCAGACATTTGCAATGTTGTTCAAGAGCCTAGGAGAAATGAAGGCGAAGGTTTTGGTGCTCCATCAGACAGTACAACATGAAGACGTAATAGTCAGGTCAAATGAACCGAGCTTCTAAACTTCTGGTGGTGCATTTATCTGCCGAACTGTTAACTTTTATACCAACCATCGTTTTGTTTTAAGGTTGTAATTTGTTTTGTTACGGTACAAAATTTGTTCTTAACGTCCATCCACCGACCCAAGAAAACAACAAGCCATTTTTGTATAGTGTAGGGTGTTCCCTATATTTGCACTGGTGGCGAACTTTGATGCCCAGTGGATGTAATCTGTGCAATCGCCTTAATAGCCTAGTGTTAGTTTCTGGCTTATTTATTTCCTAGTCTTCTTTTTTCCTTGGTTTGCTAGTGGTCGCAACAACCATATGGCATATACGGACCATGGTAACCTTGAGCCTTCTACATGCCATATGATCCATCTGCCTCGTACATGCCACCGGATAAATGGGCCTCCGACGGGCCATAGAATCGGTGGGCCTCGGGCCTTTGGATAAATGGGCCCACATGGGCCATATACATGCATAATTGGTATCGGGCCAGCACGATAACGGGTCGTTAACAGGCCAGAAGGCAACAAAGGCTTAGTACTGTCACATGCATAACAGGTCATTAATGGGCCAGAATATAGGACGGGCTGGAAACAACGCAACAGGTTAACATGCCACAAACGGGCCTATTCTAACCACGGGCCAAGTTCGTCCCGTTAGGGGAACATGCCAGTAAGGGGCTAGAAGTAATCGACGGCCCGAAAGGAGCCCAAGAACATATGGGCCATCAGTAGGCCGAAAGCTAACACGGGCTAGAAACGGCCCATGTGAATCACGGACCGTTAATGGGTACAACGAAATTTACTGTTCTTTCTGGGCCAGAGTCACCGTGGGCCACTAAAGGGCCCAAAGATATGAAAGGCCTCATATGGGCTGAAAGACGTCATGGGCCATACATGGGCCGAAAGTGAAATGGGCTGGTGTTATATTGGATGGCCCACATGATGCTGTTGGGCCAATTTAGGGAAGGCCCTAACGGGCCGTGAGTTTCCGAGCCGTAAAATGGGCTAAATGCAAACAGGCCGTTAACAGGCTTTTCATAGGTCGGCCCGCTAGCTTTTGACCAAGTCAAACGGGCCGGCCTTTGTAAGCTAAATGGGCCAGCACTGGGCCGTCGCACGTGTCGACATATCATAGGCGCCTATCTGACCAATTGACGAGCTGACACGTGGATCATCCGGTGAATGAGAATTTTACACGTGGAAAATCCCCATTGGTCCGGGCTGTTAACGGGTTATCGGATCCAAAATCGGACCCGATAGCTTAATGGTGACCCGTTATGGTGGATGCCACGTGTCGGTTACCCTTGATGAAAGCACTTCCATGATGCGCCATTTATCATCATGGAAGTGAACACTTCAGTGATGATAATTTTGGTATTGTCATGGAATACTTCTACGACAACACATGTATGACTATCTTGATTCTGTCATAAAATCGTCATGGATGTACATGCTTGACAGAAAACATGACCTACTGTGACAGACATGTATTATCACGAAAGTGTTTTTTTGTAGTGAAGGCACACATCAGGTGTGGTACACAACATATCATACATGATAGAACATATGGCCAATGCATAGGGAATGATTTTCATTTTCTGTCTGTCTTCTGCAGTGGTCCAGCTTTGAGTCTGACTCAATTTCACACCTTGTAACACAAGCAAGAACCCTTTCTTTGACTGATCCATTTTGAACTTCTTCAAAACTTTGTCAAGGTATGTGCTTTGTGAAAGTCCTATTAAGCGTCTTGATCTATCTCTATAAATCTTGATGCCCAATATATAAGCAGCTTCACCAAGATCTTTCATTGAAAAAAAATCTTATTCAAGTATCCTTTTATGCTATCCAGAAATTCTATATCATTTCCAATCAACAATATGTCATCCACATATAATATTAGAAATGCTATAGAGCTCACACTCACTTATATATACATGCTTCACCGTAAGTTTGTATAAAACCATATGCTTTGATCACCTCATCAAAGCGTATATTCCAACTCCGAGATGCTTGCACCAGTCCATAGATGGATCACTGGAGCTTGCACACTTTGTTAGCCCCTTTAGGATTGACAAAACTTTCTTGTTGCATCATATACAACTCTTCTTTCATAAATCCATCAAGGAATGCAGTTTTGACATATATTTGCCAGATTTCATAATCATAAAATGCGGCAATTGCTAACATGATTCGGACAGACTTAAGCAATGCTGCGGGTGAGAAAGTCTCATCGTAGTCAACTCCTTGAACTTGTCAAAAGTATTTTGCGACAAGTCGAGCTTTGTAGACAGTAATATTGCCATCAGCGTTAGTCTTCTTCTTGAAGATCCATTTATTCTCTATGGCTTGCCGATCATCGGGCAAGTCCACCAAAGTCCACACTTTGTTCTCATACATGGATCCTATCTCAGATTTCATGGCCTTAAGCCATTTTTTGGAATCTGGAATCATCATAGTTTCTTTATGGTTCAAAGGTTCACCGTTGTCTAACAACATGACTTCTAGGACAGGATTACCGTACCACTCTGGTGCAGTACGTGTTCTGATCGACCTTCGAGGTTCAGTAGAATCTTGATCTGAAGTTTCATGATCATCATCATTAGCTTCTTCTCTAGTTGGTGTAGGCATCACGTGAACGGTTTTCTCTGATGAGCTACTTTCCAATTAGATAGAATGTATAATTACCTCATCAAGTTCTACTTTCCTGCCACTCACTTCTTTCGAGAGAAACTCCTTTTGTAGAAAGGACCTATTTTTAGCAACAAAGATCTTGCCTTCAGATCTGTGGTAGAAGGTGTACCCAATAGTCTCATTCGTGTATCCTATGAAGACGCACTTCTCCGATTTGGGTTCGAGCTTATCAGGGTGAAGCCTTTTGATGTAAGTGTTGCAACCCCAAACTTTAAGAAACGACACCTTTGGTTTCTTGCCAAACCACAATTCATATGGTGTCGTCTCAACGGATTTAGACGGTGCCCTATTTAACGTGAATGCAGCTCTCTGTAATGCATAACCCCAAAATTATAAAGGAAAATCGGTAAGAGACATCATAGAATGTACCATATCCAATCGAGTACGGTTACGATGTTGGGACACACCGTTACGCTGTGGTGTTCCAGGTGACGTGAGTTGTGAACCTATTCCACATTATTTTAAATGAAGTCCAAAATTGTAACTCAAATATTTGCCTCGACGATCAGATTGAAGAAACTTTATTTTCTTGTTACGATGATTCTCTACTTCACTCTGAAATTCTTTGAACTTTTCAAACGATTCAGACTTGTGTTTCATCAAGTAGATATACCCGTACCTACTTAAATCATCTATGAAGGTGAGAAAATAACGGTACTTGCCGCGTGCTTCAACACTCATTGGACCACATTCATCGGTATGTATTATTTCCAATAAGTCATTAGCTCGCTCCATTGTTCCGGAGAACGGAGTTTTAGTGATCTTGCCCATGAGGCATGGTACACAAGTATCAAATGATCCATAATCAAGTGATTCCAAAAGTCCACCAGGATGGAGTTTCTTCATGCGCTTTACACCAATATGACCTAAACGGCAGTGCCACAAGTATGTTGCACTATAGTTATCAACTTTGCATCTTTTGGCATCAATATTATGAATATGTGTATCACCACGATCGAGATTCAACAACAATAGACCATTCCTCAAGGGTGCATGACCATAAAAGATATTACTCATATAAATAGAACAACCATTATTCTCTGACTTCAATGAATAACCGTCTCGCATTAAACAAGCTCCAGATATAATGTTCATGCTCAAAGCAATCACCAAATAACAATTATTTAGGTCTAAAACTAATCTCAAAGGTAGATGTAGAGGTAGTGTGCCGACGGCGATCACATCGACCTTGGAACCATTCCCGACACGCATCGTCACCTCGTCCTTAGCCATTCTTCACTTATTCTGCAGTTCATGTTTCAAGTTACAAATATGAGAAACCGAACCAGTATCAAATACCCAGGCGCCACTACGAACACATCAATAACATGTATATCAAATATACCTTTGTTCACTTTGCCGTCCTTCTTATCCGCCAAATACTTAGGGAAGTTCCGCTTTCAGTGACCACTCCCTTTGCAGTAGAAGCACTCAGTTTCAGGCTTAGGTCCAGCTTTGGGTTTCTTCATGGGAGCAGCCACTTGTTTGCCGTTCTTCTTGAAGTTCCCTTTCTTTCCTTTGCCCTTTTTCTTGAAACTAGTGGTCTTGTTAACCATCAACACTTGATGCTCCTCCTTGATTTCTACATCCGCCGATTTCAGCATCACGAAGAGCTCAGGAATTGTTTTCTCCATCCCTTGCATATTATAGTTCATTACAATGCCAGCTTGGTGGCAGTGATTGAAGAACTCTGTCAATAACACTCTCAACTGGAAGATCAATTCCCAACTGAGTCAAGTGGTTATGATACCTAGACATTTTGAGTATGTGTTCACTGACAGAACTATTCTCCTCCATCTTGCAGCTATAGAACTTGTTGGAGACTTCATATCTCTAAACCCGGGCATTAGCTTGAAATATTAACTTCAGCTCCTGGAACATCTCATATGCTCCATGACGTTCAAAATGTCTTGGAAGTCCCAGTTATAAGGCGTAAAGCATGGCACACTGAACTATCGAGTAGTCATCAGATCGATCTTGCCAGACGTTCACAACATCTTCATCAGCACCTGCAATAGGCCTGTCACCTAGCGGTGCATCAAGGGCATAATTCTTCTGTGCAGCAATGAGGATAATCCTCAAGTTATGTACCTTGTCTGTGTAGTTGCTACCATTATCTTTCAACTTAGCTTTCTCTAGGAACACATTGAAATTTAGGGTAACGGTAGCACGGGCCATTAATATAAAACATAGATATGCAAAACTATTAAGACTAAGTTCATGATAAATTAAGTTTAATTAATCAAATAACTAATGAACTCCCACCTAAATCACTATTCCTCAAGTTATCTAAGTGACACATGATCCAAATCAACTAACCCATGTCCGATCATCACGTGAGATGGGGTAGTCATCAATGGTGAACATCTTTGTGTTGATCATATCTACTGTATGACTCATGCTCGACCATCTGGTCTCCAGTCTTCCGAGAGCATGTCTGTACATGTTAGGCTCGTCAAGCTTAACCCAATTATTGTTCATGTGTAAAACTGTCTTACACCCGTTCTATGTGAACGTAGGGTCTATCACACCCGATCATCGCGAGGTGCTTCAAAACAACTATCTTGAAATTTAGTGAAGGAATCAGCTTATAATGCTACCACCGTTCTATGCAAAATAACATGCATAAAGGATAAACATCACATGCAATCAAAATATGTGAGATAATATGACCATCATCATCTTGTGCTTTTGATCTTCATCTCCAAAGCATCGTCATTATCTCCATCGTCACCGGCTCGACACCTTGATCCCTATCGTTGCGTCGTGGTCGTCTTGCCAACTATTGCTAACTCACAGAGATAAAGTAAAGCAATTACATGGCGCTTGCATTTCATACAATAATTACGAGACAAACATAAGGCTCCTCCCGGTTGTCGATATTACAAAACATGATCATCTCATACAATAACGTATAACTCATCACATCTTGACCATATTACGTCACAACATGCCCTACAAAAACAAGTTAGACGCCATCTACTTTGTTGTTGCAAGTTTTACGTGGCTGCTACAAGCTTCTAGCAAGAACTGTTCTTACCTATGGTAAAAACCACAACGGTGATTTATCAAGTTTGCTGTTTTAACCTTCTTCAAGGACCGTCCGTTGTCAAATTCGATTCAACTAAAGTAGGAGAAACATATATCCGTCAGCCACGTTTATGCAAAACAAGTTGCATGTGTGTCGATGGAACCGGTCTCATGTACGTGGACATGTAAGGTTGGTCTGGGCCGCTTCATCTTACATTATCGCCGAATCAAAATAAGACAATGGTGGCAAGCAGTATGACCATCACCGCCCACAACTCTTTGAGTTCTACTCGTGCATATCATCTACGCATATACCTGGCTCATGACACCAGTGTTGGGAAACGTTGCATGGAAAACAAAAAATTCTACGCACAGCAAGATCTATCCATGGAGATGCATAGCAACGAGAGGGGAGAGTGTGTTTATGTACCCTCGTAGACCATAAGCGGAAGCGTTCAGTAACGCAGTTGACGTAGTCGAACTTCTTCATGATCCAGCCGATCGAGTATCGAACGTACGACACCTCTGCGTTCAGCACACGTTCAGCTCGGTGACGTCCACGCCTTCTTGATTTATCAAGACGACGGGGTAGTGGATGAGTTCCAGCAGCACGACGGCGTGGTGACGGTGATGGTGATTCTATCTCTGCAGGGCTTCGCCTAAGCACTACGAAAATATGACCGAGGGTGTAAACAGTGGAGGGGGCGCCACACACAGCTAAGGGATTGTCGTCGTTATGTGTTGCGCCCCCTCCAACATATATATAGGTGGAGGGGAGGAGTAGCCAATGAGGCGCCCCAACTAGGCCGAATCGTACTTGGGGTCCTTCCCTAGTGGCACCCCCCTTTCCATATTTGCCGGAGCGGGGAAGGAAATGGGGAAGAGGAAAGGAAGGGGGAGGCCCAGTCCCCTCCTTTCCTTCTCTTCCCAAAGGCTACGGCCTAGGAGGGGCGCGAAACCCCTTGTGAATATGACCCATTAACCTCCCGGGGTGACCGGAACCCCTTCCGGTGACCCAATTTCTACCCGGTACATACCGAAACTCTTTCGGTGTCCAAATATCATCGTCCTATTCTGCACATTAGTTTCTTATTCTGCACACACCCAATCTTCAACCTCCACCCCCGACCAGAGCTAGCGCCCCATCCCACCACCACCACCTTCTCTGCCGCCCACGACCACCACCTGCCTCCTACCCCACCACACCACCACCTCCTCCCAGCTCC
>LR738715.1:173217653-173330814 GCA_902687465.1 Secale cereale
GGCGCAGCCGGCCCTGCCGCGCCACTAGGCAAGAGGATCGAGCACCGCTGACCCCCCTCCCGCATGTGTGTCCGCCACCGGATCCACCCTCCCCACCGCATCCCTTCGGTGGCACCGGCCGCCACCGGATCCACTCCCCTTCCTCGCGCTGGATGCACCCCTCGCCCCACTACCTTCTACCATGGTGCCGCCGGGGCCCGGGTCATCCTCTCCCTGTCCGGCAGGGTGGTCCCGACGAGCAATTCGCTCCTGGAGCTACGGTCACCGACGTTGGTATGGCTCACCTGTGCTAGTCGAGAAGCAAACTCCGCTCCCCATTATCACCCGTATCAGGGGCTCTGCCTTCACCGGATCCTGACATCCCCCGACCCTGTAGGATGCGACAATGTCATCAACGTACCCTCCCCCGGTCGTCCCTGTCTGTCGCTGCAGTTCGCACGGTGGGCATCCGCAGCACGTCGGCGGCGCGGTGGATCCAAGGGCGCCCGTGTAGTCCACTACGTGGGTGCACGCAGCACGCTGGCCCTCCCCTCCGCAGTCCACTACGTGGGTTCGGCCAACATTGGCGTGCAGCTTTGCCCACGGGCCTATGCAGTACGCGTTGACGACAAAGATTCACTTTTTTTCAGGGTTCGGCCGACGAAATCCTCATATCCGGCGATGCCTGCCTACGCTTTCCCCGTCCTCGAGTTTGCCATTCCCTCGGGCAGTGCAGTTTGGAGTTTTTTGTGTCTTCGGAATTGCAATGAAGTGCACTTTGACTTAATTTCTCGAGTGCAAAAAGTTGCTAAATTTGGATTTGGTATAGTGGATAGAAGTGTATGTGTGTGTCTCTGTGTGTGCGCAGTGTAGTTCGGCTCCAGTTTTGGTTATTCAGTGAGTGTGTCCAGTATAAGATGTGCACACACATGCAATGCAGTGCCCTTCTGTGTGCAGTCTAGTGATATTTTTGTTCAAGCGACATGGTGGATTGGGTGCTCCTCTAGTGCGGTGTTAGCCAATTCGGCAGGCCACGAGAAAAATATTCTGGAGTGTTGTGCAGTTCGCTAGTCCCCCATCTACAGTACCCATGTCTTCAACAAAATTTGTTTGAAGAATACAAAAAACTAGTTCACTCCAATTTGTGTAGTAGTTCGTTACCCCTTTGTATGAAGTGCAATTTCTTTCGTGTGTTTGAAAAAATCAGTCGATGTTGTTCACTGTTAAGAGTGATGTTGCTCACTTGTGCCCAAAAAATGAAAGTGCTAAAAAAATTAGCGCAATAACAAAAGATAGTAATGAGGTTCACTTCAATATATGTCGCGGTTCACTTGCCTCCTCTCCGCGGTCCACTCTCGTTCACAAAAAAGAGACAACAAAAACTCGTCTAAGAAAAAAAATAATGTTTGTCAAAATAAATCATGCAGCGCACTTGTTGGTCTGATGAAGTGTGGTTTTTAGTCTGGATGCAGTGCGGTTTTCTGTCTGATGCAGTACATACGATGATTTTGGGTCGCGAAAAAAATAGTGTCCACGTTTTTGTAATTTCAAAACTGCTCTTAAACTGTAATGAATTAGAGGGAGTGTTCTACATGAAAAAGTAGCATCTTGACGACCTCTTTCCAACCGTGTATCATTTGGATAATTTCGACCAGCGTTTTGTAAAAATTTCACAAAAAACGGCTGCTGCCTCTCGTAGTCAACCGCACGATTTTTAAAATTAACTAAAAACCGTAAGCAATCTCAAAAACATTTCAACATATGAAAGTTGCGCCTTGTTCGTAGCTTTCCGACGGCGTATCACACGCCACTTTTCGACAAATGATTCAAAAAATGGAGCAAAGACAGTACAGAAATTGAAAAAAATCTGAAAAAACAGAATTCCGCGATTTGCTAAATTTAAAACTACTCTTAGACCGTAATGAATTAGATAAAATAATAGATATGAAAAAGATGCACCTCGACGATAACTATCCAATGGTATATCGTTTGATTCATTCCGGCGAGCGGTTTAGAAGAAAACGCGAAAAAATGCTCGCTGTCATTCGTTGTGATCCGCACGATTTTTGAAACTGCTCTTAAACCATGATGAATTTTGAAAAGTGTTCAACATGGCGAAGTTGCGTCTACTCCGTAGCTTCTAAACGGTATATTACACGCATAATACCGATAAATAGTTAAAAAAAACTAGAGCGAAACAGTACCGAAAAAACACAGCGTGCAATTTTTTTGACACGAACTTCACTCGCGTGAGTACTGCAGCACACTTCGTTCTAACAATGGCGTGCACTTGCGTTAAGTGTGCAATGCGGAAGTATATATATATGGGACTCCGAACCATTTCGGACCATTTCGGAGTTCCTCGGTATGTCCACGATCTCATATGGGACTCCGAACAACATTCGGTCACTATCGGTGTGAAAATCGGCAGATCTCGGGTAGGGGGTCCCGAACTGTGCGTCTAAGGATCGAAAGTAACAGGAGGCAGGGGACACGATGTTTACCCAGGTTCGGGCCCTCTTGATGGAGGTAATACCCTACTTCCTGCTTGATTGACTTTGATGAGTATAGGGGTTACAAGAGTTGATCTACCTCGAGATCGTAATGACTAAACCCTAGATGTCTAGTCCGTATGATTATGAATGCCTCTACGGACTAAACCCTCCAGTTTATATAGACACTGAAGGGGCTAGGGTTGTATAGAGTTGGTTTATAGAGAAAGGAATCTTCATATCCGCACGCCAAGCTTGCCTTCCCCGCCAAGGAGAGTCCCATACGGAAACGGGGGAAAGTCTCCCATCTTGTATCTTCATGGCCCATTACTCCGGCCGATGTTACGTAGCCCGGACGCTCGAGGACCCCTTAGTCCAAGACTCCCTCAGTAGCCCCTGAACCAGGTTTCATGATGATGTGTCCAGCGCGCAGATTGTCTTCGGCATTGCAAGGCGGGTTCCTCCTCCGAATACTTTAGGATAGCTGATCAACATTTAGCTATGTCCAGCTCTGTTTAAACAATGACAACCCACTACCACAAGGGTATTAAACTCAGTTAAAAAACATAATATGCCTTTACTAACACCTTTTGCTAGCAAGACATCAAGTCTGGCCTTTCCATCATTTCAAATCGTTTTTCAACTTTCCGTTTCGCGTTTCGAGATGCAGAGCCTCCGGTGACACGTCTTGTCAAAACAGAGATCGTGTCCCCTTAACATGGTATTTTCATCAATATGGGCTTGGGTAATCCAACCGCCCAGCCCGCACGACCCCTTGGGAACTGGCGAGTTTTAAGGCTCGTGGGAGGACGCTCTATATTCACGGCCTTTATAAGGGGATAATAGTCTGCTTTTCATCCCAGACCTTCCTTCTTTCTCAACACATCCGCCCTCGAGCACCAGCGCCCAAGCTTCAATTCCCCCCATCCCCAGAAAACATTCTAGCCATGTCTGGATCCGGATCGTAGGGCAAGTGGATGCCCTCCTCCGTCACATAGGAGAACATCAAGGAGCTCCGGGAAGAGGGGTATTTAGCCGAGGAAATCGCCCATCAGATTCCAGCCAAGAAACAGATCGTTCCTACTCCGTAGCCCCATGAGACGGTAGTATTCATTCGTCATTTCCTTCGCGGACTAGGGTTTCCCCTCCATCCCTTTGTCCGCAGCCTCACGTTTTACTACGGGCTAGATTTCCATGATCTAGCCCCAACTTTCTTTCTCAATATCTCGGCGTTCATCGTCGTGTGTGAGGCATTCCACCGCATCCCACCCCACTTCTGCCATTGGCTCAAGGTTTTCAATGTGAAGCCAAAAGTGGTGGAAGGACAACACGCGGAGTGCGGCAGCGCTATGGTGAGAAAACTCCCTAACGTGACTTGGCCCAATGGCACCTTCGTGGAGACCATGAAGGGCTGGCAGTAGGTGTGGTTCTACGTCACGGAACCCCATGACTCCACATGGGCCGCTCCGCCCAAATTCAAGTCCGGGCCTCCCCTACGGCTGACATCCTGGCTCAATAAGGGCCTAGACTGGGTGTCATCCGATGAAGTTACGATGCTACAAAAGCAAGAACATGTTAGAGAAAAATACCAGTCTCGCTAGCGTGATCCCGATAATGGTTTTCCGCCGGATTCTGCCTTGCCAGGAACGAACTCAGCGCATGTGGGAGTTCGACCCGGCCGGTCCCCGGACACTTCAGCAATTTTTTTGGCATGAAGCACGGAGATATGTGAAAACTGCTGTTCAAGACCCAAAAGAAGTGGCCGAAGGCCTCGGCCTTGATTGTACTCATGCAGCGTCTCCCGGAAGTTTTCATAATAATTTTACTATTGGTAAATCCAAGGGGCATACTACGCTTTCCATTCTTCCCATAGGGGTGGACGAAGAAAGCGGAGCGGATTCACTGTCCGGCCCCGCTACCTGAAGACCCAGCCATCCCTCTACTAACGAGGATGCTGGTTCTGGCACCGTATCAGGCGCCAGAAAAGAAGGCCAGGAAGAAGGGCCAGGAGGCCAAAAGCGGCCTCCGCCGTAAAGGTGCTTCAGACGTAGTGTCCGAGGACACTGAGACTCACTCCTCCCCCGACGAAGACGAAGGGGAGGAAGAAGAGAGTAATTCTCCCCTTAAGAGGGGAAAGAAGAAAAGGGGGGCGTCCGCAGATCTGGAGGCGGAGGCGTCCAAGAAAGGAAGGATCTCCCTCACAGATGACTCTGAATCAGGCGCCGATGAGTGGCGCCCTAGGCCGAAGCCTCTGGACGAATCGTAAGTGCCCCTGGCGGTATTTGTACTTATATACGTTTTCGCCTTATGATTGTAATGTACTGAATTATGTGATGCAGTCCGGCTCGCGTCTGCCCCGAGCGATCCTCGTCTTCGGGGAATTCGCTGGATCCAAACGTGATGGATAGCGAGTCGCCTCCACCAGCCTTCTCCCCTAAAGCCATGGATAATGTCGAAGTGCTATCCCGAAGGACCGTTCCGAGTCAGGAAGAGGCGCAAGAAACCGTCGAGGCGGTGCCAGAGGGTAATACCTCTGCTGCCGGAAACCCGGGGGCGCCGACCTTGATGGAGATTGGCGACAGGGGCCATGCCCAATTTGGACCATAGCCGGACAGTATTCCGGAGACCCATGTGACTCCGGAATTAGGCGAGCGGCCTCCTTTGAAAGAAAGGAGTGCGCAAATTCCACCAGTGACATCTGTCAATCCGGAGGCGCCGGACACATTGACGGAAGCCCTTCAAAGTGCCGTCATTGTAGAAGAACATCGTACCCTTATGGGCATGGTGGTTGAAAGAGTTCGGTCCGCCAAAAGAGGATTGAATGAGGCTTATACTAGCCTTCTAAGAGGCTTTTAGGTATGTACTATAATACCTTTTGGCTATATGATAAAAAGGTATATGTGTATAGATAGTAGCCCCTGAGACTCTGTTTGGTGTTCGCGAAGAAAGACCAAGCAGAGGATGTAAGTACTCGTGGAGTAGATTAACAGACATATCTATTTGAATCAAACAGGCTGCGATGCAGGCGTCAGCTTCCCATGCCGCCGAAGCATCTGAGCTAAGGCGAAAGTTGGATGAACGACAAGGTATGTAAGACCAAATATATATCTGAAATAATATCAGCGATAATTTGTCATATGAATGAGTGCTATAACTCTGCTCACAGCTAATGCTTCTGAGGTCGAGACCCTCAAGAGCGCCCTGGCCGAGGCCAAGAAAATGGCGGAGGAGGAACGAGCCACCCGCCTAAAGCATGAGTTAAGGGTGGAGGAAGTCCAGCAAGATCTCAAAGATGCTATAAGCAAATGCGAGTCCTTGGAGCGCAAAGTGTCGGATCAAAAATCCAAGATCTCAGAGATGTATGATTCGATGTTCATGGGTTTAAACCCTTCTGGGAACTCATGCTCCATTACCTCATCGGTGAAGCGTAGGGGGTGTGCGGGGCCTCTATATCGGGCCACGTCACGGCGTAGTTCGGATAAAGTCCGTGTGCGGTTTTCGGCCCGGGCGTGGTTTTGCTTGTCGTGCCAGGATTGGTAACCGTCTCTCGTGTCGGTGCACGCCCCCGCAATCCGTAAATGGATCTGCTCTGATATGCTCTATTTTCCAGGTCCTGTCGTAGGTCATATATCTATCCCCGAGATGTTGTTTCTCTGCTCTTACGGCGAGGTGCTGCAGGCTGGTGTTCGGCTTGAGTTTCCATTCTGTCCCGACCACGTGGTGGTCGATCAGGTTCGTCAGTCGTGTTACGCGCTGGTGTTATGGGCTTCAGCACTTCGTCGTCGAACTGGGGTAGCAACTTACGCGTTCGAGGCCGTACTCTTCGGCTGCCAGGACATCAGTCCATCTGTCATTGACCAGTTCTTGATCAGCTTGAATCCGCTGCTGCCTCTTTTTAAGGCTTCTTGCCGTGGCTATGAGCTCGCGCTTAAAGCGTTCTTATTCAAGGGGTTCCTCTAGCATGATAAAATCTTCATTGCCGAGGCTCACGTCGTCCCCATAGAGTGGTAGATAGTTGCTATCTCTCGAGTCTTTGCTCCCTGCTTGCTCATCCGAGTTGACTTGCCCTTCCTCCAGATCATCCTGTTCGGATGTTGGTTCGACGGGGTCTGCTTGTTCTTCGGCTTGTTCCGGAGTATCATTTTCTCTAGTGCCGGTATTGTTGTCTTTTCCGCGACACGATTTAGAGCGGCGCCACAGACGTCGATGCTTCGGCTGTATCTCAGGAGGTTCTTCCTCGACTGGATCCTTCTTATCATTGCCGTTGCCTTCTTTAGTTGTGTCCACCATGTACTCGTCATACGAGGAAGTGGTCGTCGAGCTTCCGATGAACGGCGGGTTTTGGGCCTGCTCCTCTCCAGTATCATCGTCTATAACGTCGATGTCCTCGGAGGCGTAGTCGAGCATGTCAGTTAAATCCTCGATGGTGGCTATAAAGTGGGTGGTGGTTGGGAAGTAAAGTTCCCTATTTTCAGCCCCTAGTCCGGGCTGAGTGCAACTCAGAAGCGGTTCCTCTGTGATGGCGAGGGACCACATTAATTTTAGAGCCTCGCTTAAGAGCGAGGTTTGGATGGGGACCGAAGTTCCCTGGCTGAGCTCGCAAGATGCGGATTCCGAGGGTTCGGAGCTAGTGTTCGGAGAATAGTACGGCTTTGTGATAACTGCCGGTGACGCTATCCGCTCTTGTCCTCCTGTGTTGAGCTTTATGGCCGCAGATACTCCGGCGGGCTCAAGACTCCCGTCTTCGGACTGGGTGATGCGCTCTGGATCTAAGGACGAAGCGGTGATTGGAGCCGCAAACCCTTGGAAGATCAAGTCTCCTCGGATATCAGCGACATAGTTCAGGTTTCCAAAACTGATCTGGTGACCAGGGGCGTAGCTGTCAATCTGCTCCAAGTGACCAAGCGAGGTGGCACGCAGCGCGAAGTCGCCGAACACGAAGACCTGGCCAGGGAGAAAAATCTCCTTCCCAGCAGCAATGTTGTAGATGATCGATGAAGCCATCGAACCTTTCGACGACGGCACAGTGGAACTCTCAATGAAAGCACCAATGTCGGTGTCATAACCGGCAGATCTTGGGTAGGGGGTCCCAAACTATGCGTCTAAGGATCAAAGGTACCAGGAGGCAGGGCACACGATGTTTACCCAGGTTCGGGCCCTCTTGATGGAGGTAATACCCTACTTCCTGCTTGATTGACTTTGATGACTATAGGGATTACAAGAGTTGATCTACCTTGAGATCGTAATTTCTAAACCCTAGATGTCTAGTATGTATGATTATGAATGCCTCTACGGACTAAACCCTCCGGTTTATATAGACACCGGAGGGGGCTAGGGTTGTACAGAGTCGGTTTACAGAGAAAGGAATCTTCATATCCGCATGCCAAGCTTGCCTTCCATGCCAAGGAGAGTCCCATCCGGACACGGGGGAAAGTCTCCCATCTTGTATCTTCATGGCCCATTAGCCCGACCCACATTGCATAGCCCGGACGCCCGAGGACCCCGTAGTCCAGGACTCCCCCAGTCACCAAATCATATAACTCATATAACACTATATCGTCAATGAACATTAGGCTTGCATACCCTACGAGTTCGAGAACTATGTAGACATGATCGAGACACCTCTCTGGTCAATAACACCAATAGCAGAACCTGGATGCACATATTGGCTCCTACATATTCTACGAAGATCTTTATCGGTCGAGCCTTATGACAACATACGTAATTCCCTTTGTCTGTCGGTATGTTACTTTGCCCGAGATTCGATCATCTTTACTTCATACCTAGTTCAATATCATTACTGGCAAGTCCCTTTACTT
This sequence comes from Secale cereale, assembly GCA_902687465.1. Classification (NCBI taxonomy): domain Eukaryota; kingdom Viridiplantae; phylum Streptophyta; class Magnoliopsida; order Poales; family Poaceae; genus Secale; species Secale cereale. The sequence goes on from LR738715.1 coordinate 173,225,944, forward strand.
GTTCCGTAATATGTAAGCTTGTAACTAACTCCATAGCCACTTTGCTTACAAGGCTTCTTATGATGTGTTTTACCGAGAGGGCCCAAAGATACCTCTTCGATACTCAGGGTGACAAATCCTAATCTCGATCTATGCCAACTCAACAAACACCTTTGGAGATACATGTAGAGCATCTTTATTGTCACCCAGTTACGTTGTGACGTTTCATCACACACAAGGCATTCCTCCAGTATCCGGGAGTTGCATGATCTCATAGTCGAAGGAATATGTATTTGACATTAAGAAAGCAATAGCAATAAACTGTACAATCAAATGCTAAGCTAACAGATGGGTATTGTCCATCACATCATTCTCCTAATGATGTGACCCCGTTATAAAATGACAACTCATGTCTCTGGTTAGGAAACCTTAACCATCTTTGATCAACGAGCTAGTCTAGTAGAGGCTTACTAGGGACATGGTATTTGTTTATGTATTCACACATGTATTTAAGTTTCTGGTCAACACAATTCTAGCTTGAATAATAAACCTTTATCATGAATAAGGAAATATACAATAATAACAACTTTATTAGGCATATTTCCATCAGATACTCTGTTCTTATGAACTTAATGCTCTAGATGCATTCTGGATAGCCACTACTGCAGGATGGTCCAAACGTGACAGTCCATTCAGAGACCCTTCGACGAAACTGTGTGCGATGCATCAATCACAAATGATGATGTAATAAAACCGTCAAAAAGATGCAAAACGTTTGCGATGGCGGTGACATCAAACACGGTTCATATTGGAGTTGCGCGTGCGATGTGTCGCAAACAGTTAATCTAGAAAAACTGTTTGTGATGAGGCAGAACAACAGAAATGGGCAGCCAGATGAGGGTGTGTGCGATATACGTCATACAATTTACTGGGATGAACTGTGTGTAATTAGGCAACACAATAGAAACGGTTCACTTGAGAAAGATGTATGTGATACGTGGCAAACAGGTCCTTAGTCAGAAATATGTGCGAAGACCAATAATAACATAGACGATTGTTGCTGATAAGCCGTGTGATTTTCTCTGTCTACAGAAAGAATAACATATATATATATATATATATATATATATATATATATATATATATATATATATATATATATATATATAACTGAAATAAACATCCAATTACATAACTGATTATACAGATCATTCACACACACCTCAAATAAACAATTGTAAGCATTGTAAACTAGGAGAAACGATCGACTAGTCATCTACTTCTTGTGACGCTCCCGCCACTGCTATGTGGCTCGTCCTAGTCTGGGGCAGGAAGAAGACACTCCCTCATGTCAATGATCTGCATGTACACGTCGTAGCTTGTGTACGCGTCCTTGGCCGCGTACTTGACGTGTTGTTTATCCAGTCTCTCATGCCAGACACTGTGCTAGGCGTTCTTGTCCTTCTTGCTCTCATCCTTCATCTTCATGTAGTAGGGGTCGATGACGCTCGAGGCGAGGTCAAACAGGGAGTTTTGTTTGTTGTTGTCGTTACCGCAGACCTTGTAGTGGTCCTGGATGTTGACAAGATTCTGGCATTTCAAGCCCGAAACCTTGAGCGCTTTTAGATCGTTGGTGGTGTCCACCGTAGCAAAAATGTAGTTGGAGCTGTTGATAAATGTAGAGAAACGCGCGCAAGACCTTGCGGACAAGTGGTAGTGGTACACGAGGACGTCATGTCGCACGCACAACTGGGTGATGATAACCTTCTGATCGTGCCCTGCACGACCGATGGTGTACTCGATGTCTAAGCCGACCACTTGGTACTTGTCCTCGGCAAGCAACTGCTCCATAGTTTGGATGGAGCTCTCCACCGAGACTGGATCATTCGTGTACACCACCGAGAGGGCCTTCCCCCTCACGTGGGTGTCCACTACGTGATGCGTGGTGAACTGCCCACCGTTGAATTCATTGGCCTGTGGGAGCGCCATTGGAACCGCTGGATGTCCTCTCTGTATGTGTTGTCGTGGGTGTGCTTATTATGTCGTGTGGCACGAGAGATGAAGGCAAATGACCGCAGGAATAAACGGCGGCCGGGCGGCCTGGATTCTCAATGCGTCTGCATGACAGCTTTTGCAGAGGGTAACTGCATCGTGGCGCCCCGCTCGGCGCGACCGCACGCACATGAACGTGTGTGATCGTGCGCCGGCCCCAAACACTGGCAATGCGCATGGAGGTACGAGGGCAGAGCGCCCGGAGGGACGTGAGAGCAGAGCGCGCCATGGTCACCTCAATTGCAACCAACCACAAACATATAGAAGTTGAACACGCAGGAAATGGTCGTCTACAAGACGGCCGACAGTTGCGTCGCTGCGTAGAGAGCGGCTGTGTGCTACTACCGCCGTCTTGGTCTATTAGTCCCCTTTATATTATGTGCCATATTTTGACCGCGTAGGTGATTTAATCTGATTTATAGTAGGTGATTTAATCAGGATGGAGATAGTAGGTGATTTAATCTGGCGACATGCATTCGTATTTTGTTAGTTAAACGTATAGTCAAAATTTGGCACAAAAATACATATACGACTTATAAATCAGGCTGGAGATAGTAGGTGATTTAATCGCAAATTTTTTTATTTTATTAACCATATGTGTATGTGTCCTTTCGTCCTCCTCTCGAACGTCTTGTCACCCCGCTACCATAGATGGGTTAGAGTGTAAGCTTGAGCAGCACGCGAGGGCATTCTTTTGGCCAAACGGTGGTGAGCCCGTTCCCGCGCAACAGCGCAGGTTCCCGCGCAAGCTTCCCGCCCGAGTCAGTGAAATCCCCCAAAATCTCAATGCTTACCGGCCTGCTATATAAACCCTCATAGCCGGCAAGTCCTGCGTCACATTTTCCCCTCCCTCCCTGTAGCTTATCTCGTCTACTTCTCCCACAATCGCTAATGACACCGGTCTGTCGTCATCGCTCAGCCACTGCACCGTCATCAGAGGACAGCGCCAGCTGGGAGGCTACACCGCGGCGGTGGCGCAGTCCCCGGCATAGTGTAGTGCACGTGGCATCCCTGTTGGGAGTGCGCGGAGCACCCACCACATGCTCCGCTGCCATTGCCCGTTGGCAGCTGTTGCCGGCTGCCGTTGCCGCCACACCACCGTTTGCCGCCGTGGCTGCCACACCATCATCTGCCGCCGTGCCCGCCACACCATCGTCGAAAGCCGGGGTCATCGCCCGCTCCATCGCCGCGACCCGAAGGCTGGAGGTGGCCGTCGTGGCTGCCACCCCACTGCAGACCACCATGGCCATCACCCGCTCCCCGCTGCGGCCCAAAGGCGGGATGTGGTGGTCGTGGCTGAAACGTCTCCAACGTATCTATTATTTTTTTATTGTTCCATGCTATTATAATATCCTTCTAGGATGTTTTATGGGCTTTTATATACACTTTTATATGATTTTTGGGACTAACCTATTAACCCAGAGCCCAGTGCTACTTTCTGATTTCCCCATGTTTTTGAGTTTTGCAGAAAAGGAATACCAAACGGAACCCAATTGACCTGAAACTTAGCGGAGGCAGTTTTGGACCAAAAGAAGCGCAAGGAGTACCGGAGGAGGACCAGAAGGTCCACGGGCTGCCCACGACGGTAGGGACCTCGTGGACCGCCCGGAGACCTCCTTTACTTGTTCCCGACTCCAACACCCCCTATATATACAGAAACCTCTAGAAAATAACCTAGATCAGGAGTTCCGTCGCCGAAAACCAATCTAGACCCTGTTCCGGCACCCTGCCGGAGGGGGAATCCCTCTCCGGTGGCCATCTTCATCATCATGGTGCTCTCCATGATGAGGAGGGAGTAGTTCACCCACGGGGCTGAGGGTATGTACGAGTAGCTATGTGTTTGATCTCTCTCTCTCTCTCTCTCTCTCTCTCTCTCTCTCTCTCTCTCGTGTTCTTGAGATGGCACGATCTTGATGTATCGCGAGCTTTGCTATTATAGTTGGATCTTATGATGTTTCTCCCCCTCTACTCTCGTTTGATGAATTGAGTTCTCCCTTTGAAGTTATCTTATCCGATTGAGTCTTTAAGGATTTGAGAACACTTGATGTATGTCTTGCATGTGCTTATCTATGGTGATAATGGGATATCACGTGATCTACTTGATGTATGTTTTGGTGATCAACTTGCGGGTTCCATGACCTTGGGAGTCTATGCATAGGGGTTGGCACATGTTTTCATTTTGACTCTCCAGTAGAAACTTTGGGGCACTCTTTGAAGCACATTGTGTTGGTTGAATAGATGATTCTGATATTGTGTGATGCATATCGTATAATCATGCCCACGGATACTTGAGGTGGCAATGGAGTATGTAGGTGACATTAGGGTTTTGGTTGATGCGTGTCTTAAGGTGTTATTCTAGTACGAACTCTAGGATAGATCGAACGGAAAGAATAGCTTCGTGTTATTTTACCACGGACTCTAGAATAGATCGATCAGAAAGAATAACTATGAGGTGGTTTCGTACCCTACAATAATCTCTTCGTTTGTTCTCTGGTATTAGTTACTTTGGAATGACTCTTTGTTGAATGTTGAGGGATAGTTATATGATCCAGTTATGTTATTATTGTTGAGAGAACTTCCACTAGTGAAAGTATGAACCCTTTGCCTTGTTTCAAAGCATTGCAATACCGTTTACGCTCACTTTTATCATTAGTTACCTTGCTGTTTTTATATTTTCGGATTACAAAAAACCTATATCTACCATACATATTGCACTTGTATCACCATCTCTTCGCCAAACTAGTTCACCTATACAATTTAACATTGTATTGGGTGTGTTGGGGACACAAGATACTCTTTGTTATTTGGTTGCAGGGTTGTTTGAGAGATACCATGTGAAAGGATCGATATGGTTGACTAGAGGGGGGGGGGTGAATAGGCAACTAACAATTTTTAGCTTTTCTTAACCACTTTTATTTAAGCGTCAAAGTAAGTTGTCCAGATAAGCTACTACGATGACAACTAATAGGAAGTAAAGATAACAACCTCACAAGCAAGCTATATAAGATAAACAAGTAAAGCTTGCACAAGTAATGGGAAGAAATAGCCACAAGTGGAACCGGTGAAGACGAGGATGTGTTGCCGAAGTTCCTTCCCTTTGAGGGGAAGTACGTCTCCGTTGGAGCGGTGTGGAGGCACAATGCTCCCCAAGAAGCCACTAGGGCCACCGTATTCTCCTCACGGCCTCACACAATGCAAGGTGTCATGATTCCACTAGTGGTGCCCTTGAAGGCGACAACCGAACCTTTACAAACAAGGTTGGGGCTATCTCCACAACCGAATTGGAGGCTCCCAACGACACCACGAAGCTTCACCACAATGGAATATGGCTTCGAGGTGACCTCAACCGTCTAGGGTGCTCAAACACCCAAGAGTAACAAGATCCGTAAGGATTAGTGGGGGGAATCAAATATCTCTTGGTGCAAGTGTAGATCGATGCCTCCTCAAGCTCTCCCGAGGAAATCAACAAGTTTGATTGGCTAGGGAGAGAGATCGGGCGGAAATGGAGCTTTGAGCAACAATGGCGCTTTGTGGTGGAAAAGGTAAGTGTTCTTGGGGAAGAAGACTCTCTATATATAGTGGGAGAACAAATCTAACCGTTATCCCACATTTCTGCCCGCAGAGCGCGGTACTACCGCACGTAAGTTGTGGTACTACCGCTTGGCCAACGGTACTACCGCTGTGGGCGCGGTACTACCGCTGGAGCAGTACTAGCTAGAATGTACTCTGTTGCGAAGGTATATAGGCGGTAGTACTGCCTGAGCGGTACTACCGCTCGTCCTTGCGGTACTACGCAAGGCAGAGACAAGCAGGCCGAGGACAAGCACGGATGAAATAAAATGCATCCGTTGCTACATCCGCAGAAATACGGTAGTAGTAAAACACAGCACGGTACTACCGCTTGACTCAAGCGGTACTACCGCGTAGGATGCGGAAGTAAAAAATTACTTGCGCACCTACTTCCGTACTTGGTGCAGTGCCGGGCCAGATACACGGTACTACCCTCCTCGATATGCGGTACTACCGCTGGTGCGATACTACCGTGTCCAGAGGCGGTACTACCGTGTGGCTGTGTGGTACTACCGCTTACATGAGCGGTACTACCGCTTGCCAGGTAGATGTACTGGTAGGAAGCCATGGTTTGCATATACAAGAAGAAACGGCCGGAGCTCCAGAGAAGCAAAGGAAAGGTGGTGCGAGAGTAAGATGTGTACGTGTTGATTCCACCCAAACCTTTCCGAAGAGGACCCCCTCTTAATAGTACGGCTTTCCTATTACTCAAAGCCACCGAAAGAGAGCAAAAAGGAAACACCGTCTTCCATCGAATCCGAGGGGCTCACAATCGTCTTGTGCCTAGGTGAGATATATCTGAAAGAGCTTAGAGCACACGATTAGTCCGCAAATGCATTGTCATCAATCACCAAAACTACTTAGGGAGAAATATGCCCTTACAATCTCCCCCTTTTTGGTGGATTGATGACAATACGGGATTTGCACAAGAATATATAATATAGTATGCAATCCCTAATAGACGCTAGAATATAGCCAAGTTCCCCCTAGATGTGTGCATACAAAAGATAGTGCTTTGGACTGCAGAGCACACATACTAGGATCAAAGCTCCCCTTATTTTCTACAGATAATATACTCCTTGCATATAAAGAATAAGAGTCTACGCACAGTAGTAAGGAGGATGGGGTGAGGACATAAACAAGGGAAAATAAACTAACTGCTCACGACATAATATAGTAACGACATAACGAGTTTAACGGTAGAGAAGCATATGTTTTACACCATACGATAGTCTCACGCACACGACACAAAAGCAAACAGGCAAATAGAGTTCGACCAACGAAAACTCAAAGAACAGCACAAGACGCAAATCCCAGTCTCCCCCCTTTGGCATCGAGACAGCACAAAGGGAAAGAGGACAACTAAGAGAGGTGGTAGCCCTGACAGAAGATCTCAGTCATCATGCTCGCTATCGAACTCCGGAAGAATGAACAGAGGAAAAGTTGAACTAACATGACGGAATTGAAAGCGATCTTGGAGAAGACACGTGATTGATGGAATCCATACTTACGTCACACTTTAAAGAATTTTGGAACACTCCGGGAAATTAGAAGAGTCAGGTAAGATCCTGGGAAAAACCTGTGGGTTATGAGCCCACCGAAGAGAAAAATCACCGTTGAAAAAGGATTGAAAGAGATGATGCACCGGAACGATTAAAAGACTCAAAGGAGGTGACAACCTCGAATAAATTGAATGCAGACAAGAATCTCCTGAGATATCTTCGGAACTCCGGAATAATTAAATAGCGAGAGGCAAACGAGCAAGAGGAAACATCTGAGCCGATGAAAGAATTAGAACAACACCTAGATATTGGAATTGAAATCCACCGGAGAAGAAAAGAGATGAAGAAGGACGAACTATACGAGAATTCACCAGTTGAAACAATTGATGAAAGAAAGCAAAGACTTCACACGAGTAGGATGGATACTCGATTAAGGACTCCGGCTCCGAGAAGCAAAAGGGTGGGCGGGTGGGAAAAGAAAGAATACAACGGACGGGAAAAGCAACACCGGTTAAAAGAACTCAGGTTGCACTTGCAAGAGGAAGAGGGTTGAATCCACTTGACGAGAGATGCACCAGATGAAAGAACTGACAATGCAACGAATGAAAACTAACCACGTGATCCTAAAAAAAGTTTGAAGGGGAAGAGGGGTAATTCAAAACACCTACGTCAAGATTCCTCACCAGAACGACGAAGGGGCAGGGGAGTAAAAAGAATTCCTACTCTCCGATATAACTAGACTCCAAAAAAAGTTTTCTGCTAGACTCAACAACGGCCAAACTACGATCAATCAAGGGGGCTCCTATGGTCGGTCGAGGCTCTGATACCAACTTGTCAGACCCAAGATGCGATTCTATCCCGATCACGTGACAGTTACGTGATTGGGGCACAACCGCATTTCAGGTACTTAGCAAGATGGATATCGTTACATCGTACCTTTACATACATACATGGGGGATGCAACAATACATTCAAGTCACATGAATACATCAACAACAATACAAGTATCCGACTACGGATACAAACATGAAAAGCACAAAGACATCCATCTGCTATCCCAGGCTGCCGACCCGGAACCTAACCCAAGACTGAAGAAGAAGAACTCCAACAAAAGAACAACGCTCTCACGTCAAGACATCGGAAACCTTGATACGTCCAAAACGTATCTATAATTTCTGCTTGCTCCATGCTCTTTTTGTGTGATATTGCTATGATATTTATGCACTTCCATACACTTTTGATCATATTTGGACTAACCTACTAATGGTTGCAAAAGTGCACAATATTCTTGTTTTACAGTTTATTGTGTAGGAATTACTTGGAAATTGACAAAAACGCAAAAGGAGTCGTATTGGAGTAGGACTCTGACTTTTCTGAAATCTGTCTAAGAATGTTTTTTAAAGATGGTCACGTTCCGGTCCGAAGACGACGTCAAACGGAAAAAGTCTAGTTGCGAAAGTTGTGGGGAATTTCGAGGCGATGCTTCTGGATATAAAATTCGTCCAAATCGGAGTCCGGACGGCCGATTAAAGCCCGTTTTTCTGAGGTCCAAAATCTGATGACGGGAATCCAAGAGTCTATATAAAGAGAGGAAACCTAGGTCACCGAGGGCCACGAATTTTTCTCCTCCCAAGCCGCCGTCTTGGAGGGGGGGACCAGCACCATTGCAGCACCATCCACAAGGAAGAAGGGGGGCCAAGGAGCCGCTGCCCCTAGGGCCGCCGCCGCCCCCAAGGGCCGCCGCCGCCCCCTAGGGCCGCCGCCGTCTCCTCTTCGCCGCCGCCGCCTCCGTGGCTGCCGCCGGCCGTCTCCTCCTCGCGGGGCTGCACCTCTCCATCAACACCATCATCAACCTCCTCCCCACCATGTCCATGTGTGAGTAGTCTTCTCTGGGGCCGAGGGCTCGTACGTGTAGCTATGTGGTTATCTCTCTCTCCCATGATGTGATCTTCGTTGTGATCATAGGCTATGTTAATCTAGGGTGATCCCATGATATTTCCCCTTCCTCTATGTATTGGATTGATGTACTCACTTGTCTTTATCTAGTATAATCCCCGAGACCAAGGTGACAGCGGTCTATTGGACATGGAATAGAAAAATATTTTCAAGAGTGATTTCCTCTCTTGTGTGTTGATTGAAGATTGAGAGTCTCTTGGTGCTTGTCTTTGACTATCCTTTAGATATGTTGTGGTGATTGTGGGACTCTCTTTGGATGGCCGCGGTGACATTGGGAAATCCTTAGATTGAGAACTACGAACTTTGAGGTGTGCTTTTGTAGCCCTACATAATTCTTGTCCTCTGTTGACCACGAAGTAATGACCTCCGGGTGCGTCTCCATTGCATGTTTTATGGGAAATATCATGTGATTCGATTATGTTAATGTTGTTGGGAGTTGCCACTAGTGAAAGTATGATCCCTAGGACTTTTTTCCACCATTGCAATACCATTTGTGCTCACGTTTACCACTTGTTTGCTTGCTGCACTTTTTATTACAGATTTATATTACTTTGTTTTGCCATCCATATCACTTGCCACTTAACATCTCTTCGCCGAACTAGTGCACCTATACATCCAACAAGTGTATTAGGTGTGTTGGGGACACAAGAGACTTCTTGTATCTTAGTTGCAGGGTTGCTTGAGAGAGACCATCTTCAACCTCTACTTCCCTGAGTTCGATAAACCTTAGGTCATCCACTTGAGGGAAATTGCTGCTGTCCTACAAACCTCTGCGCTTGGAGGCCCAACATAGTCTACAAGAGTAGAAGCGTGTGTAGACATCAAGCTATTTCTGGCGCCGTTGCCGGGGAGGTGAGTGCTTGAAGGTATATCTTTAGATCTTGCAATTAAAACTTTTTGTTTCTTGTTTTTATTTCACTAGTTTTTCTTAATGGAAAACAACAAAAATATAAGAGAGCTTTATAAGCTCTACCTTGAACTTGGACATGATGTGTTTGAAGAGAAAATTAAAAAACCTTTGGAACTTTATTATTTGCATAACAATCATGATGGTGGTGATGTTATTAGTATGTTTCATTTTAATATCAATATTGCTAATGACATGGAAAGCTTTAAGCTTGGGGATGACACGTTTGATGAACATGATATGTTTAGTCCCCCAACTTTTGAAGAGAAAATTTACTTTGATGATGCTTTGCTTCCAATATATGATGATTACAATGATAAATGTGAGCTTTTTAGTCCACCTACTATTGAGGATAAAATTTATTATGATTATGATATGCCTCCTAAATATGATGATTACCATGATGGTTATGATTGCTTTACTCTCACTATTCCTAATAAGAAAGATTTTGCTTATATGAAGAGTAATGATACTTTTATGCTTTTGGATCATGGAAATAATGCCTTATGTGATAGTTATATTGTTGAGTTCATCCATGATGCCACTGAAATTTATAATGAGAGAGGGAGACATGGTTCTAAATATCTTAATAATAAGAAGTTTCCTCTCTTTATGGTGAATATTTTGAAGTTATGCTTGTTTTGCCTTCCTATGCTAGTTGCTTTATGCTTCAATAATTTATTTTCTTACAAGATTCCCATGCATAGGAAGCATGTTAGGCTTAAATGTGTTTGGTATTTGCTTCTTGATGCTCTCTTTTGTTATTCAACTCTTATTCCTACGAGAGCATCATTAAAGTCTTAAGCCTATCTTTATGGCTATAAAGAAAGAGCTCTAGGGAGACAACCCTTGTTATCTTTGCTTTCAGTTTGTTCTTTCAGTTTTTAGTGGTCTTGATGTTTGTTACTACTGTAGCAACATCATTGTATCTTTATTTTTCAGCTTTGTGCCAAGTGTAGCCTCTGATTGCAAGAAAGTTTAAAAGTTGTGACGTGCTGTCCAGGAAACAGATTCTGTCCTTGGACAGAAAAATTCGTATAAAATCACCAGATCATCTTTTTGGTCTGAATTTTTTCGACAGCGTGCTCTATACAATTGGCTTTCAGGCGTCTGTTCTGAGTTTTTTGATTAGATTTGCAGAAGTGCCCCGAAAAAATCATTTACTTCCTGCTGGTCTGTTTTTCACAGATTCTGTCCTGTTTTGCCTTTCCTTCATTTTGCAAACCTTGAGCTTGCTTTTTCTTTGCAAAAACCTTTTGGCAATCTTGAGAAACAGTAGACCTTCAAGAATATCCTTATTTCCAGCAAGGAACAATTATTTTATTAAGGGTACTAACCTCGCTAATCAGATTATGATGAGTTATGTATGAAGGGAGTTTTCAAGTGTGCGAGGGAAGATGATAAAAAGATTCAGGAGTGTCAAACGCTCAAGCTTGGGGATGCCCCCATGCACCCCCAAGAAATATTCAAGAAGACTCAAGCGTCTAAGCTTGGGGATGCCCCCGTGCATCCCCTTCTCCATCAACATTATCAGTTCGTCTTTCGTTCCACTATATTTTTATCACTTCATGTGTTATGTGCTATGCTTGGAGCGTCTTGCTTTTACTTTTCCTTTTTAGTTTTCTTTAGCTTTTCATAACGAGTTAGAACTCAGCTTTCTTTGTGTGGGAGAGAAACACGCTCCACTTCAACCTAGAACACAACATAGAATTTTCATGTCTATCTTTGCTGTGTATGTTCTCGGTCTTTCAATAGCTACTATCATGCTTAGCTCTTATTTTTCATGCTTATCTTTTTAAAGAGCTTTTTTTTAGTGGTCGCTGGAACTCTCTTTATTTATCATGCTTATCTTGTTAAGAGAGTTGGCTTCTATTGCACTGGTCGATATGTCTATGATAAAAAATGCTACGTGCATAATGGTGCTTAGTAGTTCATGTTTTCTTATGGTTAGTCTCAAATAGCTCGGGGGTTCCCAATGTGTTATTGGAATACCAACGTGATTTGTTTGCCTATGATGTGGTATGGTTTAGTAATATCTTCCTTCAAGAATTTATTTTGATTGACTTGGTGTATGCTCACGCATATTTAAGACTGTAAAGAAAGTCTATCAAGCCTTGATGATCTTTAATTTCTGAGTAGCGATATAAATTCCATGCCTGATTCAATGTTGCTTTGTCGCTCTGCATGATTATGACCGTCATTGCCCTTTTAGTTGGTCGCTCCCAGTCTTTTGCTAACCTTCGCCTGTACTAAGCGGACTGACTGCTTGTGCATCCAAATTCTTTTAAACCAGTTATGCCATATGAGTCCAGCATACCTTCCTATACATGGTATTTACCTGCCATTCCTAACGAAGACTTTCATGTACCATCTCGAAATTATTCAAGAAAAGCATTTTCTTTTGTGCCTCTGTTTTAGTTCATGAGGAAGTAGTAGTTAATTCATGATCTTTTTAAGTTGGACAAGCTTCACCCCGGGATTGCATGTCTAATATGCAAACCCATAATACGAGAAGGAACTGGCATTGAGTGCGCTCGGCTCATTAAAAAATTATATAACAAACAAACCCTCCTTCACGCTTTGTTCATGAGAAATCAGAAAACTTTGGCAGTGATAAACAAAGGAGATTAATAGGATGTGATCGTCCTCATTCGGGAGCCGTTCCTCGAAACTTGTCCATCTCAAGAAGTGATTGAGTTATCTGCTAGCATTCGTTGACAGAACATGCATAATCTAAAATAATTATTACCTCTGTTTTTAAAACCAAGAGCTCTCGTACATGTTTAGTTTTTGTTTCCGACCACGGGTTTTCAACCTTGCCAACAAAAGCCACGGTTCGAGAGTCTCCACCTTCTTGTAAATCACCAACTATTAAGAGCATGATTGTCATTCTGAGTGTAATGTGCATTGTCCCAAAGTAGCATTGTCTTTTGCATGATTGTGATATCGTTTATTCTGAAATCATTGTATCTAGTCGTCACTTAAACCTTGGAGGTGCCCCTGCATTTATATTTTGCTTCACTAAAGGGGGCAAGCGAGATACTACTTTATCATATTTGCACACCATGCTCATTACAAATCTTTTGAGTATTTCAGTATCATATTATTAAACTTTCAGTTCTTTGTGATTTTCTCATGAGGCAATTTAATTACTACAGATTCATTGTCTCAGTAAGCACTTGTCATGTGACTGTGAAAAGTTCTTATATGGTTAATAGCATGTCACCACAGAAATTATACTTGTTATCATTTACCTACTCGAGGACAAGCAGGAATTAAGCTTGGGGATGTTGATACGTCCAAAATGTATCAATAATTTCTGCTTGCTCCATTCCCTTTTTGTGTGATATTTCTATGATATTTATGCACTTCCGTACACTTTTGATCATATTTGTTCTAACCTACTAATGGTTGCAAAAGTGCACAATGTTCTTGTCTTACACTTTATTGTGTAGGAATTACTTGGACATTGACAAAAACGCAAAAGGAGTCGTATTGGAGTAGGACTCTGACTTTCCTGAAATCTTTCTGAGAACGTTTTTTAAAGATGGTCACGTTCCGGCCCGAAGACCACGTCAAACGGAAAAAGTCTAGTTGCGAAAGTTGTGGGGAATTTTGAGGCGATGCTTCTGGATATAAAATTTGTCCAAATCGGAGTCCGGACGGCCGAGTAAAGCCCGTTTTACTGAGACCCAAAATCTGATGACGGGAATCCAAGAGTCTATATAAAGAGAGGAAACCTAGGTCACCGAGGGCCACGAATTTTCCTCCTCCCAAGCCGCCGTCTTGGAGGGGGGGACCAGCACCATTGCAGCACCATCCACAAGGAAGAAGGGGGGGCCAAGGAGCCGCTGCCCCTAGGGCCGCCCCCGCCCCCAAGGGCCGCCGCCGCCCCCTAGGGCCGCCGCCGTCTCCTCCTCGCCGCCGCCGCCTCCGTGGCTGCCGCCGGCCGTCTCCTCCTCGCGGGGCTGCACCTCTCCATCAACACCATCATCAACCTCCTCCTCACTATATCCATGTGTGAGTAGTCTTCTCCGGGGCCGAGGGCTCGTACGTGTAGCTATGTGGTTATCTCTCTCTCCCATGATGTGATCTTCGTTGTGATCATAGGCTATGTTAATCTAGGGTGATCCCATGATATTTCCCCTTCCTCTATGTATTGGATTGATGTACTCACTTGTCTTTATCTAGTATAATCCCCGAGACCAAGGTGACAGCGGTCTATTGGACATGGATTAGAAAAATATTTTCATGAGTGATTTCCTCTCTTGTGTGTTGATTGAAGATTGAGAATCTCTTGGTGCTTGTCTTTGACTATCCTTTAGATATGTTGTGGTGATTGTGGGACTCTCTTTGGATGGCCGCGGTGACATTGGGAAATCCTTAGATTGAGAACTACGAACTTTAAGGTGTGCTTTTGTAGCCCTACATAATTCTCGTCCTCTCTTGACCACGAAGTAATGACCTCCGGGTGCGTCTCCATTGCATGTTTTATGGGAAATATCATGTGATTCGATTATGTTAATGTTGTTGGGAGTTGCCACTAGTGAAATTATGATCCCTAAGACTTTTTTCCACCATTGCAATACCATTTGTGCTCACATTTACCAATTGTTTGCTTGCTGCACTTTTTATTACAGATTTATATTACTTTGTTTTGCCATCCATATCACTTGCCATTTAACATCTCTTCGCCGAACTAGTGCACCTATACATCCAACAAGTGTATTAGGTGTGTTGGGGACACAAGAGACTTCTTGTATCTTAGTTGCAGGGTTCCTTGAGAGAGACCATCTTCAACCTCTACTTCCCTGAGTTCGATAAACCTTAGGTCATCCACTTGAGGGAAATTGCTGCTGTCCAACAAACCTCTGCGCTTGGAGGCCCAACATAGTCTACAAGAGTAGAAGCGTGTGTAGACATCAAACCTGCACCTGCAACTGTTGTTGTAGTATCTGTGAGCCACGAGGACTCAGCAATTCCATAACCATGGGTAACAAGACTATCAAAGCTTAATAGGTAGGAAGAGGTAAAGTGGTGAGGTTGTAGCAGTGGCTAAGCAAAAGTATGGTTGCTAACTTACGAGTACAAGAATAAGATGAGCATCTACGCAAACGGTTGCAAATAGTAGTGATCGCTAAAGATCCTGAACTACCTATGAGTCAAACATAACCCCACCGTGTTCTCTTCTCAAAGTGAAAAGAGACAGTCACGGTTACTCACACTGTTGTGTGTTTTACTTCGGATCATCTGTCAAGTTTTCTACAACCGGACATTAACAAATTCCAATTTGCCACATAACCGCGGGCACGGCTTTCGAAAGATTATAACCCTGCAGGGGTGTCCCAACTTAGCCCATCACAAGCTCTCACGATTAGCTGAAGTGATAAATATAATATCATCACCCCTTATCTTAGTGAAATCCGATCAGGCTCGGCATCCCGGTGCACAAGACATTTCGACAATGGTAAAACAAGTCCAGCAAGACCTCCCGGCATGCCGACACCCTGATAGTAGCCGCGCGTATCTCGTCTCAGGCCACGTCCGGATGGAAGAAGCTACGAGTAAAACAAGCCATCGGGTTTCCCCAAAGTGGCCCCGCAGCACCCCCGTTTGGGACCAACACCATCAGCACTGGCCCTCCTGCTATGTAGAAAGAATCATCGGGTAGCGCTAACTCCCTATGCAATTTAATTAATTAATTAAGTTGTTATTATGAGCAAATAAAACCAATGTTGGGCCTTGCTGGAGGAGTTTTATTCAAAGACGAACTGTCAAGGGGTCTCCATATACCCATCGTGTAAGGAACGCAAAATCAAGGAACATAATGCCGGTTTATCGGCACCTAAGGTGGCATGAGTGGAACAAAACACCGAGCAAAAGGCCAAGCCTTCCACCCATGCCCAGAATATAGGTGTGTTATTAATAATTATAGATATTGTGATATTCCAACAACAAGTTCCCTCCTGGAACGATCTTCATCTTCACCTGCAACTAACAACGCTATAAGAGGGGTTGAGCAAGCGGGTAACATAGCCAAACAATGGTTTTGCTAGGAAGGTTTCAAAGATTAGAGGTTTCATGGCAACAAGGAGAGGGGCTGAGAATAAGATGAGTAGCGCGACATGTAATGATAGCATCGAGACAACTAAGCAAAGGCAATGATAGTAAAGGTATCCAAGGGTATGGTCATCTTGCCTGAGATCCCGCAAGGAAGAAGAACGGTTCCGTGAAGAAGACGGAGAAGAAGCCTTGAAGAAGAACCACGGGTAGACGAACGAATCCTCACGAACGCAACGGAACAAGCACTAACGAGAAGAAGCAAGCAACACGGTAAACAAACCACTCAAGAACATGACAATAGGCACTACCAAGTATGATGCAAAACAAGTCTACTTATGATGCACCGAAAGTCTACACAGGAAGCAAACCATGGCAAGGTAGGAAGCACAGAAAAATAGCACAAGTTTATATATGATGCAATACATGGCAAGGTATGATGCATGACAAGACTAAACAGGAAGCATAATATGGGAAGGTAGGAAGCACATAAAACATAATAGGAAACATGGAAATGTGCTTAAGCAAGTATGAAGCAAACAAGTCTATATAGGAAGCACAACAAGTCTATACATGAAGCATTGCATGGCAAGATATGAAGCACAGAAAAACAACACAAGTTTATATGATGCAATACATGGCAAGGTATGATGCATGACAAATCTATACAGGAAGCACAAAAAGTCTATACAGGAAGCATAACAAGTCTATACAGGAAGCACAACATGACAAGGTAGGAAGCATAACATGGCAACGGTGCAAGATGCACCCAAGCATCAACCAAACTCACTCCAAACATGAAAACAATATGATATTATGATTCTACATGCAAAATCACACAAGTTTCATATAAAGAACACCCCAAACGAAGCAATGGGCTAAAAGATACACATGAAAAAAGAATAACAACAAGCTGAAATTAACAGCCACATAGCAACTTTGGAGCATGATAAATATAAGCTACAACACTCAAACATGGTGATAAGAAGCATGAACATGAAGTAGACATATCCTACAGCAAACAAGTCCATTGGAGCATCTCCATAGGAGGCATGGATCAATAGAAACAAGCTACAACATTTTGATCATGACACTAAAAACCTGACAGCAATATTTTATAGCAACTTGAGAGCAAGAAGTAAATAAGCTACAGCAACTCAAATGAGCAAGTAAGGGCATGAATGGATAGACAACAAGATATACAACAAGGAAAGATCAAAGGCCACCCCAAAACTAACATGGATTTGCCTAGAACAACAAGCAAACATAGCATCCGGATATTACAGATTCCAGACTTGGTGAAATTTCACTAAGTGTTAAAACAGTAACAGCAACATGGCAAGTTTACAAGCATGTTTAAGTCAACACAAGGCATATCATGGCAAATGGTTTGCACCACAGCAAGAACACATCATGGAGATTCTAAAACATCTAGGCATGTGACATGGGGACAAACACATCAATAGCAACGAGCTCCTCAACTAGGCATCTCGTAACAAGTTACAAAACCTAACAGCCACATGCACTTTTGCAACAGGGATAAACATGGCAATATGAACTCAAATAAGCATGCCATAGCAACCCACATGTAGAGCATCTCATGATGAACATTTTGACATATCATTTGCATCATTTGGATAAACTTGCACCAAGTTATCACATAACAAACATGGCATGAAAACAACTAATAGCAGCAGTTTATAACAAGTAGCCCTCTTCTCATGAAGATTAAGACATCTAGATGAACTCAAATGAGCATGGCACAATGGAACAAAGTGTAGAGCACATCCCCACGATCATTTTGACATATCATTCACCCAATTTGGATAAGCACACAAAAAGATATCATCATGCAAAGATGCAACATTAATGCTGACAGAATAAAAGACTTAGCAGAATTTTAGACTCAGGAAAAAAACAACTGAGCGCTAGATAGACGGAGGAGGGGGTGCTCACATTGGGCCTGGCCCGATGGAGGGGAAGCAGAGGTGGGCCGACGGGGCTGGCTAGGGCCGCGGCCCACGCGAGCAGGCTGGGCCCAGGCGGGACGCTGGGCCAGTGGCTTGCGGGAGGCCTGGCAGGGCTGGATCGGTGGGCGACCCGGGCCACCGCGGTGCCAGGAGGACGAGGCCCAGACCGGATCGAGCGGCGACGCTCGCGTGCGATGCAGGGGAGCTCGGTGCAGAATGGCAGCGCGCCGATGGAGCTCCGGCAAGGGCTGGGAAGGCGGATCCGCGCAGGTGCTCACCGGGTCTGGCCGGAGGAGGGCCGATCTGGCCGGCGGCGAGGTGCTGGGGTGCGGGGAGGAGGTCGGTGCGGGATGGGCGGCGGCGTAGCTCGTGGCCGGCGGCGAGACGAACTCCGGCGGCGGGGCTCCAGGGTCGGGCGGCAGAAGGCGAGCGAACGAGGTGAGGCTCGGGCGTCGGGCGCGGCTCCTCGAGCGGCTGCGGCCCCGGGCGAACGGCGGCGGTGCTTCGGGCCCGGGCGGGCCAGATGCGGGCCAGGCGGGCCGCGCGGAGGTGGAAGAAGCACGGCGCGGCGAGGGTGGAAGCGCGACGTGGCGACGGTGGAAACACGGCGCGGCAACGGTGGAAGCACGGCACGGCAAGGGTGGAAACACTAGGGTTTTTGGACGCAAAAAAATTGGAGGGGGGAGACGTTTATATAGGGAAAAACCTAGGGTTTAGGGGTTTTGGAGCGTTCCGGAACCATCGGATTGCGATCCAACGGCAACGGAGCGAAGGGGAAGTAGGCTGGGCCTAGTTGGGCTGTGTAGATGCATTGGGCTGAGATGAGAGGAGAGGGAGAGAGGCCCGCGGGGGTTTTCGGAGACCGAAAACATCCGACGAAATAACCAGCGAGTAGTGCCGCTATATAAATCCGTTGGGCTATCAAACGAGCTTCGAATGCGATGAAATTTGGCAGGCGGCCTGTCTACACTATAATAAGACCACACGCCAAGTTTCAACCCATTCCGAGAACATTTCTCGGCCACTCACAAAATAAATATTCGGAGGCACCGCGGGCGCGTGCAAGTGTGTCTGGGCTCAGAACGGACAACGGAGAGGACGAGGGAACTCGGACGGATGCAAGTTTTGAAAACATGTTGATGCAACACACATGATGACATGGCAAGATGCAACACGCAATCAGATGACAAGGCACTGACAACGAATAACTGGCTGACACCTGGCGCACCGGTCTCGGGGTGTCACAACCCATCTGAGCTGCAGCAGCCTATGCACGGGTGACAGTGTTAGCCCATCGAGTCTTGATACCAAGACGGATGGGGTCATGATGGATACACTCTGCCTCGAACTCCTCATCAGGGTAAAGCTTCTCCCAAGTCTTGGAGATGAGCAGAAACAGGAACGGACCATAGATGGGCACCTTGCGAGTGTAGATCGCAAAGCGAAGCTCACACCACATGAGATGGGAAATGTCAAGTGGTGGAGACTGAGCTGTGCGAGCCGCCTCACACATCAGCAACATATCAACGAGGTAGGAGTGAATCTTGTCCTTGTCCCCAACTCAAGGAAACAGAGTGTTGCGGAAGATCCTATGCATGATGTCCAAAAAGGGGTTCAACACCCATGTCTTCTTGCCACTCGCAAGAGTCTTCTCCACATAGAACGGTAACAGACGGTCTTTGTTGGCAGCTTCTGGGTTGGCATGAGGTCGTGCTCCAATGGGGTTGTGGAGTCCTCGTCAGCAATCTGAATAAGATCCATGAATTCTTTCCAAGTCGCAGTCATCTTGTGACCATTTGTCATCCAAGTCATTGGGCGATCTTCCTTGGTGTGAAAGTGTACCGAAGCATAAAACTGAGCAATGATTTCTGGGTCAAAATCATTCTGAAAGGTCATGAAGTGCTCAATCCCAAACTGCTCTACCAGATCCAGAGCCTCGGCAAAGTAGGCCAGGTTATCAGCCCTCCGCGTGTGGGCCATGTCCACCCAATGAGCATCCACATACAGGTTGTGCTTGCTCTTGAGCACCTCTGTGTAGATGCGATACTGCTGCTTGGTCCAGAAAAGTTCATCACCATGAAACTGAGCCCGGGGTTCTCCATAAGGATTGAGCTTCCTCCTTGCCATGAACTCATTAGCTGGCATTTCTTCCATAGTCATAGATGATTCCTTTTGCTTGTTGGCGACGGTCTTGAACTTGCGTTGGGGATTGGAGCCCTCTGGCACATCACTGGGGGTGCGCAGACGCTTGGACCCGGTGTCACGAACGGGATTGGTACGACGAACATCGGAACCGGAGCCACCACCTAAGACACAAACACAAGAACACGACGGAAACACAAAGAGAATCAATGCAAAAGCCACAAAAAGCATATGAAACGAGTAGAAAGGATAATGCGTAAGTGCTACTAAGGAACTATGATACAAGCGGTAGTACTGCCTGATGAACACGGAAGTAAAAAATTAGTACCGCTTAGTGAGCGGTAGTACCGCTTGAGGGTTGCGGTAGTACCGCACAGTATGCGGTAGTAAAAGTTTACTTCCGCGTACAAATACGGAAGTAAAAAATTAGTACCGCTTAGGGAGCGGTAGTACCTCGTTTGGGTTGTGGTAGTACCGCATAGTATGCGGTAGTAAAATTTTACTTCCGCGTAGTTACGCGGCAGAGCAGTAGTACCGCGGTTAGCCAGTGGTAGTACCGTCTACGCGGCAGAGCGGTAGTACCGCTCGGGTCAGATCTGAAAAGAACGGATCTAGACCAGAACGCGTAGATCGAAGAACGGTACTATGGCTGATCATAGTAACTTGGTAGCAACATACATACTAGCATTTCTAGTGCAAAAACACTCTCCTACATCCTAATCTTCCAAGGATAAGAACACGAAGAACGCTAGAACACCAAGCATCTCCCCAAACCCTAAAAACAACAACTAGGCAAAAAGAAGAGGGGATTTGGGGAGAAACCTTCATCCATGGCAAGAGGTCGAGGTGGGAAATGATCCCACCGGTCGGAATGCGAGGAGAGTGGCCGAGGAAGGAGATCCGGCGAGGTCCTCCGGCGGCGTTCTTGAGAGGGAGAGAGAGAGAGAGATGGCGTGGGGGTTAGGGGATGAATGGGTATGGGGGAGTTGGAACTCCCCCTGCCCGCTTATAACCCCCACCCGTTCGGATAAGTGCGGTAGTACCGCGGTCATCGCGGTAGTACCGCTTGGGCGGAAGTACCGCACGCGAAGCGGTAGTACCGCTCTACCAGCGGCAGTAAAAAAATACTGTCGTGCTGGACAAGCGGTAGTAACGTAGTCTGTTTTGCGGTAGTACCGTGACTGCACACGGTAGTACCGCCCCTCCGAGAACTTGCATGTTTCGCAAGAGGCTTTTGGCAAAGGAGAGAAGAAAAACAAAAAGACGCACATGCAAGGCAAAACACTACTCCAACGAGGAGGTCGGTGGTCGAGGCCACCTATGTTTGAGTTATTTGGTATGGCACCGCAAAGAACTATCCTTGGGCCCATGACTAATACTCGTCTTGAAGCACTTATACCATCTAATTATGGCAAATGACAAAGACTTGATCAATTTGTGCATAATGGGGGGAGGAATAGTTCATTGAGAGAACAATACTCCCCCTATGTCCATGCCTACATCTAGACAAGATAACTACATTGAGTGTGAGGAGTGTGTGCAAAGTCTCAAGCCACATTGGTCAAATCGATGATATTTAGCTCATGCCTTAACTCGCGAAATCTTGCTTCATCCAACGGCTTCGTGAAGATATATGCAAGGTTATCATGAGTGTTGACATAGTGAAGCTCGATCTCTCCTTGCCTTATATGATCCAGGATGAAGTGATACCGAATCTCTATATGCTTCGTCTGGAAGTGTTGCACCGGGTTGAGGGAAATCTTGATGGCACTTTCATTGTCACACCAAAGAGGCACTTTGTCACAAGTGACACCGTAATCCTTTAAAGTTTGCCTCATCCATAAGAGTTGAGCACAACAACTGCCAGCTGCCACATACTCAGCTTCGGTGGACGAGAGAGACACACAACTTTGCTTTTTGGAAGACCAACTAACGAGAGAGCAACCAAGGAATTGGCACCCTCCGGAAGTGGACTTCCTATCCACTTTGTCTCCCGCCCAATCCGAATCAGAGAAACCTACAAGGTTGAAGTTTGCTCCTCTTGGGTACCATAAGCCAAAGTTTGGGGTATGAGCCAAATATCGAAAGATTCGCTTGACTGCCACAAAGTGACTTTCCTTAGGCGAGGCTTGAAACCATGCATAAATTCCCACACTCAACATAATATCCGGCCTAGATGCACAAAGGTAAAGCAATGTTCCAATCATAGAACGATATACCTTTTGATCCACCGCTTTACCATTGGGATCAATGTCAAGTTGGCACTTGGTTGGCACTGGAGTAGTAGCCGGCTTGACATCACTTAGATTGAACCTCTTGAGCATGTCTTGAGTATACTTGGATTGTTTGATGAACATCCCTTCTTTTCTTTGCTTGATCTCAAACCCAAGGAAGTACTTCAACTGTCCCATCATGGACATCTCAAAATGTGTGGTCATGAGTGCGGCGAACTCATCATTGAAAGCTTTGTTAGGAGAACCAAAGATAATATCATCAACATATAGTTGGCAGACAAACAACTCCCCTTTGACCTTCTTAGTAAAAAGAGTGGGGTCGATTTTCCCAATTTCAAACCCACGATCTTGTAACAACTCGGTAAGATGCTCATACCACGCACGTGGGGCTTTTTTAAGGCCATAGAGAGCCTTATCGAGTTGATACACGTGATTGGGAACTTGGGATCCTCAAACCCCGGGGGTTGTTTGACATATACCAACTCTTTAATAGGACCATTAAGAAATGCACTTTTTACATCCATTTGTTGTAGCTTAAAGTTATGATGAGAAGCATAGGCAAGCAACAAACGAATAGATTCAAGGCGAGCAATGGGGGCAAAGGTTTCACCGTAGTCGATACCCTCGACTTGGGAGTAGCCTTGAGCCACCAGACGCGCCTTGTTGCGGATGACAATGCCATGAGCATCTTGCTTGTTCTTAAAGATCCACTTGGTTCCAATGACATTATGGTTCTCCTTTGGCCTTGGCACCAGACGCCACACTTTGTTGCGCTCGAAGTTGTGGAGCTCTTCATGCATGGCATTAAGCCAATCAGGGTCTTCGAGCGCCTCATATACCTTCTGAGGTTCAACACAGGAGACAAAAGCTTGATGAGCACAATAGTTTGCTAATTGTCTACGAGTGCTTACCCCCCTTTTGATGCTTCCTAGAATATTCTCCATGTGATGTTCTCTGGAAGCAAGCCTGGAGGCAACTTTGGCAGCACGACGCTCCAATTGCTCTTCAAGAGATAACTGAGGAGCACTGAGTTGATCATCTTGAGCGACTACAGGAGCTAGATCTTGATCTTGAGCTTCCTCTTGACCTTGATCTTGCTCGGAGGAGAGAACTTGGCCTTGTGCATCATTTGGTGGCTCCCTACCATCCTGTGATTGATCTTGCACTTGGCCTTGTTCGTCCGGTTGAGGGCCTTCATTTTGTTCTTCGGAAGCGTGTGGGTCTTGGGTTGGTGATGGTTCCACGTCAGTGGAACATTGTCCTTCTCCTTCGGCCACAAGGGGTTACTCAATGGGTAGGATATATCCAACACCCATTCTTCTTATGGCTTGAGGAGGAATTTCATTACCAACATCACAAGTACCACTTTGCTCCACTTGGGAGCCGTTATTTTCATCAAACTCTACGTTACTCGTCTCTTCAATGAGTCCATTGGACTTGTTGAGGACACGGTAAGCATGAGAGTTTGTAGCATAACCAACAAATATGCCCTCATGAGCTCTAGATTCAAATTTAGACAAGCGAACACCTTTGTTGAGGATGAAACACTTGCACCCAAACACCCGGAAGTACTTGAGATTGGGCTTGTTACCGGTAAGTATCTCATATGGAGTTTTGTTCTAGCCTTTGTGAAGATAGAGCCGATTGGATGCATGACACGCGGTGTTGATGGCTTCAGCCCAAAAGTTGTATGGAGATTTGAATTCCGCCATCATGGTCCCTGCCGCATCCATCCGAGTCCGGTTCTTTCTCTCCGCTACACCATATAGGGTGCTGCATATTGATGTTTGATCCCCTCATCACTAAGAAACTCATCCAAGGTGTAGTTCTTGAACTCGGTGCCGTTGTCACTTCGGATCATCAAAATCTTTGCTTCATGTTATCGTTGAGCTTCATTTGCAAAGTTGATGATGGTTTGTTGGGTCTCACTCTTCTTCTTGAAGAAGTATACCCATGTGTATCTTGAATAATCATCCACAATCACCAAGCAATACTTTCTACGCCCAAGACTATCAAAAGATGGAGGCCCAAAGAGGTCCATGTGAAGGAGCTATAGGGGTCTTTTTGAATAGATGATAGTCGTGGGAGGGTGAGCCGTCTCATGTAACTTTCCTTCAATGCAAGCCCTGCAAGCACGATCTTTGGCAAAGCTAACATTTGTTAGTCCACGGACATGGTCCCCCTTGAGAAGACTTTGCAAAGATCTCATATTGACATGGGCCAAATGGCGATGCCAAAGCCATCCCACATCAACTTTAGCCATTAGGCATGTCGCGATCTTAGTGGGTTGCTTCGTGAAGCTAACCACATAAAGACCGTTCTCGACATGCCCAACATAGGCTACTTTAAGAGTCTTGCTCCATAGGAGGGCCACGGTATCAACATCAAAGAATGTAGCAAAGCCCATGAGTGCAAATTGGCGAACAGAAAGTAAATTGTATGCAAGGGACTCAACAAGCATGACTTTCTCGATCGTGAGATCATGAGAGACAACAACCTTGCCAAGCCCCAATACCTTAGAAGATGAAGCATCACGCCATTCGACGTTGGTGGCCATAGATGAACCTAGATGTACATCCACCACCAAGTCTTTGCTTCCGGTCATATGATTTGTTGCTCCACTATCGAGCAACCATGATTCCCCACCGGAAGCAAACTCCTACAAGAGATCAATGCTTGGATTTAGGTACCCATTTGGTAATGGGTCCTTTGAGGTTAGTAACAAGGGTCTTAGGAACCCAAATGGACCATTCAATGTACTCATAAGAAGAACCAACAAATTTAGGAAACACATGACCATCACTAGCACGACATAAAACATATGAAGGATTAAAGTCGTCGGCCATGTTTGATGGTATGGTGGAGTTTTTCTTGACACCACCACCTTTCACCGTTTTCTTCTTCTTAGATGCGCCCTCTCCTTCTTTCACAAAAGTTTGTCGGAGAGGGGGTGGTAGCTTGGTCTTGTCATTCTTCTTCTTCTTGGGCTTAGGAACAAACCCAATTCCTTCCTTTGCTACGACCTCCTTTTGATTGCTCAAAAGGTTGTTGAGGTTCTTCTCACCTTGTACGCATGTCACAAGGCCTTTCTCAAGTTTCTTCTTCAACTTGGCATTTTCTTCAACAAGATGCACATGCTCGCAACATGGGTTAGTAGCATTTGCATTATCAATTAACACCATGCAAGGAAAGATAGCCTTTTCCTTGGTTAGCGAAACTTGGAGTTGATCATGAGACTCCTTGAGAGAAGCATGCATACCTTTCAAGGCCTTGTGAGCCTTGTCGAGTATAACAAACTCCTCCTTGAGTTTAGCATGGTCAACCTCAAGTTTTGCCTTCTCGGAATTAAGCATACGAGAGACAACTACAGCATGATCGAGATCTTTCTTTAATTTAGCATGATCATCGTTGTGTGACTCCTCAAGAGCCAAACAAAGACCACACTCTTCCTCTAGGGCGTTAGAGAGATCCGATATCTCATCGGCATAGTCTCGACTATGTCCTTCCATTTTAGTAATGGTCTCCTCGCGAGCCTTGATCATGTCATTGGCCTCATCGAGTTGTTCCAAGAGAGCAACAAAGTGCTTCTTGGGATTGCCCTTAAGTTTTCTCATGAACACCCCAAATTCATTTTCTCCCTCCTTAGTTCCCTCACTCTCATCAATACAATCCGTCAATGAAGGATTAGAAGTGATGGGAGTATTGATGTTTGGGGTTACCTTGTTGGAGGCCTTGGCCATGGGACACTTGGTGGTGATGTTCTCATTAGGCGAGTTGAAGAGAGATGAGCGCGGAGTAGTAGCAATAGCAATTGTGGCCATGGTGACCACCTCATCATCTTCAGCATTATCATCATCCTCAACATATTCTTCTTGGGCCACCAACCCTTTAGGAGTGGTCTTCTTGTTGAAGTTGTTCTTGTTGGGATAAGACTTGGCCTTGTCCTTCCGGATAAGCTTGCCTCCAAAGTCCTATCTTTTCTCATATGGGCAATCAACAACAAAGTGGCTAACATTTCCACAATTGAAGCAAGTCCTCACTCGTTGCTTGCCCTAGTTGCCACTTAAGTTGTTCTTGTTGAAGTTGGGTCTTGTGTTCTTCTTGTTGCCCCAAAATTGCCATGAAGCAAGAGCCATGTGCTCATGATAGGCATATTTGGTGTCCTAGGGGCTACTCTCATCATCATCCTCCACCTCCTCTTCTTCCACACAAGCCTTGGCCTTCAAGGCGAGGTTAGGCTTCTTCGATCGTTGAGCTCTTAAGACCGCATTGTCGGCAGTCATGTCCAAGATCCTCATGGCAACGAACTCATCCAACACTTCATTTGATGACAAGTGGTGGAAGTCCGGTCTTTGACGCATGACAGAAGACATGGCCTTATTAGGGCATCATGGCCTTGAGGAACTTGCGCTTGATCCAATTGTCACCCGTGTCCTTACTCCCATGATCTTGAAGTGAGACCGCAAGAGTGGTTAATCTCCGATAAAGTTCACGAGGATCTTCTTCTTCGATCATAGTAAACTCATCGGATTCATCTTGCACAACTTTATAGTTAGAGCGTTGAATGCTAGCGCTCCCCTTGTACATAGTGCCAACATTCTCCCAAGCTTCCTTGGCCACAGTGAAGGGTCGAAGATGTGCAATGTGTTCTGGAGGGATAGCATCTTGAAGTATGCAAAGAACAGACTCGT
The DNA here is from genome assembly GCA_902687465.1 of Secale cereale. Lineage (NCBI taxonomy): Eukaryota > Viridiplantae > Streptophyta > Magnoliopsida > Poales > Poaceae > Secale > Secale cereale. The sequence goes on from LR738715.1 coordinate 173,253,007, forward strand.
TGAATTGATGATCTGCAGTTTCTCTCGGAGTCATGTTGTCGGGATCACGCAGATAAAAATCTTGCTCAATGATTCTCCAAAGATTAGTAGAGCAATGATTTATATGACATTTGAAGCGAAACACCCAAGTAGCAAAATCAGAATTTTTTATAAACTTGGGAGGAGGCCCAACGGAATTTAAATGCGGTGTGGGAACGGGTCCTCCATAGTGAGTAGGAGGAGCAGAGTGGGAAAAGATCCCACTCCCAATCTTAGTAACCGGGGCTTGTTCACTACTAGCTTCTCCCTTGTCGGGATTAGCCACCGACACGTTGGTAGCGGGACAAACCACCTCCAACGACGTGGTGGATAATTTAAGCCCCTCAAGCAAATCTTTAAACATGCCTTTGACCTCGGTCGCTAGTGATTCTTTCAATGTGGTCATAGCCACATTCAACTCCTCACAAGAGACCGAGGCTCCCCCATCGGACGTAGGCTAGGATGGAGTTCCACTGGAATGTCCCTCCGTCTCGACTACATTTTCACCCATACTCTTTGGACGGTAAAGTCCTTAAAAAGAGACGAGGCTCTGATACCAATTGAAAGGATCGATATGGTTGACTAGAGGGGGGGTGAATAGGCAACTAACAATTTTTAGCTTTTCTTAACCACTTTTAATTAAGCGTCAAAGTAAGTTGTCTAGATAAGCTACTACGATGACAACTAATAGGAAGTAAAGATAACAACCTCACAAGCAAGCTATATAAGACAAACAAGTAAATCTTGCACAAGTAAAGGGAAGAAATAACCACAAGTGGAACCAGTGAAGACGAGGATGTGTTGCCGAAGTTCCTTCCCTTTGAGGGGAAGTACGTCTCCGTTGGAGCGGTGTGGAGGCACAATGCTACCCAAGAAGCCACTAGTGCCACCGTATTCTCCTCAGGCCCTCACACAATGCAAGGTGCCGTGATTCCACTAGTGGTGCCCTTGAAGGCGGCAACCGAACCTTTACAAACAAGGTTGGGGCTATCTCCACAACCGAATTGGAGGCTCCCAACGACACCACGAAGCTTCACCATAATGGAATATGGCTTCGAGATGACCTCAACCGTCTAGGGTGCTCAAACACCCAAGAGTAACAAGATCCACAAGGATTAGTGGGGGGAATCAAATATCTCTTGGTGGAAGTGTAGATCGATGCCTCCTCAAGATCTCTCGAGGAAATCAACAAGTTTGATTGGCTAGGGAGAGAGATCGGGCGGAATTGAAGCTTTGAGCAACAATGGAGCTTTGGGGTGAAAGAGGTAAGTGTTCTTGGGGAAGAAGACTCCCTATATATAGTGGGAGAACAAATCTAACCGTTATCCCACATTTCTGCCCGTAGAGCGCGGTATTACCGCACGTAAGTTGTCGTACTACCGCTTGGCCAGCGGTACTACCGCTCTGGGTGCGGTACTACCACTGGAGCAATCCTAGCCAGAATGTACTGTGTTCCAAAGGTATACGGGCGGTAGTACTGCCTGAGCGGTACTACCGCTCGTCCTTGCGGTACTACCGCAAGGCAGAGACAAGCAGGCCGAGGAAAAGCACGGATGAAATAAAATACATCCGTAGCTACATCCGCAGAAATACGGTAGTAGCAAAACACGGCACGGTACTACCGCTTGACTCAAGCGGTACTACCGCGTAGGATGCGGAAGTAAAAAATTACTTCTGCACCTACTTCCATACTTGGTGAAGTGCCGGGCCAGATACACAGTACTACCCTCCTCGAGACGTGGTACTAACGCTGGTGCGGTACTACCATGTGGCTGTGCGGTACTACCGCTTACATGAGCGGTACTACCGCTTTCCAGGCAGATGTACTGGTAGGAAGCCATGGTTTGCATATACGAGAAGAAACGGCCGGAGCTCCAGAGAAGTAAAGGAAAGGTGGTGCGAGAGTAAGATGTGTACGTGTTGATTCCACCCAAACCTTTCCGAAGCGGACCCCCTCTTAATAGTACGGCTTTCCTATTACTCAAAGCCACCAAAAGGGAGCAAAAAGGAAACACCGTCTTCCATCGAATCCGAGGGGCTCACAATCGTCTTGTGCCTAGGTGAGATATATCTGAAAGAGCTTAGAGCACACGATTAGTCCGCAAATGCATTGTCATCAATCACCAAAACTACTTAGGGAGAAATATGCCCTTACACCATCTTCATCCTACGCCTCCGCGGATTGATAAACCTTAGGTCATCCACTTGAGGGAAATTTGCTACTGTCCTACAAACCTCTGCACTTGGAGGCCCAACAACGTCTACAAGAAGAAGGTTGCATAGTAGACATCAGTGGTTGCCATCCCATCATCGGCCGCCGTGGCCGCCAGCCCACCTTTGACCATCGGGTTCAGCACCCGCTCCGCCACCGCCGCCCGAAGGTGGGAGGCGAAGGTGGACGCCCGTACGTGCATCAGCGACCTTGCGCGCTACATCGAAGTCCTGCGAGAGGAGGAGGAGCGCCTCATTGAGCATGCAAAGAGCCTTACTGCTGCCATGGCCGCAGCACATGCCGCCACAGAGGCCAGGAATTGAGATCTACAAGGAGAACCACCGCTTCGAGAGGGGTCGTCTGGAGCGGCAGAGGGCGTTCGAGGTGAGTGTCGCTGAAGGTGCAGCAGCGGCAAGCACCGTATTTCAGTTGTCCAGCTCATCGGTAGGCTCCTCCTCCTCTGCCTCTTACTGAGCACGCTCGACAGAGGAGACGTTGTCAGCGTTATGGGAACGAGGGTACCCAGTCTGCCTGCCTGCGGCCCATGACGTGGCTCCTTCACTGGCCTGGTACGTCCCATCTGGAGGTTCGTGAGGCGGACGACACCAAGACCTTTCGAGGGAACAGTCTCGCTAGGCTGGCTCCCGAGGGGCGGAGAACTCTATGCTGTCCCTCATCGAGGTTCGGATGACGCAAGCCATGACGACCAAGGCCAGGTGGGTGCCAGCGGGCGCAAGACGACCAGTTTACTCTTTGGTGCTAAAGAGGCAAGCGCTGGCGCGGATTCCCGAGGAATCAACCAAAGGTTTCCATTTCAATGTAACAAGACCAGGATCGCCAGGACGATAGGATAGATGTCATCGTCGAGCCCACCGTGGCATCAGGATCAGAAGCTTTGCAGGCAAAGACCACCTTTAGCCAGGATAAGATGTACTAGTTGTCTCCCTTCAAATTTTGCCATCGTGGGATCCCTTCCCACGTATATTTTGGGGGAAGAGGACCAAGGCCACTATAAATATAGCTTAGCCACCACCATAGGAGGGGATCCAGATCGAATAGATCATGAGACCTCCCTCTAGACACACACCAACAATAACACACCTCGCGAGGTGGTTCACCCACTGTACTAGTTCTTCCTTAGCCCACCTTGAGGCAATCCACCACATTGCAGGAGTAGGGCCACTCACCGCTAGGTGGCCTGAACCTGGGTAAACTGCCTTGCGTCGTGTTCTTTCTTGTTCCTTAAGCTAGTTCATAGAAACGGCGAGTAGAATGATAGGGTGAGTGGAGTTCTTCGCATGCACCCTAGTGTTTGAACTTACAAGGGTTTTGCGGAGCCCTGAATCCGACATTTGGCGCGCCAGGTAGGGGTGTGTCGGAGTCTCTCTTCCTCCGGTCAGATCGCCATCACCTCGCCGCCCCCATGGCCGACGCTCCCCGAGCCCCCACTGAGCCCTGGGCCGCTCGGCCTGCTTAGGCGGCACCTCCCATCTAGGAGGACCTCAACTCCGGGCTCCAGGCGGCTCGCCCGCCGCCCGGTGCCACCAACCGTGGGTGGCGTGGGTCGCCGCCGCTTCCATCTACCCTACGCCGCAACCGCTCCACCGCACGATCCACAAGCTACACGACCGCGACAGCGCCACACACTCGACGGGAGCAAGAAAATATGCGGGTCGCGCTTATTGTGGCTAGGGAATTGCTCCGACGCAGATTGATGGAGGTCGGCCGCGACGCCTTGCTGGAGCACGTCTCAGAGCTGTTGGACGCCGCGTGCAGGGGCTCGGTGCCTTTCTGGCCTCCATAGTACCTGGGTGCCTCTTCTCGAGGAACCCGAAGGACCCGCGGCGCCGGCCTAGGCTGCAACACCGCTCCCCTGGCTAGGGGTGCAGTGCATGCGGGTGCGGCAAGCTCGGGCGGCTCCCCTTGGGACCTCGTCGAGATGCTACCATGCGGTCATCATGGCCCCGCACCAAGCCAAAAATATGGAGATGACGGATGGCCAGGCAATGGCTCAAGGGCGGGAGCTGTTGATGTCAAAACCGGCAGATCTCGGGTAGGGGGTCCCGTACTATGCGTCTAAGGATCAATGGTAACATGAGGCAGGGGACACAATGTTTACCCAGGTTCGGGCCCTCTTAATGGAGGTAATACCCAACTTCCTGCTTGATTGAATTTGATGAGTATAGGGGTTACAAGAGTTGATCTACCTCGAGATCATAATGACTAAACCCTAGATGTCTAGCTGGTATGATTATGAATACTCTACGGACTAAACCCTCCGATTTATATAGACATCGGACGGGGCTAGGGTTGTACAAAGTCGGTTTATAGAGGAAGGAATCTTCATATCCGCACGCCTAGCTTGCCTTCTACATCAAGGAGAGTCCCATCCGGACACGGGAGAAAGTCTTCTGTCTTGTATCTTCACGGCCCATCAGTCTGGCCAACGTCACATAACCCGAACGCCCGAAGACCCCATAATCCAGGACTCCCTCAGTAGCCCCCGAACCAGGCTTCAATGACGATGTGTCTGACGCATAGATTGTCTTCAGCGTTGCAAGGCGGGTTCCTCCTCCGGATACTTCAAATTATCTGAACCAAAGGATTATATTCGGTCCTTACATCTTCAGTCTTGGTAAGGCGGGTTCTTCGAACAGCTTGGTTTTTTACATTAAATGTCATACCTTTCGGCTTCTGTGTTTTCGTCGCCTCATCTTACACGTCGCAAATGAATACGAAGGGTCCAAGTAGTGTTACAGATAACCCCTTGACAGCGTACGAAATATGTCTATTTAAGGAGATTAGATCTCAGAAGTCATTCCATACCAGAAAAGATCCTTCGAGCTTGCCTGAAGAAACCACACAACCATGGCCAACGCCCCTAGTTCTTCCTCCCGGCCCCACGACCCTTAAAAAGGCGATTGGGAGAGTTGCTCCGTATCGCAGGCCCAACTGACCAAGATCCAGGCGCAGGGCTATCTCCCCCTGAAGATCTAGTCCCTGTTCGGGCGGGATTAACTTCCTTTACTGGTGAAGCCTTAGCGGAAAATTTCCCTAACCCTTCAGAAGGGGAGCGAGTGTGCTTTCTTTCCTTCCTCTTAAGAGGTGTTGGATTTCCAATCCATCCCTTCCTCCGAGGTCTCCTGGAGTACTATGGCCTCCAACTGCACAATCTCATGCCAGGCTCCATTTTGCATATCGCGGGCTTCGTTGCTCTCTGTGAGCTGTTTCTAGGCTGCGAGGCCCATTTCGAGCTATGGAAGAAACTCTTCTGTCTCGTCCCTTGCTCCCAAAAGGGATCCATTTCGAGGTGGGCGGTGGCGAAGTATGGAGCATAGCCGAGACAAGATACCTATCCGGCACTCCGAAGAATGGATCCGAAGAGTGGCCCTCGGAGTGGTTTTATATTGAAGACACCGTTCTCTTGGACCCCATCCGACGAGGCTTTCCTGAGTTTTCTAATGCTCTGTTAAATAAGTGCCACAACGGGCGCCCCCCGAAGCCTAGAGGAGGTGGATAGTGCGGACGTTAAGATGCTAATGTACAAGATAAAAATTATTGCCCAATCCGGAATGTCCATAGTTAAGGTTATGGCGATTTCCATAACGCGAGGTGTTCAGCCACTCCAATCCAGGGGACTACCCATGTGGAATTATAACGGGGAGGATGATGCATCCCGCTGCAGTCGCAAGGGTCCCGACAACTTCGCGCCCTATCCGCCATGTTGGCCGATCTTTATAAAGGAGAGAAAGAAGAATTCACTCGCCTTAAGTGCCGAGAGGGTTTTTCCATGTACAACCCTCCTAGCTGGGTAAGCTTTTAATCTAGAACCTTACTCAATCCTCTTCCTAAGTTGCAGCCAGTTGGATTTAACCCGACCATTCTTCATAGAAATGGAGGAAGGCCATTGTGGGGATCTACAGTCCTGCTCTGCAGCGGGGGACCATATTCGAGAACTAGATCCCGGTTTCGAGGAGGATCCGGATATATCCGTGGATCTCAATGAGGGGGTATTCTATCAATCGAGCTACGATGACACAAAAGTGGCCATTGTAGCCGATTACCCCAGCCTTCTCCCCTCTTCCCATGTAAGTGCCCAGGGAGCATCTCCTCCAATAGAGTTTTCCCATCGAGCCTCACCCATTGCACTGTTTCGTCCCTCAAAGGGGTAGCACTCATCTCATCACGCCGCATCGGGATCGTCCCTTAGGAAGGTGACATCAACACAAGTCGGTCTTCGAAAAGAAAAGCGGACGGCAATACTTCCCTGAACCTGCCTTCATCGAAAAGTTAAGGTTTTCAATATGCCCTATGGCAAACATATCAAACTATGACGTTTTCTGCTGTGCCATAATTCAGGAAGGGCATCCACCGGACTATATCCGGAGACCTAGCCGGAGATGCGTCCCCCAATCCAACCCCTGACCCTGCCTCCACAGCTAGAGCTGGTACGGGTGCAATTCCGGATTGCCCTGTGTTCGACGATTCGGATAATGTATCCGTCACCAACTATGAAGTGGAGAGTGCAATGAACCATCGATGTTGGAGAGCAGTTATGCGCGATCCTAGCTTTACCGAAGAGGCATTCAATGCCTTCATCTCGGCGGATGCATATATCCGAGTTGCTCGGGATGGGCTTGCTGGACACACTTACCAGCTTTCAAAGGATATGCGGGTAACATCATTTTGCGTAAATTTAGTAACCATATACCAGTATCCCCCGAGACTTGAAAACAGTTGAAGCAACTGATTTTAAGGATTGATATATAATCAGGTACTCACGGATAAGAACAACAAGCTATCCTAGGAACTAAAACAGTGCCAGCCCCAGCTAACTGCCGTTACAGCCAAACTAGAGAAATCCTAGGAGGCCCCGATTGGTAATGTTCCCTTCCGTCCAGAAAATATAATCAAATTCCAATTCCGTTTATGTGAATAAACACTGATGTATTTTACGATGGTGGGATCGTCGGATCAGCTGGAACAGAAATTAAAGGCAGCACAGGCAGATAAAGAACATGCCGAAAGGCAAGAAGCCGCTGGTCAACGTGTACTAACATGGATCGGGGACAAGAAGAACAATCTGCAGGATGCCAACACCCAGCTCGGCGAGGAGCTAAAATACGTGCAATCCCAACTTGTTGCCGCCATAAAGGAAAACAGAAATCTGAGAGGCGGCATATTTAATATGCCTTTTAACTTATTTTCGTACTGTTCGCTAATGCAAAAATCTTGACAAGGTTATTTCGATAGATGTGTTGACGAGGCGGCCCGAAGAAGAGGTGTCCAAATTACAAGGCGACCTGCTACAAGAGCTGTCCAAGGTGCATGAGCGAGCACGGAGGGCAATGAAGAACATTGCTAAGGCTTTATGGCCAGCTGATTCTCCTGCATGAAGTATGGAGGAACTCGTGAATTTATTCAAGGGAGCTCGGCGCTGTTTCGGGCTATGGAAGATATCCGCATGCCGAGAAGGTGCTCGGGAAGCCCGGGCCATGGTAAAAACACGGTACACCGAGCTTGATCCAAATCATATGGCGCGGGTCGGACCTCGAGGATCCGATGGACAAGAAATTCCAGTCAGCCTGGTGTACGACCAAGTGAAGTTGGCTGCCAAGTTTTCCCAATAGGATTGTAAACTAGGCAATGTATTAGAAGGTCTAGAGGAAGAAGAAGTTTTTGAGTCTAAGTAGCAATGTACTTTTATCGACAAACTTTTCTCCAGCAAATTTTTTAAGACAATTTTCATGGCAGACTTTCTCCTTCGTCCTTCGAAAACCCTAGGTTTGGAGTGTTTCCAAATACTATACGCTGGGTAAACACCCAAGTATGTTCGGAAACCAGGCAGTCCGGTCATAGTTGCTTGAACAGACAAGTTGTATTCGGGGATTTATGTTATATTACATTTGATTGTAAGAAACATCTTCCAGAGAGAATAGTTATGTTAATGGTTCCTTTCCCTAGGCTAGTATGCGGATTTTTATGCATACCGAAGCTGTGACGCTAAAAAATCACAGTACACGTTGTAATCTGGGGTTCTGTATTGCAACAAGGGCAGTTCATCTTTTACTCACTAACCGATCATTCCCTTAAGAACACTAGCTTTCAGCTTCACCCATCTGAGGTACACGTCCGGATAACCTGGCTGTAGCAATCGCAGAGGTGCTCCCTTTATGCCCTAGCCGAACAAGCGAGAACGTAGGGCATAAGCACAGGAGCCAGGCAACCCAGCTTGGCAAAAACTGAAGTCATAAAGGTGCATATAATGCCGGAAAAAGACACATGTGAATAGGCGACACATATATAGGGTGAGCTTGATGCTCAAAAAATAATTATAATAAGCTTCTTGTAAAAAAGAAGCCCCCGGGTATTTTGGGGTTTGTACATTTAAGGATGTATACCCCTCAAGTGTGCGGTTTATTTGAACACGCGCTAAAAAGTCGTATAGAAAAGAGAAAATAGAAAATAGTGAAAAGGAGAAAAGAAGGGCGAGGAAAAAAGGTATAACTGCGGACTTTAGGCGTAGAATCTTCGGAGCCTTGCCGCGTTCCATGGGTTTGGCTCCAAATGATTATCCGAAGCATTGCGAAGACGATAGGCTCCTCCGGTGATCACTTCATCTATAATAAAAGGACCCTCCCATTTGGGCTTGAGCTTATCATTTTCCTTCTCTGGTAGGCCTAGAACGAGTTCCCCGACATTGTAAGTCTTCGCCCGTACTTCTTTGCTTAGGTACCGCTGAGCCTGCTGTTGATAGAATGTGGAACGGGCCTTTGCGACATCGCACTCCTCCTCCAAGCTATCTTGGTCGTCCTGCCGATTGAGCTCAGCTTCTCTCACTTCATACATGCGCACTCGAGGTGCGTCATGAATAATGTCGCAAGGCAGGACTGCCTCTGCGCCATACACCATGAGAAAAGGCATGTATCCGGTCGTGCGATTGGGCGTGGTACGCAGCCCCCAGAGTACGGAATCGAGTTCCTCGACCAAGTGTTTGTCTGATTCTTGCAGAGATCGCACTAGTCTGGGTTTGATGCCGCTCATTATCATGTTGTTAGCCCGTTCCACTTGACCGTTTGTCTGAGGGTGATATACGGAGGCGAAATCGAGTTTGATGCCCAAATTGACGCACCAAGTTTTCACCTCATCGGCTGTAAAGTTAGAGCTGTTGTCAGTAATAATACTGTGCGGGACACCGTAACAATGTACTACGCTCGGATATGAAGTCTATCACCGGTCCGGCTTCAGCTGTTTTGACTGGCTTGGCCTCTATCCACTTAGTGAACTTATCGACCATAACCAATTAGTATTTCCTCTTATGGCTTCCCCCTTTAAGGGGCCCGACCATATCGAGCCCCCAGATCGCAAAGGGCCAAGTGATGGGGATTGTTCTTAGGGAACTGGGCGGCATATGGCTTTGATTAGCGAAAAGCTGGCATCCCACGCAGCGCTGTACGAGGTCATGTGCATCTGCCCGGGCCGTGGGCCAAAAGAAGCCCGTGCAAAAGGCCTCACTTACAATGTCCCGAGCCGCGACGTGGTGGCCGCAAAGACCAGCGTGAATTTCAGCTAGGAGTTGTCGTCCCTCTTCTTCGGAGATACATCTTTGAAGGACTCCGGTGGTACTTTTCTTGTACAGTTCTCCTTCATGAACTTTGTAGGCCTTTGAGCGTCGCACGATGCGACGGGCCTCAGTTTGATCCTTCGGGAGCTCGTTCCTAGTAAGGTAGGCGAGGAAAGGTTCGGTCCACTAGGCAATTTTAGCCATGATTTCATGGGCCGATTGTGTTATTTCAGTACCCGAGCCTCCGATGATACCGAAACTGTGTTCGGAATAGGGGGGTATGATCGGCTCCAGACTAGTGTTGCCGCTCTCGTCCTGCCACACCACGGATGGCTTGAAGAGCCTTTCCAAAAAGGTGTTGGGTGGGATTGGGTCAGATTAGCGCCCATGCGAGCGAGGATGTCTGTGGCATGATTACTCTCTCGAGCTACGTGATGAAACTCGAGACCCTCAAACCGAGCTGATATTTTAAGTCTGGCATTGCGATAAGCCGCCATTTTCAGATCTTTTGCCTCAAATTCTTTGTTTATTTGCGATATTGCGAGGTTTGAATCCCCGCACACCTCAAATCATTGTATGCCCGTGGAGATGGCCATCCGGAGACCATGCAATAGGGCCTCGTATTCGGCTGCATTGTTAGAGTCTGTATACAGTATTTGGAGCACATAACGGAGTGTGTATCCCGTGGGGGATGTCAGGACGACACCAACCCCAAGTTCGGCTAGCATTTTGGACCAATAGAAGTGCATCTCCCACTTGGAATACGTGTCGTACTCTTTAGGGAATTCGACCTCTGTCCATTCGGCGACGAAGTTGGCCAACACATGAGATTTAATTGCTCGGCGTGGTGTGTACATTATTTTAAATGGTAAGAGCTCAATATCCCATTTGGCGATCTGGCCGGTGGCGTCTCGGTTGTTTATAATATCATTGAGTAGTGCCTCTGAAGCCACCATGATCGAGCACTCTTGAAAGAAGTGCCGCAGCTTGCGGGATGCCATAAAGACCGCATATGACATCTTTTGATAATGCTGGTATCGTGATTTGCATGGTGTGAGGACCGTCGATACGTAGTATACCGGTTTTTGAGTTAGGAATTTATTCCCCTCCTCTTCTCGTTCAACAACGAGCACCGCACGCACCACCTGGTGAGTTGCTGATATGTAGAGCAACATTGGTTCATCGATGTTTGGTGCGGCCAGGATGGGGTTGCTTGCTAGCAAACTTTTTATTTCCTCCAGTCCTACTGTTGAAGCATCCGTCCACACAAAGTGGTCGGTGCGTCGGAGCAGGCGATACAATGGCAGTGCTTTTTCTCCCAGTCTGGAGATAAAACGGCTCAAAGCTGCCCCGCACACGGCTAGTTTTTGGACCTACCTGAGGTCAGTTGGTGTTTCCAATTGTGATAGGGCCTAGATTTTGGCTGGGTTTGCTTCAATTCCTCTATTGGAAACAATAAACCCGAGTAGTTTGTTGGCGGGGACGCCGAAAATACACTTTTCTGGATTGATCTTTATATCATATCTTCGGAGGTTGTCGAATGTCAGGCGTAAGTCGTCCACCAATGATTCAACATGCTTGGTTTTGATGACTACGTCGTCTACAAATGCATCCACGGTTTTGTCGATTTGCTTTTCTAGGCATGTTTGAATCATGCATTGGTAGGTGGCGCCGGTGTTCTTGAGCCCAAAAGGCATAGTGTTGAAGTAGAAAGGCCTGTACGGGGTGATAAATGCCGTTGTAGATTGGTCAGATTCCTTCATCTTAATTTGATGGTATCCGGAGTATGCGGCGAGGAAACACAGTGAATTGTGTCCGGCAGTTGCATCAATAATCTGATCGATGCGAGGTAGTGGGAAGGGGTCCTTAGGGCAGGCCTGGTTAAGGTCTTTGAAATCGACACACAAGCGCCATGACTAATCCTTCTTTGGTACCATGATGAGGTTTGCTAGCCAGTCTGGATGTTTGATCTCTCTGATAAACCCGACTTCGAGTAGCTTCGCTAGCTCCTCCCCCATAGCCTATCGCTTGGGTTCGGAAAATCGCCAGAGCGTTTGCTTGACCGGCTTGTATCCCTTCAGTATACTGAGACTATGTTTGACCAGCGTGCTGTGATTCTTGGCATATCCGTTGGGTGCCAGGCGAAGATATCCCAGTTCTCGCGCAAGAACACGCGTAATGCGGCGTCGACCGTGGGTTCCCGTTGTGCCCCGATGGAAGCTGTTTTCTTCGGATCCGTCGGGTGGACTTGAAATTTGACTATTTCGTCCGCTAGCTTGAAAGAGGTGGATTTAGCCCTTTTATCAAGGATTACGTTGTCCCTATCCACTATGGAACACAGAGCGGTGAGTTCCTCAGTCGCCAGGGCTTTGGACAGTGCCTCGAGGGCCAGGGATGCGGTTTTATTTTCGGCGTGGAGTGCTATGTCCGGATCACTAGAGATAGTGACAACACCACTGGGCCCGGGCATTTTGAGCTTCATATACCCGTAATGAGGTATAGCTTGAAAGCGTCTGAATGCATCTCGCCTTAACAGGGCATGATATCCGATGTTGAAAGGGGCCACATGGAAGATTATTTGTTCGGATCTATAATTTTCTGGTGTGCCGGATACCACATCCAATTTAATTTTCCCTGAGCATCTTACTTCCCAGCTGGGGATGATCCCTCTAAAGGATGTATTGCTCTGCTCAATGCGTGTAACACCCCGGATGTAACAATTCCCAATATGGCAATAAAACCTTCATTGACTTAATCAATTCCATTATGGGCTCTTCCTTCATTTCGGGTTTCTTTGTTTTGACGTGGCGAGTGTAAGCCATCTACTTTACACTTTCATCCCTGAACCTTCACATGAGATGTGCAAAGATACCACGCTTGCGATCATTCAAGAATGCGCTTATGTCTCTAAGTCGTGCCTCGACACGTAGGAGTTATAGTCGCATCCTGGGCATTACAATGCGACACCTGCCATTTGCATTTTATTGAGCGTCTCCTCGTAGATGAGGTTCAGCCCGCTGCCACCATCCATTAGCACTTTAGTGAGCCGAAAGCCGTTCATGATTGGGTTTCGGACTAATGCGGCTGGTGCCCAGAATGAGCGGAACCTTGGTTTGTCATCAACATTGAAAGTAATTGCTGTATCGTTCCAAGGGTTTGTTCCTGCTATTTGGCAGAGTTCGGCGAGGTCGCGGAGCGCCCTTTTTGCGCCGGTTGTTTGATGAGAAGGTCTCAAAGACCATGAATACTTTGAAATCATCGTCCTCCGAAGATTACCTTTTTGGGGTATTGTTGGTGAGGATACCCTCGCCGCTCTTGGCCACCTGCTGGAGTATCCAACATGCCCGTACGCTGTGTGTTAGTTCGGTATCCGGTGTTGAGTGTATTTGACAGGGCCTATCAAGCCATTCCTCGAAGACAGGTCAATGTCCCGTAAAGGGCTTTGCTTTCTTGTCAACGGGATGATGATCGGGTGCCCCACGAGGGTGCATCATTTTTGCCCACCCGGGAGATGGCTTAAAGGCCTGTGGTTCCCAGCGGGTCATTTGGCTCTTCGAAGCGCTTTCCATTGCGCAGTACTTCTATACTATGTGTGCTAAATCTGCGAAGTGCAGTATGCGACAGTGATTGAGGGAGTTAAGGATTCCCTTGTCTATATAGTTGTTGCAAAATACTGAAATTGCATTGTCGTCACATCAGTCTTTTATCTTGTTTTTGATAAGGAGGAATCTGGCCCAAAAGTGATGGACTGTCTCCTGAAGCTGCTGTCGTACATGCATTAGGTCGCATATGTCCGGAGGGCCGGAATTTCTTGGAGAATATTGCTTGTGGTGGATGTGCGGGATTAAATTCACACCCTGCCCACCTGTGGAATCCTGAGTTTGAGGGATTTCCGAGGTTACCGACCTAGGTTCCGGAGTCTCCGATGGATTTTCCGGCTTGACACCCGATTTTGTGTTCGGGGGACAGGGAGTGTCTTCCCGAGGACGGGTATCTGGTTCTCCGAGTTCGGAAATCTGAACATAACTTGTTCTCAACATAGGAGAAGAGTTGTTGTCAGCTTGTTCCTCCACAACTGCTACCTAAGGGGTGATCGGCGAAGTTTTAATGTCTCTCTGGTCGAGTTTAATCCCGATCCGATCATAGTCAGTTGAGACTCCCAGGGCGGCGATGCGATCTAGTAGCTCGTTCAAAGACGATAGATCTGCCAGGTCCATCTTGTCGGAGTATTCAGGGCTGATACAAAGAGGGGTTTCGGCGACTCGGGGGTTCCCTTTCGGCTTAATGGCCGAACGGGCACCCATGGTGATGCCGCCAAGCCTGAGGGTTTGCCCAGAAACTAAGGATCCTCCGGAGGTGATACTGTGATTGATGACAAGGCGAGCCATCGAGCCTTTGGACGACGACATAGTGGAACTCTCAATGAAAGCACCAATGTCGGTGTCAAAACCGGCAGATCTCGGGTAGGGGGTCCTGAAATGTGCGTCTAAGGATCAAAGGTAACAGGAGGCAGGGGACACGATGTTTACCCAGGTTCGGGCCCTCTTAATGGAAGTAATACCCTACTTCCTACCTGATTGACTTTGATGAGTATAGGGGTTACAAGAGTTGATCTACCTCGAGATCGTAATGACTAAACCCTAGATGTCTAGCCTATATGATTATGACTAAACCCTCCGGTGTATATAGACATTGGAGGGGGTTAGGGTTGTAGAAAATCGGTTTACAGAGGAAGGAATCTTCATATCCGCACGCCTAGCTTGCCTTCTACGTCGAGGAGAGTCACATACGGACACGGGAGAAAGTCTTCTATCTTGTATGTTCACGGCCCATCAGTTCGGCCCACGTCACATAGCCCGGACGCCAGAAGACCCTATAATCCAGGACTCCCTCAGGAGCCACGGGCATCACTGCGCCCCTCGTGGAAGACTAGCCGTATTCGCCAAGCAGTCCTCAACTGTTTCCCCTGCCGGCCTGGGTGATGGCACCAAGCAAGCCCGAGACTCTCCGCATGCCGCCATGGGGCTTCATCGACGCTTTCATCCACAACAGCCACCTGGTATAGCCCATATCTCAGGGACATGATTACAGTGACCGTGGACCGTCGGAAAATCAAGCCTCGTCGATGACCATGTACCTCAAGACAGCGGCCCCGTTGCAGCAAGAGGCAACACAGTGGGGGCTGCGTGAGGGAGGCCCGGAGCCAGGCCCCCCTCCGCGCAACCCAGGGCAAAGCACCGCCGCTGCGGCGGTGCGTGCCACGCGGAGGTATGACCTTGCCGGGGCAGGCGCTGGCGAGCCCTTCCCCCGGTGGAGGGCCTGCGGTCGCCAGGGCACCGCCAGCGTCCCCCTTGCCCCTTGGCCTCGTCATGGTTTCCGGATGCCCCAACGGTGGTAGGGGAGGTGCAGGGCGGGGCCCTGTCCAGCCGCCAAAGACGTCCATGAAGATCCCCGCCCGTGACACTCTCACGTAATAATGAGTGGGGTTGTACATGCCCCGGAGTCTCCTGAGTGCCGCCCTCGGGTCTCACAGGGGCTCCACCCCACATCCAAGTTGTCAGGGATATGACTAGCAGGTATAAACCGCTAGTGTAAACCGGCTTAGTTATATTATACTTGGTTGTAATATTTAGTAAAGGCTACGGCCCATGAGATCTTAGGGCCCATGTGTAGAATCAAGGTTTGTAAACCGCCAAGCGATGTAACTTGAGAGATAAGGAAGAAAAGACAGAGACCGAGGCGGACACAAGTATGAGCCGGCCTCGGGACTCTGTAAACCGGAACAGGCGTCACCTCTATATAAAGGGACGACCCGGCGATGGTTCAAGGACAAGCAACAATCAACCCGTCGAGACACAGGCAAGCGAATCCGCTCCCTGTAATCCGACGCCCAAGCAATACCAAACCAACTAGACGTAGGCTTTTACCTTCATCGAAGGGGCCGAAATAGTATAAACCCTCTGTGTCCTTTTGTGTGCTATGAACCCCTTCAAGCTAACCCATGCGATGGTTCCATCATCAAGTCCGCTAAACCGGACATCTGTCATGCTATTTCCACGACAGTTGGCGCCCACCGTGGGGCCTCCGCGCGATGGTTTCGAGTTCTTGAAGGGCAGCTTTGAAGGGCTCAAGCGTTACGTGGTCGGCCGGATGACCAAGAGTCGCAGCGGCCGGATCTACATCGAGGACGCAGGTTGGGGACCGGAGGCCGATTCAATCGAATACGGGTACCGGGTTCCTTTTGGTGGCATCCAAGTCTTCATTTGCAAAATCGGCGAACCGGGACCTGAGCCGGACATCTTCCCCAACATCGTCGAGCCGGCTCAGCGTACGAGATCGGTCCGAATTCAGCCCGCCGTGAAGCACGTGTTCGTTGGAGCTATCCACGGAGTTCGAGCCGAGGACGGATTGAAATCTGATGGTGCAACGGTTGTCTACTCAGACGACGAATCTTCATCCGGAGAAACTGAGTCTTTGTATCAGTTGCAGGGCAGCCGGTCTGAGGGTGAGTCTGATGGAAACAGTATTCCGGGCCCCTTTGGCCCGCCAAACCGGGTGGCTGTCTTTATGGCCGGTTCACAGCCCCCGGTGAACGGGACGACAGCTGAAGCTGGCGTAGGGGGGAGTGGCATGACCCTCTCACTTACTGATGTTCTAACCACCTTGATGGTTGAATTCACAGCTAAAGCGGTGGAAACAGTAGCTCCAGCAGACAAGGCGCATCATGATGCAGAGCTCCTTCAGTTGAAAGGCCGGATTGATCAGTTAAAAGAAGATCTGAAGGCAGAAAGAGAGATGATAGCAGCAAGACAGGCGGAGCTGGATGATCAGGCTTTCTACCTAAGGATGGAGCAAGCTTCTATGGAAGGAGTAAGGGGACGAAAGTACCAGTCTCATCTGCCGCCGGTTTATGAGGCAACAAGTCTATTCAGGACACCTGGGGCTAGGACTAGTAATAATCCGGTTCCAAGCCGAAGGGCACCTCCCGCCAGGGAGGAGACGGTTCAGCAGCCCGCCGCAGAGCGGGATCGTCGGATTAGGTCGGCACCTTACGTTCCCGCCCCTCCAGGTCATTATTCAAACCCTTTGGATAACATCGCTGCAGCTGCTGCACGTTTGGCCGCTTTACCTGTGGAGGAGACTTCTTTGGTGGCAATGGAGGCGCGCAGGGTCAAGGAGCTGCTTAACACGGCGTTGATACAGCAGCAAGCATATTCTCATAGCAGGGAAAGGCTACATTCAACACCACGTCCCAGCCGAAGTTATACTAGGCATTGGGAGGAGCCAGAAGTGTCTAGCAGTGAACGCAGGAGGCATCAGCACGGGCAGGATAATCCGGCGGGTGCGGCGGCACCAGCTCCAGATGTAAACCGGGTTAGATCAGGAGCCCGGGAGGAGGTTCGTCAAACGACGCCGGTTCACACCGCTACAGCGAAAACAGGGATTACGACGAGTCTTTCGGGGTGCAGTGTCTTATCCCCGCTTTACGGGGTGTCAAGCTACCTAAAGATTTTAAGGGGCCCCGCAAGGTACCTAATTACACAGCAGATTTAGCTCCAGAAGCTTGGGTTGAAAGTTATGAGATGGCCAGGGAGATGCTGGATGTGGATGAATCGGCTTGTGCTAAGTATTTTACTATGATGCTCGAAGGTACGGCCCGGACCTGGCTGAAAGCTCTACCCCCGAACTCTATTGGATCATGGGGGGAACTACGCGGCCATTTTATCAAAAACATCAAAGATACATGCAAACAGCCGATGTCAGTGGTGGATCTAGCAGCTTGTGTGCAAGGAGAACAGGAGTCTACAGCAGCTTGGGTACGGAGAGTAGCAGAGATTTTACACTCTTCGAATAGTATCAATCCTAGTACGGCGATAGTGACTTTGGAGAACAATCGCCGGTTTGAATCTTTAAAGTTAAAGCTCGGACGGCTTAAAAGAGAATGCAATGATATGGGAACTCTCATGAGTGCCCTGGTGAAATATGGAGACTCTGATAATACCAAGTATCCTGAAGCGGAAGGAGACAAGACTGGAAAGGTTAGCAAGTCTGGTAAACCGGCGCAAGTTAATCTGGCTACCGCAAGTTTTTTGGGCAAACGGAAGGCAGAGGGTGGTTCTGACTTCGTGGCCAGCACTCAAGTTCAAGGGGATTTTCAGCATAGCCTGGAAAATCCACCTTCACAAACCGGCGGAGGAAAACTTAGCTGGGATCAAGAGTTAGATCAGCCTTGTCCGAAGCATGGCATAAAAGGGCAACCGGCAAAGCATACCATGAGGGAGTGCATACCCCTTATGGAGGCAGTGGCGGGCCGTTTCAATCCTCATAATCGGCCTCCAAATGGCGGTTCAGGTCCTGGATTTTATGGTCCGGGTCATCAGGGGAACAGCTCCGGATCAGGATATAGGGGCAATAGCAATGGTTATCAAAACCGGGCAGGTAATCAGAATAATCAAGGAAATTATAATAGCCAGGGCAATCAGTCGCATCATCAAGGTGGTTACAATAATCAGAGTAATCAGCAGTAGGGCCAAGGGAATTATAATAGTCAGGGAAATCAGCAGCAATAACGTCAGCAACAGCAGCCGCAATCCGGATATCAGTGTAATCCGAAGGAATTGAGCAGTGGGCAATATCATGTCTTCACCACAAGTCTGTGTAAGAGAGACCAGAAGGTTTTGAAGCGGGCTGTTAATGCAGTTGAACCGGCGACACCGCAATTTTTGCGCTGGTCAGAGCAGCCCATTGTGTGGAGCAGAGAAGACCACCCGATGCGGGTGGATAATCCAGGCCATTTAGCCTTGGTGGTAGCACCTCAAGTGGGAGGCTACAAATTCACTAAGGTTCTCATGGACGGAGGTAGCAGTATCAATATCTTATACTATGAGACTTTCCGTCGTATGGGTCTGACGGATAAGAAGCTAAGGCAATCAAATACAGTGTTTCATGGAGTGGTCCCAGGTAAGTCAGATTATCCGGTTGGAAAGATTGACTTGGAAGTTACCTTTGGGAATGAGTATGATTCCAGATCAGAGATGATCACTTTTGAAGTCATCAAAATCAAAAGTCCATATCACGGTCTGTTTGGAAGGACGGTTTATGCTAAGTTTATGGCTAGGCCATGTTACGTTTATTTGCAGCTTAAAATGCCGGGTCATAAGGGCACGATTACGGTTCATGGAAGTCGCAAGATAGCAGTGGAATGTGAAGAAGGAGACGCAGCTTATGCAGAAGCAGTATGTGCCACAGAAGAGTTGAAATTTTATAAAGATAATGTTGATCCGGCAGATATGACTCCGCTAAAGAAGCCAACTATCGAGCATGATCCAGCGTTGAAGTTTAAATCAGTAGAGGAGACCAAGCAAGTTGATTTTGTGCCTGGAGATTCGTCTAAGCAATTCACTATCAGCGCTAACCTTGATCCCAAATAGGAAAGCGCGCTCATCGAGTTCATCCGTGAGAACCGGGATATCTTTGCATGGAAACCTTCTGACATGCCGGGTGTACCGAGGGAACTCGCTGAGCACAGTCTTAATATTGATCCGAAGTTTAAACCGGTCAAGCAGTATCTGTGCCGCTTCAATGAGGAGAGGCGCATGGCTATAGGAGAAGAAGTGGCCAGACTTTTGGCCGCAGGGTTCATAGTGGAAGTTTTTCATCCGGAGTGGTTGGCTAATCCAGTGCTGGTGTTGAAGAAGAATGGGAAGTGGAGGATGTGTGTGGACTACACAGACCTTAATAAAGCTTGCCCAACTGATCCTTTTGCTCTCCCTCGCATCGATCAGATCATTGATGCCACGGCGGGTTGTGAGCGGCTAAGTTTTTTGGATGCATATTCAGGATATCACCAGATCAAGATGGCAGTTAAAGACCAAGAGAAGACATCTTTCATAACTCCTTTTGGTGCTTTTTGCTATGTATCTATGCCTTTTGGGCTTAAAAGTGCACAGGCAACTTATCAGCGTTGTGTTCAGAATTGTCTAAAAGGGCAAATAGGGAGGAATGTTCATGCCTATGTGGATGACATTGTGGTCAAGTCAAGAAAGGAAGAAACAATGATAGAAGATCTCAGGGAAACTTTTGATAATCTTCGAGCTTATAAGATGATGCTTAATCCGGAAAAGTGTGCTTTTGGTGTTCCGGCAGGTAAGCTACTGGGATTCTTGGTCTCAAACAGAGGAATAGAAGCTAACCCAGAGAAAATCAAGGCCATCACATCTTTGACTAAACCGGTTTGCATCAACGATGTTCAGCGCATAGCTGGCCGGATCACAGCATTAAGCCGGTTCATCAGCCGTTTGGGAGAGAAGGCGATCCCACTTTACCAGATGTTGAGGAAAACAGACCGGTTTATATGGAGTGATGAGGCAAACGCAGCGTTTGAGGATCTGAAATGGCAACTGGCAAAACCACCGGTTTTAGCTGCTCCTATTGACAAGGAGCCATTGCTGTTATACGTCGCTGCTAATGCACGGGCAGTTAGCGTTGCAATCGTGGTTGAGCGCAAGGAAGCAGGGAAGGAGTACCCGGTTCAGCGCCCGGTTTAATACGTGAGTGAAGTACTCATTGAATCCAAGCAGAGATATCCTCATTGGCAGAAATTGGTATATGGTGTGTTCATGGCAAACCGGAAGTTGAAGCACTATTTCCAAGGTCATCCAATAACTGTGGTTAGTTCCGCACCGTTGGGGGATATAATCCAGAACAGGGAAGCTACGGGCAGAGTAGCGAAGTGGGCCATTGAGCTCAGCCCACATGAGTTGAAATATGTACCACGCACCGCTATAAAATCTCAGGCATTGGTAGATTTCATCAATGATTGGACAGAATTGCAGACTCCTGAGGAGAAGCCGGATCTTACTTACTGGACGATTCACTTTGACAGTTCAAAACAGTTGGAGGGCTCGGGGGCTGGAGTTGTCTTAACTTCCCCCAGAGGTGATAAATTTTGTTATGTCCTCCGCTTATTGTTTCCTTGTACTAATAATGCAGCGGAATATGAAGCACTACTTCATGGTTTACGGCTGGCAAAGGAAATGAACTTGAGTCGGGTTAAGTGCTTTGGCGACTCAGATCTGGTGGCACAGCAAGTTTCTGGCAAGTGGGATTCAAGGGATCCCCTCATGGCGGCTTATAGACGAGAAGTTGAAGTAGTTGCAGGATACTTTAAAGGATATCAGGTGGATTATATAGACCGGCGAAGGAACGAAGTGGCCGACGCTCTAAGCCGGCTGGGGTCTCAACGTAAACCGGTGCCACCAAACACTTTTTTGGATGAATTGCACAGTCCTTCGATTTAGATACCGTCGGAGGAAGATCTAGCTGTTCCGGATCCAGAGGCACAGTTAGTTGCAGCGCTCCATGTTATTCCAGATTGGACGCTGCCATATTTGGCATACCTGAGCCAAGGAGAGTTACCAGACGATGAAGAAGAAGCACGACAGATAATCCGGCGTTCTAAGTCCATGACGATTGCAAACGGAGAGCTTCACCATCGCAGTACTTCTGGAGTATTTCAGCGGTGTGTATCGGCTGAGGAAGGTTGTGAGATTCTTCGCGAGATTCATGAAGGGGATTGTGGTCATCATGCCGGTTCAAAATCGTTGGTGGCTAAAGGATTCCGGCATGGTTTCTATTGGTTAACTGCTCATGCAGATGCGGCAGATCTGGTCCGGAAGTGTGACGCTTGTCAGAAATTTTCAAGACGTGCCCTGGTTCCGGCGCAGGAACTCCGGATGATACCAATAACTTGGCCGTTTGCGACTTGGGGGCTTGATATGGTTGGACCTTTTAAGCGATCCCAAGATCAGAAAACTCATCTACTAGTAGCAGTAGACAAGTTTACAAAGTAGGTTGAAGCGGAGCCTATAAGCAAGTGTGATGCGGCAACGGCAGTCAAATTCATCAAAAAAGTAACTTTCCGGTTTGGCTTTCCACACAGCATCATCACAGACAATGGCACTAATTTATCTCAGGGTGAGATGGAAGAATTCTGTCAACGAGAGCATATTCGTTTGGACGTATCTTCTGTGGCCCACCCCCAATCCAATGGTCAGGCTGAAAGGGCAAATCAGGAGATTTTGCGAGGTATCAAACCCCGGCTTATGACACCTTTGCAGAGAACCCCAGGATGTTGGGTTGAGGAGTTGCCATCTGTTCTTTGGAGTATCAACACTACACCAAATCGGTCTACAGGTTACACACCTTTTTTCATGGTCTATGGTGCTGAAGCAGTCCTTCCGAGTGATATACGTCATGATTCACCAAGGGTGACGGCTTATGTTGAAACAGTCAACGAGAGAGCAAGATAGGACAGTTTAGACCGGCTGGATGAAGAGCGTGATATAGCTGCAGCACGATCTGTGATTTATCAACAAGATTTACGCAGATATCATAGTCGCCGGATCAGAACAAGGACGTTCCAGGAGGGCGACTTGGTACTCCGGCTCATCCAAGATCAAACAGATATGCACAAGCTATCCCCGCCTTGGGAAGGGCCCTTTGTGGTCATTAAGAATCTACATAACGGTTCATATTACCTGGTGGACGTTCGAGAACACAAGGACTCACGGACGTCAGAAGAGGAGACGAAGAGGCCGTGGAACATCGCCCATCTATGGCCATACTATACTTGAGCTACGTGCTCCAATGTATCCTATGTATATATTACGAGTAATGAATAAACCGGCACCCTCGGTAAACCGAGGGTTCAGCCCTTTTTCTATATACAACTATCTTGTGAGGACAACCATACAAGTTTTTTATCATAGATTATATTTCAATATATTGGCCGATTTAGAAGTTGATTTTTTGCAGAGTATACAAAGGAGCAATTAAACTCTCTAAAGAACATGAGATCATATCCGGTTCGAAGAGAGGACGCTTCACGATTTACCCACCGGTTCAGGAGGAACCATGGAGGCCCTCTGGGAAAGATGGATAATCCACATCCCATTGATTGGATCAATTCTTATGTACATCGGCCCTCTGAAAAGAATGGTTCGCCCACGTTCAGTGATTGGCTAGGCCCTCTGGGAAAGAATGGTTTTGCCCACGTCCCAGTGATTGGCTCAAGTTTTATGTACGATTCTATCGGCCCTCTGAAAAGAATGGTTCGCCCACGTTCAGTGATTGGCTAGGCCCTCTGGGAAAGAATGGTTTTGCCCACGTCCCATTGATTGGCTCAGTTTTTATTTGCGGTTCTATCGGCCCTCTGAAAAGAATGGTTTCACCCACGTTCAGTGATTGGCTAGGCCCCCTGGGAAGAGATGGCTAATCCACGTCCCATTGATTGGCTGAACCTTGCTTTGAGCCTGGCAACTCTTAAAAAGCCTCGACTACATGGTTTTATTTGCAAAATTTGCATCTTTTTGTGTTTGCGTTTTATAACCCTTTAAACCGGAGTGGAGCAGCTACAGAAGCTGACCACATATCTATAAAGTGGAAAGTCTGGGTCATGAATACCAGCATGAGTAACCCGGTGTTCATTAAAACCTGGATCATATATCAGGCAACAAGCTACAAATTTCTGAACAAAGTCTGGGAGAACAAGATGAACCGGAGTTTATCATCAAGATGAACCAGAGTTTTCCGGGTTTTTAATTGGATCCATGAAGGTCTTCATTAAGCGACTTTAAAGTCCTACCGGATTAAGAATATTGAGCGTATATAATCTCAGGTATAAAGTTATTTCTGGTATAAAGATATACTTATTTGACGTTTTAAGAGAACAATTTAATCCGTCCAGTGGTAAACCACTAGGACATATTTTCAGTATTATTTCTGCAGGAGCAGAGGATATGCAAGATAAACAATATCAGACAACATTTCAGTAGGCAAATATTTCATATAAAGAAAGACAGAATATCCAGATTAAAGCAGATCAAGTTTTAGATATCCTATTACAAGGCATAGCAAGCCCGACGGATTGGAAATATTGTTTGGCGAAACACAGACTGCGATTACAGCAATAAATTTTAAGTTATGCTCCTCCTTGTTGAGACGGCTGGCCATCACCTTGATCCGGAACATCTTCATCTTCTTGAAGTGGTTGGAAGTCCGGCACACGCCAGTCGATCTTCGTCCAAGCCCGGAAATACATCTCGTCGTTGATAAGCTCAGAAGGTTCAATATCAGGAGCAAAGGTATGAGGACGAACCGGCGGGATTAAGTTGACGGTGTCATAAACCGGCCGATCCACCCGTTCGTTTTGCAAGTCATATCCAGGATGATACCTGGATAAATCGGACTCAGCTGCAAGCTTGCTGGCGAGGGGACGCATCTCCTTTGTCAAGGCGTAAAGATCTTTTGCAGTAAAAGTCGAGCCGTCGTCTTTTGTATCAGGAAAACCGGGTAAAGCTTCCTCCGGATCAAGATCCGGGACCCAAGCCTTAGCCCTGGTAAGGGCCAGAAGAGCGCCACCTCGGGCGGCAGATTTTTTGACTTCTTCAAGACGAGCCGGCAAAATAGATAACTTGTTCAACATATCTTGGATCGTCGTAGGGGCCGGTTTACCAAAAGAAGTTGCACTAATGATCCTCTGAGCGCCGGAATACAGCTGCTCGACCAAGGTGTAACATGCTTTAAGTTTCTTCCGTAAGTCATCCCCAAGATGGGAGACACGGCGCCCTGCATATAGATATTATGGTTAAACCGACACAAATGGAGATTACAGGGATAAAAGCAGGAGTTCAGATTATGCTTACCAAAGACTGCAGAGGTCATCAATTCAATCTGCCGTTTTAAACCGGTTAATTCTTCTGTAATCGAATTAAGCGCCCCTTCAGCGTCCTGAACCCTTTTCTCCAGATCTTTCTTTTGAACCTCAAAAGTGGTTCGCTCTTCTTTAAAGTATTTCTTCAGATTTTCAGCAGTCTTTAAACTCACCTGAAGATCTTTTTTAGCCTTTGAAGCGGCAGATTCTGTTTCAGCAAGACGGCTCCGAAGTTCATTAATTTCAGCAGCGTTCCGGTTTAACTCAGCCTGCAAGCATAGTTAAAAGACAAGAGGTAAAAATCAGACAAGTCTCAAGCACACAAACAAGTTGTATACTTGACACTTGGGGGCTAATGGCAGTTGAAGCAACAAGTAACAACAATTCAAAGATTACAAGTCTCAAGCACACAAACAAGTTGTCTACTTGACACTTGGGGGCTAATGGATGGTTGAAGTATCATCAGAAATTTTTACAAGTATCAAATACATAAACAAGTTATCTACTTGATACTTGGGGGCTAATGGATGGATCAATTGTTCAAACTGTAAAGTTCCGGTTCACCTTCAGCACACAGCTAAACCGAAACTTGGGGGCTGTTAGGGGATAGAAGCATATCAAAGGTACAAAGTCAGAAGGAAAGGGTTACCTCATATTTCTCCCTCATTAAGTTAACCAAACTTGCTTCATAGTCTCGGCTGCTGTGGAGCCGGTTTAGATACCCAGAATAAATTTCTTGGGCGCTCATATCAGCAAGATTGGATACTTCAGTACTCCATTCGCCCTTCTCTTTATATAACTTCTCCGTTTTAGCCGTATGCTTGGCTAAAACGGTGGGCTCAGCCGGAGCAACGAAGGCAGCACCAGTCACCACAACATCTGGAGAAGCAGGTGCAATTGGGGGAGTCGCAGTGTGGGCCGGATTGGGAGATGCCGGATTAATCTGAGGAGAGTTGACCCGGGCCGGACTTGGCAGATTATGGGCATCTTCAACAGTAGGATTTTCGGGTACGGAGAGGTGATCCGTAGGCGCAGGATCTTCAAGAGGAGCTATGGGCTCGTCTTCTGGAGGAACGGTCATAGCCGGATCATCGGCCTGATCATCTGCAGTGGTCTCAGCAGAAGGCTTGTTTGCCTTGGATTTCTTACTAGGCTTTGGCTTGCTGGAAAAAGTATGCGAAATGAGTTAACATTATAAAGTAAAAATGAATCATAAACCGGAAAGGTTAAAAAGTTACCCTGGGACAGTTTTCAAGGGAGGAAGCTGCGTGGCAGTAGATTCACCAGAAGAAGAAAGCGGAGTTTCCTGATAATCAGGATCAGACGGTTTAAGAGGTTTTCGGATAAGCCCGGCCTTGGGATGAAGAAGAGTCGGAGAAAGTATCACCTCAGCACGGCGTTTTCGAACCGGAGTTAAAGAAATCCCGGATGATTCCACAGCCAGGCCACTATGGCGAGTGGTCCGGCGAAGAGCTTCATGTTGTTGCTTCTTCAAAATAAAATTAGGATCCAACTGAACATAAGGGTGATAAAATTGATATTTCCGGACGGTCCGACGACTTTTTTGTGGAAGAGGTTCTGAATCAGAAGAAAGAATGGTTACCTCAACTTCAGCCGGATTATCACCTTCAGCCAACTCTTGTGGAAAGGTTATCATTAGATACAGATATAAGTTCAAGAAAGCAAAATTCAAACCGGATTAATTCATACCTCGGAATCCGGATCATCATCTTCAGCGGGAGAACTGGCGTCAACAGCTGCTTTTCTTTTCTTGTTGGCAAAGGTTTTTCGGTGTGCTTGTTTGCCGGTTTTCTCCTGAGGTTTTCTCTTCCAGAAAGGATCATCAGACTATTCAAAATAAAGAAAGACAATTCAAAAGACGGTTTAAAGAAATGGGTTACTAATACAGGGCGAAGTAAAACTTACAGCAGGCAGTTTGTTCTTTTTTATAATACGGAGCCAGCCCGACTTTGCTGCAGTCTGCTAAGGTGACGTTGAGCATCTTTTTAGCCGACTCAATAAGCTCCGATTCAGATAATTTGTCCTTAGTAAACCGTTGAGGATCGTCCGGTTTACCAGAATATTGGCACATCAGCTGTGATCGCTGGCTTAAGGGAAGGATGCTCCAAGACAACCAGCAGCGCATAAAATCAGTTCCAGTCAAGCCATTGGCTATGAAAGCTCTTAACCTGGAGAGCTGTGATGAAAACCGGGTCCGCTCGACAGAGCTGAGCCGTTGTGGTAGAGGATGATCCTCCGGAATACGGGTTTCACGATAACCCGGCAAAGGGTTCTCCCCTTCAGGAGAAGTGTCAACGCAATAAAACCATGACTTGTTCCAATCCTTTGGATGCGTGTGTAAAGCGGCGTGAGGAAAAACAACGTCTCTCCTCTTCTGGATACTAACGCCTCCGAGCTCCTGATGCGGTCCACTGGTGAACTCTGTGCGCCGGTTCAGGTGACAGAAGTCCCGAAACAGATCGACAGATGGTTCTTCTTGTAGATATACCTCCGAAAACACTTGGAAGTCACAGATATTTGAAACAGAGTTGGGTCCAATGTCCTGAGGGTGGAGTTGGAAGGCAGCAAGAACATCCCGGAAATACTTTGAACCGGGGGAGAGAAGCCTCGAGATATGTGATCAAAGAACACAATGACCTCCCCGGACCTGGGAGTAGGAGGACATTCATTCCCCGGGGCCCGCCACTTCAAAACAGACTGAGGGCCTAACGTACCAATTTCAGAAATTTTGACCAAGTCTTCCTCAGTAATGATAGAAGGGACCCAATCGCAGGAGACATACTGCTTGGCCATTGCAATGGAAGGACAAGTACTGGAAAAGATAAAGTGCAGAAAACGGATTATGCGGGTACAGCAGTATAAACCGGAAATTTATGAAAGTTACGTAGCGGTTTGACTGAGGACTAATGGCATGATTAAACCGGCAATTACAGCGAGCTACGTCATTTCCGGTTCATGACAGTACAAGAGGAACAGCTAAACCGTCGCGTTCAATTTTAAAAGTTTTGCAAGAACAGGGCATAACAGTTTAAACCAGAGTATATCTAATGGATCTACAAAGGAGAAGAAACAGTTTCCTTGTAAACAGCTAAGTGGAACAGATCTGGACGTGCAAGGAAAAGAAAAATAAAGTGCAAGAAAATACAAGAAGAAACGCCAGGGATCTTATGCGGAGCAGATGAATCTATAGGATTAAGTGTAGGTGGCAAGATCTAAAGCTAATACTAGTGGAAGATCTGTTAACTGGGCATAAAGGTCACAAATTTTCTACGAGATAAGTATCTACGAGTAACAAGACGAAGCTTTCATAGAAAAACTCTAATGGCGGAAGAACAAGGGAAGAACCCTAGAAAATACAGATCGGTAATGAGGAAGAAAGGACGTACCTGAACAATGGAGGACAGCAGCGGAGTTCTCTGGTCGAAACAGGTTGATGCAGCGGCCAGGGAGGTCTAGATTCAGCGAGGTGACGGCGGCGCTCCAAGCTCGGGCGTCAATGGAGTCTTGAAAGCTCGGGCGGCGAACGAAGGAAGAAGAAGCGAGAAGAAGGAAGAATGAAGGGGGACGGCGGTATTTATAAGCGAAAGGACAGATGCGAAGCGACAGGTGCGGGATTCGAGGGGGCAAAGATTGGATAAAGATCCTTGTGACGCCTCGATTTTCGGATAACCATTAAACAAAGCTACGGTACAGCTCACAGCGTTAAATGCGGAGATGATGTCACGGTCAGATCTAGTGAATCTCGAAGATGACGTCAGAGCCGGTTTACAAGAGTGTGAATACAGAAGAAAATTATACAAGACAAAGAAGACTGATATGAACAAGTTCAAATCATTCTGGGGCCTAATGTCAGGGATATGACTAGCAGGTATAAACCGGCTAGTGTAAACCGGCTTAGTTATATTATACTTTGTTGTAATATTTAGTAAAGGCTACGGCCCATGAGATCTTAGGGCCCATGTGTAGAATTAAGGTTTGTAAACCGCCAAGCGATGTAACTTGAGAGATAAGGAAGAAAAGACAGAGACCGAGGCGGACACAAGTATGAGCCGGCCTCGGGACTCTGTAAACCGGAACAGGCGTCACCTCTATATAAAGGGACGACCCGGCGACGGTTCAAGGACAAGCAACAATCAAGCCGTCGAGACACAGGCTAGCGAATCCGCTCCCTGTAATCCGACGCCCAAGCAATACCAAACCAACTAGACGTAGGCTTTTACCTTCATCGAAGGGGCCGAACTAGTATAAACCCTCTGTGTCCTTTTGTGTGCTATGAACCCCTTCAAGCTAACCCGTGCGATGGTTCCATCATCAAGTCCGCTAAACCGGACATCTGCCGTGCTATTTCCACGACACAAGTGGAAGCACCATGCTCCGCGCTGGCCGTCGACACTGTCCCCCGATGACTATGCCCACGCCCAGTGGAAGCACTTAGCACCACGCTAGTGGGAAGACGAAGACTAGCCTAGGTGCTGAACACGGCTATTGGTTCAATTTTGTTGCCCTCTTTCTATAGTTTAATTCGCTTTCTTTTCGGAGTAAAACTTGGAGTTTCGTGTTCTTGAAAAAAGGTAGGGGTTTTCCTTGATTCGCATCATTTTCTTGCCTTTGGTTTCTGTCTAAAGACATGGGGCTCAGGCCTGCTGCCCACTCCCGTTAGTGCTTCGTGAGCGGGGGTTGGGCACGCTTTGCGCCCAATGCATGTTGGAGCTGCCTCAAGCGGCACTCAAACGACCGTCACAGGGTTGCGGTGCACGCGCCTCGCCAAGGCTGGTGCTAAAGTTCTCACCAGGCACCCTCAGGAGGGTCCGCGGGGATCCTCAGGAGTCTTAGGCGTTCATCAGCCTCGGTATGCCATCTCGCAAGAAAGGCGCCCTCGCGCCACGAGGACTCATTCAAGACCCTCCACTCCCACATAAGTTGCGGTGTTGGCTTCCGTCAAGGGCCTTTTGTCTTGAGACGGGACCCCTCACCACCTACCTTAAAAGCATCACCTAAAGTCATACATAATAGAGGAACTCTCCTCCCCAAATTCCTCTCACCCCCCTCGGGGTAGTGTCCGAAAGCTTTCTTACGTACAGGGCAAAACAACAAATAAGAGCCTAGCGAGGCGCATCGCCATCTGCATCATCGTCATCGCCATCGCTCTCTCTGGTTGTCGGCGCACCCACGTATCCCTCGGTGGAGAGCTCCTTGATTAGATCGTCCACATGGTCGTCCACCCACTTCTCTAAGACACACAGAGTGGCTCCGGGCACAAGGGCTGTCGCGACGTCGAAGTCAAAGTCAGGATCAAGGCTGATAAGGTGGCTGAAGACGCGCAAGAATGCGCGACCAAGGAGGTCACGGCTTCTTTCCTCAACAAGCTGGCGAGCTTTCGCAGCCCAAGCCTCCAGACGGGTCACGACTTTGGTGAAGAAGTGGAGGTAGCCAGCATCATCATCCTCATGAGGCCATGGGACACTCTCTTTGCAGATCATTTCTAGGGCCCAGTTGGCCCTCGCCCAGAGACCTTTGAGCATTGAAGAACGCTTGCGCTGCATCGTCCGGAGGCGACTCGCCTCGTCCACAGCCCGACCCACGAGAGACTCGGCGTCCGTGACTTGCCTTTGAAGCGATGACAGTTTGGCCTTGATGGAGACATGTGCCTCCCGGGCGGATGCTTCGTGCTATACCATGGTGTCCAGATTCTTCCTGGGGGCAGCGGTCCTACCCTCCATCTCAACCTACTACAGGTGAGATTTGGTCTCCTAAAGCATCAGTTTCAGGTGGTATTCTTCTACAAGGGCTTCACGAATCTTTTCCACCTTCTGATCGACTTCCTACTCGATCTTAGCTTCTCGGGTAGCAACGACGTCCTAGGCTGCCGCAACTTGGCGGTCCCTCACTTCCAGTCTCTCAAGCTCCAAATTATGCTCCAAGGCATCAAGCAACAACGCCTCCTCGCGCTCTTGGAGCTCCTTCCCATTGGATGGTCTCCCCTCGGCGATGTCGTCAGTGCGGCTCACCGCGCCTGGATTCGCTGCTCAAGGATAGCGTTCGATGCCTGAAGCTCCTTCTCCTGCTCCTCAGCCACCTTGCAGCGGCGATCAACGGCCATGGCCTGTTCCAAGGCACGAGAACAAGCCTCGCGAGAAGCCGCAAGGGACTTCTCGGCATCCGCTCTGGCCCGCTCGTGCTGCCGATGCCCAAGATTGACGGCAACCTTCAGCTTGTGCCACTTCTATGCCAGGCAGAGATTCTCTGACTCAAGGCGTGCATCGACATCAACAAGCTCTTCCCCGAGCCGGCCCAGTATGCTGACGACTTCCTGGAAGAGGTCCTGGCAGACAGCATTGCACCCGCGCGCAAGCTCCATTGCGTGGCCAGGCCCCCTGGTGCAGGGGGCTACTGAAGAAACACGTGGTGTCCTGCCAGTCCCTAGCAAGGGGCTGGTGGCCTGCGCTCGCCCGGCCATCTTTTCAGCTTCAGAAGGAGGACCGAGTAGCGCAGCTCCGACACTCGAGGACTCGGCCGGTTTTGAGGGAGCCCGCCCGCGGGACAAGGACGCTGGAGGCCTAGGCCATCGGACCCCCGGTGAAGCGCTCGCCTTGCGAGCCGTCCCCATCTCTCGCGCAGATGCTTGGTGCAGGGAGCCTGAAGCCGGCATCGAGCCCAGAACCCCCGAGGGGCGACCCCCAGGATCTTCTGCCTTCACGAATGGAGCATCCCTGGGGAGGTAGGGTCGGGAACGAGCATCGCTCACGAAGAAATGCAAAGATAAGACACTTACCTGCTCACTGCTATATATTTCCTCTGTTTCAGGGGCCGGAGACCATCCTTGTTGCAACCCCACAACCCTTTCCTCTTGCGGAGCGCCTCGAGGTTCGGGCGAAGCGGGCCGGAGAATGGGGCGTGATCTTCAGAGGCTGGAAGACTCGTGGCCGCCTCAAGAGTATGCGCCTGAGCCTTAGGCGCGGTCTCCTCGAGGGCGACGGGCCACACTTGCTCAGGGACGGCGAACTCAGGAGCACCCCGCGGGGGCTCCTGGAGCGATGACCTCGGGAGCCCCGAGCGATGTCAACTCCTCATCCGACGCCTCGGGAGTATTCGGCGCCGTCCTCCCCTTGCACCCACATTTGGGGGTCGTGTCGCGGGATCGTTGAGCACCGGAGTCACCAAGACAGGGTTTTCTCGGGGCTCGACAAGGCCCCTTGGGCGCAACCACCATTCGTCAAAAAAGGGCGTCTGCTTTGCGAAGTCCTCCTTGTTTGAGAAGTTTTACAGGAGGAAACCGCCCTCCGGAATCGCAGCGGGCGCTGGGTCGCCGGTCAGATGCCCGAGCACTGCGCGCAGCGTCTTGGAATGAAGCAAAGGCTCCTGGAGCCTGATGGGATCTGTAGGGCCGATGAAGGTCCACATCAGACGGGAGTGTCTCTAAAGCGGGGCGATTTGTCGCCCGACAAACTCCCTCATCACCATCGGAGCCGTCACCCCCGCCTTCTTCAATGTAGCCAGCCTAGCCCAAAGGAAGGCAAGTTGGCGATCAACAGGCTTCTCATGGCCCCAACCAGAGCTGGGCTGTACCGGACTTCATGGAAACAAGAGCAGAGGGCTGAACATGGTGGCGTCGACGAACACCCACTGCTTCCGGAACACCTTCACGTCTGGGCGGAGCGCGAAGTCGATGCCCGAACTAGAAGTCGCCGCTTCGTGCTGAAAGGCCGTGCACCTAGAGCACTGACGATCATCAACCAGGCGGAGCGAGAAGAAATGGTGAAACAAGGCAACAGATGGGGTAATGCCCACCATGGCCTATCACAGGAAGGCGAAGGTGGCCAAATGGGTAATGGACACAGGGTCCAGGTGCAGCGCGTGGATCTGGTAATGTGAGAGTACGACATTGAAGAAATTGGAGAAAGGGGGGACCAATCCAGCCAAAAGAGCGTGAAGATGAATGGAGATCTCGGTGGCTTCCATGTCCATCAGTGACCGGGAAGCGAGCCAGACTACTGTCTCCTTCCACTCATTGGAGTTGCTGGCGAGGGCCTGTTGGACCTTGGCTAGCCTCTTCGAGTTGATCACTGTCGATCGATTGAGCGCAGGCTCCAAACCCAACCAAGATTCAACAGGAGCGCTGGGCTTCCCCTTCATCCTCCTCGACTTGGGGGCCATGGAAACGAAGAGAGACGGGCGCGGCGCTGGAGCTGGCAGGAAAACCGCAAGATCGCAAGATGGCAAGACGAAGAGGGACCCGAGACAGAGTGCGGCGGGCAAGCTAGGCTGGGCCGTGTTAGCAGCAGGCGGCCGTCAAGTCAAGCAGTTGCGAAGGCTACGTGGGAAAGTGGGGCGGACACCACTCTCCCTACGCCATGCGTCGACTGGGCCACATGCGATTGGGGCCTCTGGCTCTTCGCCCTTGCCCTTTGGCTTCGTCTCGAAGCCAAGTCCGAGCGCGCCTTGCGCCCGGGGGCTACTGTCGGCGTTCTGGGAACCAGGGTAGCTAGACTTGCCTGCCTGCGGCCCATGACATGGCTCCTTCACCGGCCTGGTACGACCCATCTTTAGAATAGACACTCAAGACCCTCGCAGGGGCCAAGCCTCGCGAGGCAGACGACACCAAGACCTCCGGAGGGAACAGTCTGGCTAGGCTGGCTCCACAGGGGCAGAGAACTCTATGCAGTCCCTCATCTCGTGAGATTCGGATGACGCAAGCCATGACGACCAAGGCTAGGCGGGTGCTAGCAGGCGCAGGACGACCAGCTTCCTCTTTGGTGCTAAAGAGGCAAGCGCAGGCGCGGAGTCCCGAGGAATCAACCAAAGGTTTCCATTTCCATGCAACAAGACCAAGATCACCAGGACAGTAGGATGGAGCTGATCGTCAAGCCCACTGTGGCGTCAAGATCAGAAGCTTTGCAGGCGAAGACCACCTTTAGTCAGGATAAGATGTACTAGTTGTCTCCTTTCAAATTTGGCCATTGTGGGATCCCTTCCCGCCTATATTTTGTGGGAAAAGGACCAAGGCCACTATAAATATAGCTTAGCCACCACCATAGGAGGGGATCCAGATCGAACAGATCATTGAGACCTCCCTCTAGACACACACTAGCAAGAACACACCTCGCGAGGTGGTTCACCCACTGTACTAGTTCTTCCTCAGCCCACCTTGAGGCAATCCACCACATTGCAGGAGTAGGGACACTCATCACTAGGTGGCTTGAACCTGGGTAAACTGCCCTGCGTCGTGTTCTTTCTTGTTCCTTGAGCTAGTTCGTAGAAACGTCGAGTAGACTGATAGGCGGAGTTGCATTCTTCGCACGAACCCCAAGGTTTTGCGGAGCACTGAATCCGACAAAGGCTGCCAGAAGTAGTACAAAGCCCCTCCGCAATAGTAGTATTTAGGGGCTATTTTTGTTCTATTCATCTGATTATAGATGTGGTGGAGCAGACAAAGTACTTAACATTAGCTAGTATATAAAGTTTAACGAGATATTTCAGTACGTGGTTGGCAACAATTGGGGAAAAGTTGGTCGGTTTAGCTATCGAGTTGAACGGTTTGTATAAAGAACGACCGCTTAATCTATGAATGAAATCTATGCATAATAACTGAATTTAGTTGCAAAAATTATATAGTGCTAGTGATTTTTAAATGCATATTTTGACAAATCGCAGTGTTACATGGTTTTCAGATGGCAATGTTACTAGATCAACAAATGTCAATCTTTCCAGTTTGACAAATGGCAATATACCCAATATGACAGATGCAAATCTTATCAAATTGGTTATACGTGGTTGCACACGGGTCATTTAAAACAACTGTTTGCGTTGAAGGGATGTACAAGTCCTGTTCGGCACATTTTCTCTTGGCTTAGCGCTGAAGTCTGGCTTTGCATACCGTATTCAATTTTAATTATTTGCGTGGAAGAGACGCATAAATCCCGCGCTGTGAATTTTCTCTTGACTTCCTGGGGAGGGCCATAGCTCTCACTTTGCATACGGGTGTTCTATCTAAAATATTTGTGATCAAGAGCTGCACAAATCCTGCTCGGCACATTTTCCCTTGGCTTCCTGGGGAAGCTATCGGTTTGCATACAGGTGTTCTAACTAAAACGTTTGCGATTAGTGTTTTATATTTAAAAACCATTAATGTTTTTTTAAGAAAATCGTTTGATAAGTCTGTACACTAAGAGAGAGAATCGCAAGTTCATTCAAACCATATCTTTCATTCAGTCACACTCTGAATTTATATTCACTAGAAGAACGCCCGTGCGTTTTAACGGGGCCACATTAACTTTAAGAGTTCAACATTAATATTCTCATACATATCAAGTGACATTGGCGACCTTTTTACCATCAAATCCTCACACACACTCTCTTCCTCCCTCTTCCTCACTCTCTCTCCCCCTCCCTCTCTCTCTAACACACACACACACACATATCCATCTTATTGGGTACGGGACCATAATTCATCTATTTCACACACGCGCGCTAGTGCATAACAATATGGATTATGTGTACTATATTTGCCACCACAACTGAGGGAATTAATTTCATGTAAATCGGCCAGCCACAGCTCTAAGAATACGCGGAGGAGGTGGCCCGGGTCGGCGTCGGCGCCGTCTGGCGCCGTCCAGGGCCTGCTTCCAAGTGTGTCTGCGTCGGCCACCCACGCCGGGTCCTTCAAGTGTTGCTTCCACCGCACCAACTCCCAGAGCCACGGCCATGACCAGGGCCAGGGAAGCCGCCCTTCTTCGCCCCTGCACCGGCCCCAGCCAACGCGGTGCCGCGGCACCCTGCCTCGCCATCCTCGTCCTCCGGCACCGTCGCGACCTAGTAACACAACCCAAGCATCGGCCTCGAGAATCAAGAACGCTCGACAACGGAGAGGGAAGGGAAGATCATATACATCTATATCTATATCTATACCAATTATTTGCATGCATCTCCATCTCTCTCATATTCTACAAAATTAAATATATATAGAAATATACCTTTTGAGTATTATATCATGTGCAACATACATACAAAGAAGAACAATTATTTGCATGCACCTCTTTTAGTAGTGTAAAACTCGTGGAATTCTTAGCCCCCTCCATCATCGTTACATCAGGGTCTTTGTCAGTCGACATCTCCGAAGCACTATCAAATCCATCAGTTTTTATGACCTACAAAGGTATTCTAATATAAACGAAGATTATAATATATTTTTTATGATGGTGGTATGGAAAATATATATTCATTGGACAAATGCTAGAAATGAGCAGTTTCTAGTAGATTGAGTGGCATCCCAATTTTAATAATTTTAGGCTCACCTGTAAATCACATGTTGATGGTTATTCTGACGAAAATCTACTATTTAGGGTATGTGGTATATTGCCCATAAAAAACTATGTTACATTTCTCCACGAGCAAATAACGGATTTCCCCTTTATATAATGATAGTCGGTCATCTGTAATTTCTTGGATATTTTTAAGTAATTTATTAAGAAAATATTTTATGCTATTCTGAATATATATAGTGTACAGGTATAAATAAAGGTTTATTTTTATGATATTCCCATTATACCCCTCCTATACGAGTTGTTGTCCTCTCCTGCACGACCGCACTCTATCCACTCCCTCTTCGCACCACTCACTCTCTTGTTCCCCTCCCTCTCTAGATCCATAGACTTCACCGGCGTCGCTCACTCTCCTCTCTCCGCCCTCGCCCCCACAACCAACAGAATCGGCGACCTCATCTCCCACCCCTCCACCCTTTCATCCTTCCCCTATTCTCACCAAAATTAGTGAAGGGGGCGGGGGGTCGAGAGACTAGACGGTTGCCTGATCCGCCCACAAACCGACGAACAACATCACGCCAAGGTCACCAATGCCGTCATGAAATGACAGGCTTCTTCCACCTCAACAGACTTGCTCACGCACCAAGATATGAAAGGGGGCCTTCTACTTCTCCCTCGCTCATCACCCCTTTGGCCAAACCATGGATCAACCTTCCTCTACTCTGACCCATGCCATGGACCGAGCTCACTTCCCTCCTCAAGGTCATCTCTTCACCCCTTTCCTCGTGTGGCATGTTGCACCGTTAACCGTCACCTTATCTCCCTCCATTTCCTCCCATATCGAGACATGCATGTGTTTCTGCTTGGCCGCTTCACCTCACCGCCGCCTTCATCTCCTTATACAATGTCGTATCCGTCGCCTTCTGCCAGCTGTAGAAGAGCGTATTCGATTCTTGAACCTACAAAATATATAATGTTGAGGTCAATAAGTATGAATTTCTCTTGTCCCTAGTACTATATTTTTATACATGCTTATTGCATAACCAACATGTGTGTCGTAGTGTACTGTGGACTTGCTGAGCTGCTCGACCTTGAGCTTGTCAGTTTGGCAGAGCATGTTCTTTGTCTTAACCTCCATCTGCAGCTCGGCATCGCGGATGGCGACGGCCTTTGCGGCCTCAACCTTAGCGACCTTGGCCTGCCAGTCCCAGCCTTCCCCTTCATGGCGTGGTCGGTCATTGAGGCGGCATTGTCGGCCTTCCTAGTGTTCTCAAACACCCGCACCTCCGCCTTTACCTTGGCCTTCTCCTTGAGCGCCTCGCCTGCTGCCGCACAGAGAGCACCTTGTTCTCGGCGTCCACCTTAGCGGCGTTCTGGCACGTGAGGCCATCCCGCTCCACAAACATCTGCCTTGCCCCTGCTCATTGCCTCCTGTTGTTTCTTCTCGCCGAGGTAGGAGAAGTACTCATGCCCCGCCACGTCCACCAACTGCTTCATGATGGCATTGTAGATGAAGAGGCCGAATTGGTCCAGCTCCTTCTGCATGCTGCTGAACACCTCCTGCTTGAACTTTTTTGTGCAGGTGAAGATCTCGTCCATGGTTAGCTGCGCCACCAGCATCCGGGTCTCACCCTCGATCAGCCCTTTAGCCCTTCACCATGTCATGCCCGTGGCTCCTACCGTACAAGTGCAACAGCGCGATCAACTTCACGTGGAGTAGGAGCTCCGCTTAGACAGTGGGCAGGGCTGGACATACCGCTCGTGGCTCAATCGGTGTTTGACACGCTCGGTGCTGGCCTGTTAGAGAAAATGGACGATCTGGTCTGCTAAAATCGACCTGGAAAATTGTCGGTCCGATCCGGTCTGGTCTTCAACCGGTCCGACCAAGAGGACTGAGAAAAATTGTCACTGCCTCCGCCATTCGTTTTTAGCGTACCGACCGGCAGCCCCCGAGTAAACTACCATGTACACAAGCTTCCCCTCTCCTTCTTTTCTTTCCTCCCCATGCACCATAGCCTCTCGTCGCCATTGTCGTGCATGCACCACTGACGATCTCGAGTTCTCAACTTGGCGCTGGCAGCGTTCTAGCTGCGGGTTTCACTGCCATGTTAGCGACCGTTTTAGCACATCACACATGCAGGCCATCAACTGGGGAAAACGGTCGATTGGGTGTGAACTTCGGATTGTGCGAGAATCGCTCAACCGTGATTTCTGCGTGAGATTTAATAGCCTCCGCCTATAATCACGCACCATGATCCTACGCTGTCGTTTTCTTTGTTGAAGCATATGTTCAGGTCCAATCGCCGCCACATGATTCTATCACTCTCCCATTGCTCTCTCCGTAACAACCTTTCCTTATCGTTTGCGTCTTTATCGCGAGTAAAGGATTAGCAAGGTCTGCTCAGGAGTTAGTTGGGTTACTGGCCGCACCTGCCTGTGTATATCTTGTATAAATGTATACATCTATAACTGAATATGACTGCTTTCAGTCGTGTTGGTGTGTTCCGAAAATCATGGCACCATTTGACAACAAACTGAACGTCATGTTTTTTTTTCATGCTTAATACGCTAATTATGGCAAGGCCCGAACACAAAAAAACATGGGCTCGTGAAAAAAACTGCTAAGAAAGGTTCATGGCTAACAGCCGCGCACTTGCCGCGGCACATCACCAACCTCATCGCTGGCGCTCCCGCATGTCCACCACCTCGCCACATCACCCGCACACACAACCCACCTCGTCGCTGCCCCAGCACATAGACGCCGGTGGTGGTTGGCCGGTCCCAATGGTGGCTCGATGAGGGACCAAACCAACCCGGACCGTGTCGCCTTGGTAGCGTCGCCGAGTTCCAGGGTGGTCACCCGGGGACCGATGGTGAAGACGGTGGGCGGGACGAAGGGCAGCTTCTTGGAGCTCTACCAATACCCACGCCTTCTTCACCAGCATTAAGTCCTCGATGCCCCAGCCGGTGATGGCCAGGGACTACAACGCGTACGCGGCGAAAATGCTCGATGTTGACTGTTTTGTCGACTGTATCGTTAGGTTTTCTTTCCTTCTTACCTACATAGGACATAGGAGTGTTGACCGATCAAAGGAAATAAATAGAACCTGGTAGTACATATAGCAAAATTGCCCGTGCGGTGCAACGGACCTATCAAACTTGTTTTACGTGATCTCGGTTTATGTAATCAATTAATTACATGATCTCTGTTGTATGTTCTTTCTCTATTCCAAAATTCCACTCACGCGAGTAAGAAGTATTTCCCATGTTATGCAAGTAGTTCAGTGCATACATATGCTACTCGTTTGTAATTGCAACCTGAACAAAGTAAAAAAATCGGTTCGATGCATGGATGGATTGACAAGGATAAGAATCACATTGGCATGCATAGGTGATTTGAAATTTTAAAAATATAGCATCTACATCTGCGCATCATGAGGAACAATTCCAGAGAAAAAAATTGATCGAGTCAAGTGTATCTTTGGATATTTCATTATCCACTTAGGCCATATTAGTATTACTTCCCACGTGGTGCACATCATCCTGTTGCATGGGTGTGCCTCGGCCCTTACATTGCAAATGTTATTATTACAGGAAGAGCACACATTCATACGCTAATGGTTTCACAATGCGTTATTGCTGATATTAATTGAACCAAATGAAACGATGGACAAGCAAATTGATTAAGGAACTCTAGATAATACTTCATGCCATAAGCATTGGCTCAAAAAGTTAATTTGTAAGTAACAAAAAAAGGCCTCGAAGAATAGTTCTACCTAAATAAAGTTTACTGCTGCACATGAGCAGATCCACACGAAGTAGAGGGGAGGTGGAGCAGGCCGGTAACCAGGGGAAGGAGCAGAGTGGGAGAAGATTTACACCGCCGTCTCCACTGGATATGGAGTCTCCGCCGCATCTGTGGAGGCGCCTTGGCTCCGCCTCGGATGGTGCTCGTGGCTATGGTGAAAAGGAGGGGCGACGCATGGGCGAAGAGGCAGGCGGTGCTCGTGGCCAAAAAAGTGCGTCGTTCGAGCTGCGGGAGGGAGGAGGGGATCGCCGGGAGGCGGCGAGATCGATGGGTGGCGGCGGCGCGTCCAGGTAGGGAAGTCGAGGTAGGGTGCAGTGTTTTTTAGGGGAATTGCTTGTGAAAATAAGAGCATCTCCAGCCCCGCCCCCAACAGGCCCCCCAAGCCACTTTTTCGGCGCCGGCGCCGAAAAAACGGCCCAGTCGCGACCCCAGGACGCCGAAAATCGTCGGTTCGGACCTTTTTTCAGCCCGGCGGTCACAGGCCGAACCCGGCGCGCTGGGGAGAAGTTGGGGGCTCCGGCGCTAGGGAAAAGCGCGCCTGGCCCACACCAACAGGGGAAAAGTCAAGGTTTTCGTCCCCGACTCGCCTCCCACCCCCCGCGCCCTCGGCCACCACTAGCTATATCCTGGCGATGGCCGCCGCCCTACTCCGCTACATAGCCATTCCCGCCGGAAAATAGCAGCGCTTCGCCACGGCAGCCCCTCCCACAGCAGCTGGGCGTTTCCGGCCGCGGAGGCACGGTTTTGCGGCGGGTACACGCCCACCGAGCGGAAGGTGT
This sequence comes from Secale cereale, assembly GCA_902687465.1. Taxonomy (NCBI): domain Eukaryota; kingdom Viridiplantae; phylum Streptophyta; class Magnoliopsida; order Poales; family Poaceae; genus Secale; species Secale cereale. Next base: position 173,293,380 of record LR738715.1, read on the forward strand.
TCGGCGTTTTGCCTGTCTCGGCGATGGACTCGGATGACGAGGAAGCTCTCACCGCGCTGCTGGAGGAGGAAGCCGCGGCCGACGTCTAGGAAGAAGAGCATCTCATGGTGCTCGCAGCCCTTGCCCAGCTGCTGGCGAGCCATGAAAAGCCGCGGCGAGGTGGCTCGGCGCCTGGGCGGTTGAAAGCAAAGAATCGGCATCGTCTCGAAGGCTACTACATGCTCTACTCCAACTACTTCGCCGATGCTCCACTTCACGGCGAGAAAACATTTCGGCGCTGTTATCGGATGAGCCGAAAGCTCTTCCTCAGGATTGTGAATTCCATCTGGGAGTTCAACAACTACTTGAAGTGCAAGATGGATTGCACCGGCGCTCTTGGATTCACCTCCATCCAGAAGTGCACGACAGCGATGAGGATGCTTGCATATGGAGCTCCCAGTGATTCACTCGACAACTATGGGCGCATGGCCGAGTCCACCAGCATAGAGTGTTTCTACAAGTTCTGTCGGGCAGTGGTGGCAGTGTTTGGGCCACAATACTTGGGAACACCCAATGCGGAAGACACTGCTCGGATCCTAGCCCAGAATGCAGCAAGAGGATTTCATGGGATGCTTGGAAGCATCGACTGCATGCATTGGAAATGGAAGAATTTCCCATTTGGTTGGCAAGGGATGTACAAAGGCGCCAAAGGCGGTTGTAGTGTGGTGCTTGAGGCGGTAGCCACACAGGACCTCTAGATTTGGCACTCCTTCTTTGGTATGCCAGGAACTCACAATGACATCAACGTGCTGTAGTGCTCTCCTGTCTTTGCCAAGCTTGTTGAAGGTGATTCTCCTCCGGTGAACTTCGAGATCAATGGGCGGCACTACAACAAGGGATACTATCTAGCTGACGACATCTATCCGTGATGGTCGACATTTGTGAAGATGATCTCAAACCCTACGGCAGGAGGCAAGAACGCCTGGTTTCCGAAAGTTCAGGAGGCTTGCAGGAAGGATGTCGAGCGGGCATTTGGTGTGCTCCAATCTCGATTTGCTGTTGTTCGGTACCCCGCTCAGACCTGGTCCAAAGATCAAATGTGGGAGATTATGACTTGCTGTGTCATCTTGCACAACATGATCATCGAGAGCGAGCAAGAAGACCCAGTGTTTGACACTGAACCATACTACAGGCAGGGTCCTCTAGCCGAAGTTGATCACCAGCTACCGGCAACTTGGACTGCCTATCTCAGTATGCGTCAGGAGATCCGAGACCCACAGGTGCATCATCAACTGCAAAAAGATCTGATTGAGCACCTATGAAGGCTCAAGGGGGACGCCGTGTGATGAAATACGATTTTTATTTGTTGAACTATATAATTTGTATTGTACTATTTGTTATTGTACTATTTTGTTGAAGTATTTGATATTTCCGAGATGAAATATGTGATAAGAAATAATAGTGTTGATAATTGAACACCAAGACACGGCGAAACCACGCCGAATATGGGCCTATTCCCCCCCATATGGGCCCTTTATTCGCCGAAATGGGGCTGCAAAGTGGGCCAATTTCGGCGGCTGGGGGCGACGACTGGGCGCAAAACCGCCTTCAGCGCCGATTGTATCGCCGGCTCGCCCCCAGGGGGCGATTTTTACGGGTCCTGGGGGGCCAAACGGCTGGAGATGCTCTAACGTGCGACGACGACGTAGCGAGCGGACCCCCTTAAAAAAGACGTAGCGAGCGGATTCCCTTAAAACTGGTAGCTATGGATACGATTGATGATGTTGATAATAGTGGTGAATGTTGGCCTAATTTACTATCATCATGCATGAAAACAAATCATCAAGAAAAAGAATACTTCCTATTACTACGCACATAGGAAGCTTCCTAATCTCTGCTACCAAACAGTTTCTGCCAAAAGAAGGAAGGAAAGTTATGAACGTGATTAGGAAGGAAACAAACGTGATGAAGATTAATTAATTTAGATTTGATCTTTAGAGATTGATTGTTATTGATTCTTTTACATAAAGACATTACTAAATAATTTGCGTCAGTATGGAAACTTCTGATCCGTGCAGTATTTTTCGTTGTGTGAGAGGGTGATGTGAAAATAAACCGATAAAGTGGGGGGAGGGGACGAAAAAATCTACGAAAAAAATCCAGCGAAGGTGGGAGGAGGTACAAAAAAAACCATGGAATATGAGACAAAAATAAACCCGGAACACAGACTACCAACTGAGATATTAGGAGTACAGATATGATCGAGATACGGTATTAAACCCAAAAAAACTAATTCCGGTGGCGTGCCGCCCCGGCATTGTCATCGTCGTCCTCTGGGACGCCGTTGTTGAAGTCTTCAAGGCAGCATAGAATGTTCTTAACATGGAAATCAAACATCATGGCGTCGCGCGATCGACGGGCGGGGCGCGCAAGGACGGCAACTGGCGACGCTGGGAGGTAGCGGTCGACCGCGGCGTCCCATGCTGCTGAGGGGGGCACCCGCATGGGCACAAGCGTGGTGGGTGCAGGCAAACACACGGGAACCGATGCCGCGGTGGGTGGAGGGGCGCGCACGGGCATATACATGGGCGCCGGCGCTGGCATGTACACGAACTCGCGCGTGTCCACGGAGACCTCGCTGACGCCCGCGGCTTCCAGCTCTGTGATAGTGCTCGGTGACTAGCTCGTCAATGCTATGGAGATGGTCGAGCTGGGACGGGAGCGGGGGCAGCAACCACCGCGGCCAGCTCGTTCAGGGCCATATCCATGAGTCCCCATTCCTCATTATTTTATGTCTCCTCCGGCTCGGAGTCGACTTCACCAAACTTGAAGACTAGTGGCAGATGATCCTTCTACACCATGGCGTTGGTGGAGGTCTGCGGGGGGGGGAGGGAGGGGAATGGGAGGCAAACAGTAAGGCCGCCTGTATTAAACAGCGGCTCGGGCGTAATTAATGAAGAGGATGTGAGCAAGGCGGGCGGCCATGGAAGTCAAAGGGCTCGCTTCCCAGTGAGCCTGCACAGCGTACAGCTCGCACGCTTCCTGGCGAGCCTATGCATTGGAGGACAGCTTGCACGCCTCTTCGTTAGCCTGCGCACTTGACTGCGCTCGCACATCTCACATCTAGTGAAGCCATTAAAAGTCAGACATGTGGCGTCACATGAATGGTTAACATAACACACATGATTTAAATTATACAAACGTTTGAGATGTTAAAGTGGCAGCTATTTGTTTCAAAATGCCTTCGTTGACTATTATTCGAGTGCGCCTTCTCTCAAAATGGACACAAAAATACCACAGCATGTTGGGTGCCATTCCATGATAGCATGCCAAGTTTCATGAATTTCAGCGAGTTTTAGATTTACTAGAATTTAAAAATAAAGTATTTCAATGTTTTGCCAGCAATCAGCAGTGCCCTGGTGTTTGAAATTGATTCCCATTTCATGCATGGGACCTAAGCATGCACCCAAGGACATACATTTGATATGTCAACCCATTTTTCTGCACAGGAGCATGTGCATGTAGTTCAAATTTGAATTATGCACATAAAATGCCTAGTAAACCCAGTTAATGTATAAAAATGTCCAAGCGAACCCCGAAAAATCCCAAAAATTGACACAACACTCCTGTAGTTCTATGTTGAGACTAGAATTTTTCTGAAAGGAAGCAGAGGCAACGGATATCGTTTCGTCGCCAAAGGTGGCACATTCCCTACCGAAACCATCTGGCTTGTTGTGAGAAGCTCTGGTTTGCGAGAAGCTTATACCCAAACCTGCCCCAAATGGGACAAATTTTGTACCACATCATGTTGATCCCGCTCCATGATAGCATGTCAAGTTTCATGAACTTCAGACGAGTTTTGGATTAACTAGAATTTAAAAACCATGTATCTCAATGTTTGCGGCCGAGCGATGGTGGGAAGGTGTTTGACATTCATTCCCATTTCTTGCATGGGACCTAAGCATGCAACCCAAGGACACATATTTGATTTTTCAAGCAATTTACATGCACTGGAGCATGTGCCTCTAGTTCAAATTTTATTTATGCGCATAAATGCATTAAAAACTCATTTAATGTATAAAAATGTCCAAACAAACCCTAAAAAAATCTAAAATTAACACAACACTCATGTTGTTCTATGTTGACATTAGAAAAAAAATCAAGAAGAGACAACGGATATCGTTTCGTCCAAAAAGGTGAAACATTCCCTACTGTAACCATGAGGCTTGTTGTGAGAAGCTTTGGTTTGTGAGAAGCTTATACCCCAACCTGCCTCAAAGGGGACAATATTTTTTACCATGGCATGTTAATATCGTTCTATGCTAGCATGTCAAGTCTCATAAATTTCAGACGCGTTTTCGATTTACTAGAATTTAAAAACCATGTATCTCAATGTTAGCGGCCGCGCAACGGTGGCAAGGTGTTTGACATTTATTCTCATTTCTTGCATGGGACTTAAGCATGCAACCAATGACACATATTTCAATTTTGAACCCATTTATATGCACTAGAGCATGTGCATGTAGTTCAAATTTGAATTATGCACATAAATGCATAGAAAACTTTGTTAATATATTAAAATGTCCAAGCGAACCCCAAAAAATCCCAAAAATTGACACACCACCCCTGTTGTGCTACTTTGACACGGGAAAAAAATGAAAGTAAGAAGAGGCAACATATATCGTTTCGTTGCCCAAGGTGGCATGTTCCCTACTGAAACCATCAGGCTTGTTGTGAGCGAAGCACTGGTTTGGGAGAAACAAATAGGACAATATTTTTACCATGACATGTCGATGCCGTTCCATGATATCATGTCAAGTTTCATGAATTTCGGACGAGTTTTTGATTTACTAGAATTTTAAAACCATGTATCTCAATGTTAGCGGCTGAGCGACAGTGTCAAGGTATTTGACATTCATTCTCATTTCTTGCATGTGACCTAAGCTCGCAACCAAGGACACACATTTGATTTTTCAACCCGTTTTTATGTACGGGAGCATGTGCATGTAATTAAATTTTGAATTATGCACATAAATGCCTAGAAAACTCAGTTAACGTATAAAAATGTCCAAACGATCCCCAAAAAATTCTAAAATTTAACACAGGCACTCCTGTTGTTCTATGTTGACACGAGGAAAAAATTGAAAGCAAGAAGATGCGACGAATATCGTTTTGTCCACAAAGGTGACACGTTTCCCTAATGGAACCATGAGGCTTCTTGTGAGAAGCTTATACCATAACCTGCCCCAAATGGGGAAATATTTTTTACCCCATCATGTTGATGTCATTCCATGATAGCATGCTGGATTTCAGATCGGTTTTGGATTTACTAGAATTACAAAAGCAAGTACCTCAACGTTTGCCAAAGAGCCATAGTGTCGTGGTGTTCGAAATTCATCCCCATTTCTTGCATGGGACATAAGCATAAACCCGTGGACACATATGTGATTTTACAACCCATGTTGGTGCACCGGAGCATGTGCATGTAGTTTAATTTTGAATTGTGCGCCTGAAATGGCTAGAAAACCTAATTAACGTATAAAATGTCCAAATAAACACTGAATAATTCCAAAAAAAATACGACACACATATAGTTGCATGTTCACTGCAGATAAAAGTTCTAGCAATTCAAACACCCTCCATTGCCGCTGTGACCAGATTATGTAATTCAAATCAAGATGAAAATCAAGTAGATTGCACATAGTTTATTATCACCAACCGAGTGAGATGCAGTACAAAATATCTTGGAGCACCGTCGGAGTATGGTGCGCCGATGGCTTACGCGAGAAGGTGTGTCAGCTACAGTCTACAACCGGTGTGTCAAGCACACTAGCTCGCTCCCCAAATATCATTTCACTGTTCAATCATCGTCGGTGAAAGATGGGGACCTGGACTCACATTGTAAGGGAAACTTCGGCGGCCCACTTCAGAGAGAGCGCGGTCGCAGCCGCCAAGCGTGTGCTAACAAGGTGCATGACCACGGCCGCAATCTGCAACCAGGCGGCCAAGGCAGCCCAAACCGCCGTTGTTGCTTCTCAGGTGGCGGCAGCAAATCTGCTTTGGGGATAGTAAATGGCGAGAGCGGCACAACAGTTATTAGTTCCGTAGCGGCGTTCTTAGCCCTGATGGAGGCCGCCAACGACCATGTCGAGGCCGCCAACATCCAGCTCATGGTGGTCACCGCACAAATTGAATGATGCTTCTCCGACAACAGTCGGCAACCCACCGCCGAAGAGTTGGCAATCATCGAGAGCTTTCGAGCATCCTCTGCCACATACCTTGCCACGACGGAGCCCGTCCAAGCCCAGATTACGGTCACCCATGCCCAGCTCGTTGCGGCCTTTTCCAAAGAGATGGCAGACGCGGATGGCGAGATGCTTGCCGAGTATGGTGCGATGGATGCCATGGAGCCCCTTCCCCAAGAGACCGTCGGGCGCGAGCTGGACATGAAGGAGGCGGCGGAGATCGACGAGCACCAGCTGTAGTAGTACTCTTTGTTTTGTTTAATTAAGAGCGCGGTTCTTTAACTTGTCAGAGTAATGCTTAGGTCAGCTAGCTCTGTTTAATTGTTGAACTTGCGCGATTAAGAAGTGTGGGTGAGTTTTAGTCTCCTTTGTGTACCCAAATTATGCAATGACGTGGATGACCACTGTAACCAGGGAAATTCGAACCAAAATTTTCACGTTCAAACTCATCACACACGGGTTAAGCTATATGAATCGTTTGTGATGTTCACATATCGTACACAATGCTGAATAAGGGACAGTGTGTGATGACACTTTGCGCGCCAGTTTTTTCGCTCAACCGATTTAAAATTTAGGCTTCCGCGGAAATATCTACCTCCCCGCCCCCTCCCCCTTACCAATAGCCACATTTCCCATGTTTCCTCCTTCCTTTCGTAGTTGAAACCTTCACTCCTTGCCTGCAGCGCCGCCTCCTCGCCGACGACCCTCCTTCACGCTGCTCGACCTCATCAATACAGGCAGGTAATCCACATGTGACCCCCATGCTCCTCCTCCTTCCACATCCCACATGCCCCAACCGCTGATGCGACACCTTGCACACAAATCACCAACCCCTCCACCAAATAAGCACCACCCTAAGCCATTGTGCACGCAGTATAGCCAGGAGCTCAAGGAGCATTTGGCAGCGGAGAAGCAAATCGCGGCCGCACGCGCGGATGAGGTCGTGATGGCTGCCATTCGTGTCGACCCCCAGATCTTGTAGGAGCACCCCACTGTTGAGACCACCATCGATACCTCGTGTGCTGATGCCACGACGCGGTTGGCAGCTTTAAACGATAGTTCGTGGCGTTTTCTCGAGGCCACCCTCGATGCCTTCGACAAAGACTACGAGGTGTTTTATCAACGTGCACATGCTCACCTCAACTCAAGAGCCAACGGGTTAGTGCCCGGAGCGGCTCATGCAACTCACCACTACTCCCCACGATGTGGAGGCCTCGCTCTCTTCCATGTCCAAGGAGCCAATCATCATTGATATCTCCGATGATAAGGAGTAGTTTGTCTTATTAGCTCACTATAAGGACCCATGTTCAGCTTGCTAGCTATGCCGGTTAAGCATGCTCGGTTTACCAGTTGCATGTGCTGCTCCTGCCTTTCCTAAACAAATTCTAGTGAATCGTGATGTCTAACTTTACCATGCAATCTGTTGCTCTAGTGTATATGTTCTTTATGTCATGCAATGTGGTGCTCACTTATTAACTGTTTGGTTAATTAGTTGTCGTCTTCAGTTAACTATTTGGTTCAATTATGCAAATATGATGTTCAATTCTTCAGGCTGCAATTTTGTATTGGCTTCCGTGTGAGAAATAAATCAAATTTATTTTTGAAAAATACATGAGAAATAAATACAATTGGTATATTTCCAAGTTGTCAAGCAGGCTTGGTCTGGTTAACTATCTAATCTTCTAGTATGTTATACATTGTGCAATGTGCTGCTTAGTTAACATTTGGTTCATTTGTTCTGGTGTTTAGTTAACTATTTGGTTCAATTCTGCAATGTGATGCTCAATTATTGTGGGTGCATTTTGTTATTGTATACCATGTGAGAAAATAAATTGAATTTGGTTGTACCAAATACATGAGAAACAAATACAATTGCTATATTTCCAAGTTGTTAAGCATGCTTGGTTTGGTTAACTGTCTGATCTTCTATTAGGAGTATGTTATATTGTGCAATGCGGTGCTCAGTTAAAGTTTGGTTCATCTGTTGTGGTGTTTAGTTAACTGTTTGGTTCAATTCTGCAATGCGATGTTCAATTGTTGTGGGTGCATTCTGTTATTGTATACCGCCTGAGGAATAAATCGAATTTGGCTGTACTAAATACATGAGAAACAAATACAATTGCTATATTTCCAAGTTGTTATGCATGCTTGGTTTGGTTAACTATCTGATCTTCTATTAGGAGTATGTTATATTGTGCAATGCAGTGCTCAGTTAACGTTTGGTTCATTTGTTGTGGTGTTTAGTTAACTGCTTGGTTCAATTCTGCAATGCGATGTCCAATTATCATGTGTAGAATTTTGTATTGTTGGGCATGTGAAGAATAAATCGAATTTGGCTGCACTTAATATATGAGAAACATATACAAATGCTATATTTCCTAGTTCTTAATCATGCTTGGTTTGGATAAATGGGTTTTCCATGTGGCTTGAATTAATCTGATGAATATGCAATGTGCTTATTTTTCATCAATATATCTTTACCGACAGCATGCAAACCCTCACTTAACCTGATGACTAACTGCCTTATATGTGTCACAGGGAAACAATGGTAAGCACTGTGATTTACAATCAAGGTTTGCACATGCATGGTCCTTTGTCTAATAGCACATTATTTTGCAATTGCCGGAACCATTCTAATATTTAGGTTTTTAACAATTTGGTCTTGCATGTGTAGGTCCCACTGTTAGAGGTTTTGACCCATTGTTCGACCCTTTTTGCATATGGGGAAATGAGTTATCCATGAATATCAGTCAAGTCAAGAAACTTAGAAAGATTGTTAGGGTAAAGAAATTAGCGACAAAAACAACAAGACCTTTGTCTGCACAATGAAAAAGACATCAGTTCACTACAAGATGGTACTAACTATTATACCTTGCCTTTTTTATTCCTTTGCCCCATTTCCAATATAGAGAAGATATTTATGCACATCCTTGTTTTCAGGCCTTTCCAAAGCAGTTCATTGATGATTGCCTCTCAAACCACCTCTATGGTCAGGATGCGAGGAAGGTTTTCATACAACACCCACGGTTCAATATTTAAGTGTTCCTGAAGAGGATGAAGGATGAACGGTCAATCATCCACAGGCACTGGCCTAAAGTTGCAAAGACCTTCAACATCAATGAAGGCTCAATATTCGCCTTCCACTTCAGCAGTATTCCAGATGAGATGCATCTGTCTATGTACCGTCTACGATGCTAATTTTGAAAGGTTCTAGATGTTGCATATGAAACTTGGTGCTGGTGCAGTTGTGTAACGGGGTAGCTGAGTGCTGAAGCTATATGATGATGTACTCTGAGGTATTTCAATTATGAAATCCTGCTTCCTTAATATGGAAATGAAATATATTGTGTGCTTAATATGAAATGTCAATTAGAATAATAAATGGATTATTAATAATATTGCAATTACCCTGCTAATGGACAATTAGCCTGCTAATTAGGCTTTTCTATTGCAAACGGTTAATGAGAAAACATCATGGGCGATGACCTGAGGCAACGCACACAGTTTCTAGGAATAAACCGTGTTGGTTCAATGAACAATCACACACGACGTCCTCTTAAAAATTGTTTGCGTTAGCCCACCTTGCGCAAACGTTTACCACATAAAATGTGTGTGTGATGGACAACCTTTGCCACACAGTTTCTTCTACGCACCGTGTGTGATGCATTCCATAACGCAAATGATAAAATTGTTAATATTCTGTGTAATGGCAACGCTATCACAAACGATTTAATGGGGAAAATTGTGTGTGATGTAACTGCGAATGGAAACGTTTTCCTTTGAGTGATTGTGTGGGACGTATATACGAACGGAAACATACTTCTTGGATTAACTGTGTGGGATGTACATACTAACGGAAACATATTCCTTGGACTGACTATGTGGAATGTACATACGAACGGAAACTTTTAACGGGGACTGACTGTGTGGGATGTACTAATGACCGGAAATAATTTGGCATGTATAATTGTATTTTTTTTAGCATAACTGTATGTATAACCGTATTTGATCGCTCGCCGGTCGCACACGACCTGAATTTGCCGAGCGTGTGTGCCAGGAGGGTATATTCCTGACGGTTTCTGGGTCGTGTGGGAAGGACCCCTGATACGTCTCCAACGTATATGTAATTTTTGATTGTTCCATGCTATTATATTACCTGTTTTGGATGTTTAATGGGCTTTAATATACTCTTTTATATTATTTTCGGGACTAACCTATTAACCGAAGGCCCAGTGCCAGTTTCTAATTTTTTTTCTATTTTAGAGTTTCGCAGAAAAGGAATACCAAACGGAATGAAACCTTCACGATGATCTTTCTTGGATCAAAAGCAATCCAGAAGTCTTGGAGTAGATGTCTGGGACTCCTCGAGGCGGCCACAAGGCAGGAGGGGGGTAGGGGCCCCCACCCTCATGGGCCCCTCGTAGCTCCACCGACGTACTTCTTCCGCCTATATATACTCTTATACCCTAGAAACATCAAGGAGAGCAACGGAACCACTTTTCAACTGCCGCAACCTTCTGTACCCGTGAGATCCCATCTTGGGGCCTTTTCCGGCGATCTACCGGAGGGGGAATCAATCACTGATGGCATCTACATCAACACCATGGCCTCTCCGATGAAGTGTGAGTAGTTTACCACAGACCTTCAGGTCCATAGTTATTAGCTAGATGCTTACTCTCTATCTTTGATTCTCAATACAAAGTTCTCCTCGATTCTCTTGGAGATCTATTCGATGTAATACTTTTTGCGGTGTGGTTGCCGAGATCCGATGAATTGTGGATTTATGAACAAGATTATCTATGAATATTATTTGGTTCTTGTCTGGATTCTTATATGCATGATTTGATATCTTTGCAAGTCTCTTCGAATTATCGGTTTAGTTTGGCCTACTAGATTGATCTTTCTTGCAATAGGAGAAGTGCTTAGCTTTGGGTTCAATCTTGCGGTGTCCTTTCCGAGTGACAGTAGGGGCAGCAAGGCATGTATTGTATTGTTGTCATCGAGGATAAAAAGATGGGGTTTATATCATACTGCTTGAGTTTATCCCTCTACATCATGTCATCTTGCTTAATGTGTTACTCCGTTCTTATGAACTGATTACTCTAGATGCATGCTGGATAGCGGTCGATGTGTGGAGTAATAGTAGTAGATGCAGAATCGTTTCGGTCTACTTAACACGGATGTGATGCCTATATTCATGATCATTGCCTTAGATATCTTCATAACTATGCGCTTTTCTATCAATTGCTCGGCAATAATTTTTTCACCCATCGTAATACATGCTATCTTGAGAGAAGCCACCAGTGAAACCTATGACCCCGGGGTCTCTTTCCTATTATATCGAGTCTCCTTTATTTACTTCGCATCTCGTTTATTATTTTGCAATCTTTACTTTCCAACCTATACAACAAAAATACCAAAAATATTTACTTTACTATCTTTATTAGATCTCACTTTTGCGAGTGACCGTGAATGGATTGACAACCCCTTTATCACATTGGTTGCAAGGTTCTTGATTGTTTGTGTAGGTCCTAGGTGACTTGAGCGTTGTCTCCTACTGGATTGATACCCTCGTTCTCAAAACTGAGGGAAATACTTACGCTACTTTGCTACATCACCCTTTCCTCCTCAAGGGAAAACCAATGCATGCTCAAGAGGTAGCAAGAAGGATTTCCGGCGCCGTTGCGGGGGAGATCTACACCAAGTCAAGACATTCTAACTACCCATCATAAACTCTTCTCCCTCGCATTACATTATTTGCCATTCGCCTCTCGTTTTCCTCTCCGCCACTTCTCAAACGTTTTAAAAAAACACAAAATTATTTGCCTTCTTTTCATTTGCCTTTTTTTGGTTCGATCTTATGTTTGCTCGTGTTGCGATGTGCCTTCTATTTGCTTGCATCTTCGTTTGCTGAAAATCTATCTATGGATCCTCATCCACTTACTAATCTTTTTAACAGATCCAACTATGATGAACCAATTGCTAGTGAGTTTAGTGCACTAGATTATCTTTATGAGGTTTTGCTTGAAATTCGTGAATCTGAAAATTGTGACAAAGTGTTGAAAGAAGAAATTTATTAAGTGATTCACGATAGCTCTTTGAATGAAAAACATGATTGCAATGATGTTATTATAAATTCTATTAATGTCAATTGTGTTAATGTTATACAAAACCCTAAGCTTGGGGATGCTAATTTTTCTATGTCCACTACTTGTTGCAATGATCATGATTGGGGTGATGCTTGTTACGATCTTGAAAAATTATTTAATCCCCATGATGAATATAAGATTGATAATAATGGTTGTAATAATATTGAAAGTGGGTTTGGAAGAGTGTCGACTTTAGATCCCACATATTTGGAGAATGTTCAATCTTATGAAATTTTTGATAAAAGTGGGTTTGGAGAGGTCATGACTTTAGTTAATGTTAATCCCACTATTTTGGAAGAGTGTCAACTTCGCATGCATGTGGATCGTGTTGAGAATATGTTATGTGATAGTTATATTGTTGAATTTTCTTATGATCCTACATGCAATTATTATGAGAGAGTAAAATATGGTTGTAGAAATTTTCATGCTACTAAATTACATCTCATTATGTTGAGATTGCTATTGTTTCTTTCTTCTTCCATGCATATTCTAGATCTTGCTTGTCTTGCTAAAATTTTTCCTATAAAATGCCTATGCACAACAAGTATGTTAGACTTACATGTGTTTGCCACGGGTTTTATGATGCTCTCTTTGTGCTCAATTCTTATCTTTCATGTGAGCGCCATTGAAATCTCAAGCCGATCTTAATGGCTATAAAGAAAGAGCTTGTTGGGAGGCAACCTAATTTTATTTTTACTTTTTACTTTTTGGTTCTGTTTTGCAAGTTTTAGACATTATTACTTCGGTAATACTTGTGTTTTATGTTTTAGTTAGTGTTTGTGCCAAGTAGAACCTTTGGGAAGACTTGGGTGAAGTCTTTGCGATCTTCCTGTAAAAAACAGAAACTTTTGCGCTCACGAGATTAGCTGGCATTTTTTTACTGGAGAGTGATTTTAGGTTGATTCTTTTTGGAGATGATTGATAGAAAAATTCCTCACGTCAACAAATTTATTTTATAATTTTTAGAGCTACATAAGTATTCGAAAGTTACAGATTGCTACAGACTGTTCTGTTTTTGACCGATTCTATTTTTCGTGTGTTGTTTGCTTATTTTAATGAATCTATGAGTAGTATCGGGGGGTATGAACCATAGAGAAGTTGGAATACAGTAGGTTTAACCCCAATATAAATAAAGAATGTGTTCATTACATTACCTTAAAGTGGTGGTTTATTTTCTTATACTAACGGAGCTCACGAGATTTTATGTTAAGTTTTGTGTTGTGAAGTTTTCAAGTTTTGGGGTAAGGATTTGATGGACTATGGAATAAAGAGTGGCAAGAGCCTAAGCTTGGGGATGCCCAAGGCACCCCAAGGTAAAATTCAAGGACAACCAAAATCCTAAGCATGGGGATGCCCCGGGAAGGCATCCCCTGTTTCGTCTTCGTCCATCGGTAACGTTACTTGAGGCTATATTTTTATTCACCACATGATATGTGTTTTGCTTGGAGCATCATGTATGATATGAGTCTTTGCTTTTTAGTTTTCCACAATCATCCTTTCTGTACACACCTTTTGGGAGAGACATGTTTGAATCGGAATTTATTAGAATACTCTATGTGGTTCACTTATATCTTTTGAGCTAGATAATTTTGCTCTAGTGCTTCACTTATATCTTTTTAGAGCACAGTGGTGGTTTTATTTTATAGAAATTATTGATCTCTTATGCTTCACTTATATTATTTTGAGAGTCTTTTAGAACAACATGGTAATTTTCTTTGGCTATAAAACTAGTCCTAATATGAAGGGCATCCAAGATGGCTATAATAAAAACTTTCATATAAAGTGTGTTGAATACTATGAGAAGTTTGATGCTTGATGATTGTTTTGAGATATGAGGATGGTTATATTAGAGTCATGCTAGTAGAGTAATTGTGAATTTGAAGAATACTTGTGTTGAGGTTTGTAAGTCCCGTAGCATGCACGTATGGTAACCATTGTGTAACAAATTTGAAGCATGAAGTATTTCTTTGATTGTCTTCCTTTGTGTGGAGGTCGGAATCGCGCGATGGTTAACTCCTACCAACCCTTCCCCTAGGATCAAGCGTGTAGTGCTTGGTTTTGATGACTTGTAGATTTTTGCAATAAGTATGTGAGTTCTCTATGACTAATTTTGAGTCCATGGATTATACACATGATACGTCTCCAACGTATCTATAATTTTTTTATTGTTCCATGCTATTATATATTCTGTTTTGGATGTTTAATGGGCTTTATTATACACTTTTATATTATTTTTGGGACTAACCTACTAACCCAAGGCCTAGTACAGATTGCTGTTTTTTTGCCTATTTCAGGGTTTCGCAGAAAAGAAATATCAAACGGAGTCCAAACGGAATGAAACCTTCGAGAGAGTTATTTTTGGAACAATATCAATACAGAAGACTTGGAGTACACGCAAGGGAAGGAAGGAGGCAGCCATGAGGGTCCAGGGCGAGCCCCCTCCCCCTGGGCGCGCCCCTCACCCTCGTGGGCCCCCTCTGGCTCCCCCTATGCCCTCCTTCCTCCTATATATATCCATGTACCCTGAAAACATCGAGGCAACAGAGAAACCCCTAATTCCACCGCCGCAACCTTCTGCTCCCGTGAGACCCCATCTTGGGGCCTATTCCGGAGCTCCGCCGGAGGGGGGATCTATGACGGAGTGCTTTTACATCAACACCATAGCCTCACCATGAGTTGTGAGTAGTTTACCAAAGACCTTCGGGTCCATAGTTATTAGCTAGATGGCTTCTTCTTTCTTTTTGGATCTCAATACCAAGTTCTCCTCGGTCTTCGAGGAGATCTATTTGATATAATCTTTTTGCGGTGTGTTTGTCGAGATCCGATGAATTGTGGGTTTATGATCAAGATTATCTATGAGAAATATTTGGTTCTTTTCTGAAATCTTTTATGTATGATTATAATATCCTTGCAAGTCCCTTAGAATTATTAGTTTGGTTTGTACTACTAGATATATATAGTTCTTGCAATGGGAGAAGTGCTTGGCTTTGGGTTCAAACTTGCGGTGTCCTTTCCCAGTGACAGCAGGGGCAGCAAGGCACGTATTATATTGTTGCCATCGAGGATAAAAAGATGGGGTTTATATCATATTGCTTGAGTTTATCCCTCTACATCATGTCATCTTTCTTAAAGCATTACTCTGTTCTTATGAACTTAATACTCTAGATGCATGCTGGATAGCAGTCGATGTGTGGAGTAATAGTAGTGGATGCAGAATCGTTTCGGTCTACTTGTCATGGACGTGATGCCTATATATAATGATCATGCCTAGATATTCTCATAACTATGTGCTTTTCTATCAATTGCTCGACAGTAATTTGTTCACCCACCATAGAATTCTGCTATCATGAGAGAAGCCACTAGTGAAACCTATGGCCCCCGGGTTGTCGGTGTACAAAAAAGGGGATACACTTTTTGTACCCCTATGACTGTGCACGGGCAGTCCGAGCCACGGGCACCGCCGCACAAAGCAAGGCCAGGAAGGTAAACCGGGGTAAGACTGAAGCCCAAAGCCAAGACCACAAAGAGCAAAGGGACGAAGCATGTTCCCCCGGCAAGATCCTTGCCGGGAGCCAGTTTCAGTAGCCCCGGCAAGACCCTTGCCGCGGCAACTCCCCGGCAAGACCCTTGTCGCGGCAGCTCGCCCCACGCCTACGGAACGGATCACCCTTGAGTCCACTGCCCCCATGGGACAAGGATTCGGGAGACATCCCCGTGGTGGCATGCAAATCTTTGTGAAGACATTCAAGACCAGATACGCACTAAGAAGACGACGACCCTTGGCGGGATCCCAGCCAAGAAAGACCACAAGACCTCCGGCAAGCACCTTGCCGGGGATGGCAGCAGGCGCCGCGGCAAGACCCTTGCCGGGGCCCCGGAAAGGCCCTTGCCGAGGGCATCCGCAGGGCCACCATCAGGCCCACGCCGACTAAACTCCCACCGCCTTATGCAGCTGCCGACCCAACCAGCTGGGCAGGCACCTGCGTGGCGACATGCAGATCTTCGTGAAGACCCACCATTGCGCCACCTCAGCTGCCTGCCTACCTACATGGCATCTCAGGCATCGCTGGCCAGGGCGCGTGTCGACACAAGAAGGAGCGGTGATGGACAAGACGGATATCTCCCCCGTCCCCGATAAGGCAAGGACACCTAAGCAAGACGCATTAAATGCGCCTTGTCATGTAATGCGAGGGATAACCTCGCATCACTGTACCCTTTCCACCTCTTGTGTGCCATTGTGGCAACCCCTTTTCCCTATAAAAGGAGGCCTGAGGCGACCAAAGGAAGGATTCGGCTTTTTGGAGCTCCTCACGCCACATAGCTAGCTGAAGAACACAAACATACAATCCACCAAAGCAGGAGTAGGGTTTTACGCATCCTCGCTGCCGAACCGGGATAAACGAACCGTGTGCTATCTGTTTGATCCGCTCTTCTCTCAACCCCGCGCCCCGCAACCGTAGTAGGAATTCTTGTGATCCCATAGGTGTCGTTCCCAATATACCGACATCTTTGGCGCACCAGGTAGGGGGCGCAGTTGTGAGAATCGGCTCTAGCAGTTGGCCCAGCACTCCTTCGTCTTCGTGGCTCTTTGACAAGGAAGGAGGCCGGAAGATCAGTACTCGAACGGCTACAAACAGAAGCTAAGTTACATTGAACCCCGGATATTTCCATTCTATTATATAAAGTTATTATCCTCGGAGCTGTCGTTCTTTGTACGAAAAGAAACCTGTACGCGAATGGGGCCCTTCCCGATCGGCAATGCCTTTGCTCTGTTTCGAGTCCGCTCAACAGTTCAAACGGCTGCGTTGGAAACGGTAGGGTAGCCTTCCGCAATTGGCAAGGCTCTTGACTCTGACTCGAGTAAAACTCGACAGTTCGAGCGGCTGCGTTAAGGGCGGTAAGGTGGCTCACCCGGTAGGCCAATGGGGACCCGTCCCCAAGACGCCGCCTTGGGTTTCCGCGCCGGCAAGCCTACCCAGCGAGCGTAGGGTGGACATACAAAGAGGCAACAAACAGGGAAATAGCATGCATAATCCCAAAAATATTTCAAAGTTATATTACATCACATCATTGCTGCGGTTCTAACTAAAGATAAAACTTGTCTTGGTCATGAACCCGCAGCGGCAAAGAAGAACGGGATGCCTAATCCCGGTGCTGGCCTTCCACCCTCTTGATTTCGTCGATGCAGCTGGTGACGGGCTTGATGCGCTCCTTGAGCACTGATACGTCCAAAACGTATCTATAATTTCTGCTTGCTCCATGCCACTTTTGGGCGATATTGCTATGATATTCATACACTTCCATGCACTTTTGATCATATTTGGACTAACTTACTAATCCAGTGCACCCCAGTGCCAGTTTCTGTTTTCGGCTGTTTTTGTATTTCAGGTTTTCACGTTTCGAGAACTACCCAGAAAAATCCGAAAAAATTATATAAAAAATCAGCGAACCGGAAACAACACTGCGTCCGAAGGGCAGCCTGGGGGGCACAGGGGCTCCAGGCGCGCTGTGGGCGCCCCCCCCCCCTGGGCCGCGCCGGGGGGCGCCTGGGCCCCCCGAGGCTCCCCCAGTGCCCTACTTTGGCATATATTTAAAGGGTTCCCCGTAACCCTCAGAACAGGACTTCTTTTCGCGATCCCATCTCTGTTCCGCCGCCGCCGCCGCTTCCAAGATCGGGAGCACCAGGAGAACTCTTCCCGGCACCCTGCCGGAGGGGAGGATCACCACCGGGAGCTTCTCCACCACCATGGACGCCTCCCGGATGACTCGTGAGTAGTCTCCCTTGGACCATGAGTCCATGACCAGTAGCTATGTGATGTTCTCCTCCCGTTCTTGTGCTTCACTAATTAGTCCTCGTGAGCTGCCCTACATGATCGAGGCACCTATGTAATCCTTATGCTGTTGCTATGTTGAGTTTGCTGGGATCCGATGGATTATGAGATTATGTTCAGATTGATCTTGAGTAATATATTTGATTCACTTCTTTTATATTTTAGTTCATAAGTAATTCTTGCATGTTCTCCGTTGTTATTTATTGCTTTGGCCGAGTAATAGGTAGTGACTCCAAGAGGGAACGTTATACTCGATTGTGGGTTCATGCCCCTCGATGACTAGCTTGAGTGACAGAAACATGAGTCTAGGGGATGTGCAGTTGCCACAAGGGGAAAACAACGGTGCTTGTGCCCGCGGGTGCAAGGATTGTTTACTTTACGCAAAGTTCTTTTAATGCAGTTGTCTGTTGCATTGAGTTTACACTATGGGTGGGACTCGCAACTTAATACCAGCGAGATGTTCTGGATAGATATCTCAAGGTGGATGATTAGTAGTAGATATTGATGGATTTCGGTCTACTTACTTTGGCGTACCGCCCATGCTTTGAACCTCAACCTTTCTTGCAATGTAGTCAGCATTGGTTTGCGTTCGTGGTCCTGTCAATTGCCCAGCTGTAATTTGTTTACCTCACATAGCTGTTTTATCGTCTTTTGGGAGAGAGACATCACTAGTGAACATCATGAGACTCTGGTCCATATTACCATCATTGATCACATCCACTATTTACTTTTCGCTATTTTATTTACTATTGCAAAATAATATCTATCACTACTATCATATTGCTTTTAACCCTTTGTGAACTACAAGGCCGGAGAGATTGACAACCTCTCTGTACTTGTTGGGAGCAAAGTTATTTGTATCTGTGTGCAGGTCCATGTTGATTGTTAATTGCGCCGTTAGCAGTTGACACCTACCTGTTGAACCTAGGAGTCTCTGGGGATTCGATCCTTGGCATCTTTGCTAGGGGAAAACACTTCTACTTACTGCATCTTACACCTTCCACTTGGGGTAACCAACGAGGGGTTCGAGGCCCTTTGTGAATTTAAAGGATCAACCACCACAGGTGTGGGGTGTCTTCCCGCAAGCAACGCTCCAATAATAGGGTTATCCATAAGGACAGAGAGCAGCAATAACAAAAATAAAAACAGAATTATAAAAAGACTTTCTTACCAGTTTCACTTTACCAATAGCGCTACGCTCCCCGGCAACGGCCAGAGGTGGGCCAGGGGCTCCAGGCGCCCCCCGGCGCGGCCAGGGGGGCGCGCCCCCAGGCCGCCTGGGCACCCTGTGGCCCCCCTCTGATTCCCCTTTTGCGTGTCTTCGTTATTCTTCTGAAAAATACCTCCCGTCAATTTTCAGGTAATTTGGAGGTGTTCTTCTTCAGCAACTCAGCATCCACTTTTTCCTGCTGAATCCTGCGTCTGCTGTTTCGGTATCGGAAAGTTGCAAACTGTGTAAAATAGACCAAAACAACATAAGAACATCATCATAACGTGAAATATATCAATGAATAAGGATAATTTATAATACAAAATAGTGATGCATTTTGGACGTATCAACACCCCCAAGCTTAGACCTCGCTTGTCCCCAAGCGAATATGAACTCGGTAAACCTGTTCACAAGTTTAGAGAGTGAAGTGTCGATAAATAGAATACGGACAAGAAGCATCATAGTCTCTTCACCAACTCAAATATCCTCAGCAACAATCTTCAACTCATAAGGCTCTTATGAAAGAGTGTCAACACTTATATTCGAAAGTAGGACCAATGGAAACTCATTATATCATGGCAAACATGTCCTTTGGTCAAGGAACAACAAATAATTTTAACTTTTGCTTTTGATGGGATTAATTGAAGCTTTTTGAAATAACAAGTTAATAAGCAAGAAGTGAAAGTGTTAACACGAAGGAAGATATTTGCCTTAGCTGGGCATGACAAACAACTTACTTATCAAATGATAATGTCAACAAGGATATGATATGACAAATCTTAATGCAGCTTTATATGAATGAATCCTTATCAACATCAAACGTCTACTCTCTTTAAGGAATAGATGGAAGTAGAAATAACTGACTCAACTTAAAATTAAAAGATAGGCCCTACTCTAGGGTAGTAGGGAAAACTCATGTGCTATCCTCAAATCAAACAGAATGAAAACAAGTTTTTGAGAGGTGCATGATTCGTCAACGAATGCTAATAGATAACTCAATTACTTCTTGGACTGGACAAGTTTCGAGGAACGGCTCCCATATGAGGACGATAACATCCTCTTATTCTCCTTTGTTTATCACTGCCAAAGTTTTCTGGTTTCTCATGAACAAAGCGTGAAGGAGGGTTTGTTTTTTATATTATTTTTAAGCCGGGCGCACTCAATGCCAGTTCCTTTTCGTATTATGGGTTTGCACATTATACATGCAATCCCGGGGTGAAGCTTGTCCAACTCAAAAAGGTCATGAATTAGCTACTACTTCCTCATGAGCTAAAGCAGAGGCACAAAGTAAAAGATTTTGAACATTTAAGGATAACACATAAAATATATACTTTAGGAGGTGGTAGTGGAGTACCACGAGTAGGTAGGTATGGTGGACTCATATGGAAGGTATTGGCTTAAGGGTATGGATGCACAAGCAGAATTCCGCTTAGTACAGAGTTAGGCTAGCAAAGGTTTTGAAAGAGCAAACAATTGATGATGACTAAGATGCAAAGCATTATAAAGCATGAACATTGAAATAAGCATAACACATCAAGTTGTCTTCCTTGTCAACATAACACTTCAAGCATAATGACATAAAGGTTTTGGCTATGTTGATACTTTAAGAAAATCATGCTTGTTGTTATGACCAAAGCTATGTTTGCCAAGATTAAATAAAGTTTCATAGCCATACCTGACATAAGGTCAATACTCCCCATAAGAATCATCATATAAGGTCGATTGCGTGAAGAGAATACCGAGTGCAGCAGAAAGGAACCGATAAGCTTCCCATTAATATTCCATCATAAACGACTCCACACACACGGATACAATTCTTCACCAAAGGGGTGATAGACCTCAATGCACACACCTATCTCATATAATAACCTCCCTAGACATGATACGACTCTACTTGACTTCTGAAAGACAAAAGGTAAAAGATAAAGATACCGGGCACTCCCCCAAGCTTGGAACAAGCCAAGGGAATGCCATTACCCACGGAGATTTCACCCATACTTGTTGGCGTTAATCACGTAGTCCTTAGCGAAACGCTTCCATGGATATCTTGCTAAATTCTCTTGTGAGAGGCTCATCTCCTGAATCCTGCATTCAGCACCCAAACTCATGCGCATAAATCTTAGTTCATACTCACAGTTCTGGTTATATAAATCATTAATTTTCCCTTGGAGTTCTATGATTATGTCTTCAGACGTGGCGATTGTTTCCCACATCTCCTTCATCTCCTTCAGAAAGTAGTTCTTCAGCTCGTTGGTGATGTCAAAGTTAGCTTCGACACCACGCTCGGTCATCTTCTTGTACTTGAAGACTTCTTGCTCCACTTCTTCCAGCCTGGCCTGGACGCTCCCCTCCTTGATAGGTCCCTTCAGATCTTCTTGGTGAAGGACGACTTCCTTCATCTGAACAACCTGAGGGTGCTTCTTCACCTCGGCGAGGTAAGGGTTGATGACGTTGACGACGAACGTGTCCTTGGGGGAACTTGGAGAAGCCATGGCACCTAAATTTAGCTGAAAGATTTCCTGGCAGAAACAGATCAAAAAGAAAACACGCGAAATCGCAAAATATGTTGCCGGAACAATCCGGGCAAATATATAGGAAAAATTTATGCACAGAAAGGAAGGTAACGGACCAAAGCGGGGTCAGAGACGGGCACCAGGGTGTCCAGGCGGCCTGCCGACGCGGCCCAGGGGGGGCGCGCCAGGGGGGCGCCTGGACTCCCTGGTGGTCGTCTCCGGCTCCACTTCGACTCGGAATTTTACTAATTTTTCAAAAACTCGTAATACAGAACTTTTATGATGTTTTGCGGTGTTTCCTTACCGTACTACATACCTTTTATTTATTATGCTTCTGCTGGCGTCTGAAACAGGGCTGCAACATGTTCTTCGTGGGTTGTTGTGTATATTATATTCACATCAACATCGACAGGGTCTCCTGCTATGTAATGTTTTAGTCTTTGCCCATTCACAACTTGAGGTTTGGTGCCTTCAAAATTATTAATCTTAATTGCACCAGACCAATAAACTTCTTCAATATGAAATGGTCCTTCCCACCTGGAAAGTAGTTTACCTGGAGAAAACCTGAAACGGGATCTAAACAACAAAACTTTATCACCAACATTAAATTCACGTTTCAGAATCTTCCTATCATGCCACCTTTTTACCTTTTCCTTGAACATTTTAGCGCTCTCGTAAGCTTCACTTCTCCATTCATCTAGAGAAGTCAAGTTCATGAGACGCTTCTCACCAGCTAGTTTTGGGTCAGCATTAAGCTCTCTAAAAGCCCAGAAAGCTTTGTGCTCTAGCTCTAATGGCAGATGGCAAGCCTTGCCATGCACCATCTTATAAGGAGACATGCCCATGGGGTTTTTGTAAGCAGTTCTATATGCCCACAAAGCATCTCCTAATTTATTTGACCAATCCTTCCTATTTCTGTTTACTGTTTTCTGCAAGATCAACTTAATCTCTCTATTGGTGAGCTCAACTTGCCCACTAGTTTGAGGATGATAAGGTGAAGCAATTCTATGATTAACATCGTATTTAGCCAGAGCTTTTCTAAAAGCTCCGTGCGTGAAGTGTGATCCTCCATCGGTCATGAGGTACCTTGGTACACCAAACCTAGGAAATATTACATCCTTAAGCATTTTCAAGGATGTTTTGTGATCAGCACTTTCAGTGGGGATTGCTTCAACCCACTTGGTTACATAATCAACAGCTACTAAAATGTGAGTGTACTTGTGCGAAGAAGGAAAAGGTCCCATAAAATCAAAACCCCAACAATCGAAAGGTTCAATCACTAGTGAGTAATTCATAGGCATCTCATTCCTTCTACTAATGTTACCAACTCTCTGACATTTATCGCAGGCTAAAACATAATTTCTAGCATCTTTAAAGAGAGTAGGCCAATAAAAACCTGATTGAAGAACCTTATGTGCAGTCCTCTCACCGGCATGATGTCCTCCATAGGGACTATCGTGACACCGTCGGAGAATGTCCTTCTGCTCATGTTCCGGAATGCATCTTCTCACGATCCCATCGGGGCCTTCTTTGAAAAGATGTGGGTCATCCCAAAAGTAGTGCCTCAAATCATGAAAGAACTTCTTCCTCTGCTAAAATGTTAGACCTGGAGGCAAATACTTCGCAACAATAAAATTAGCATAATCTGCATACCAAGGATCGGAAAGAGGTTGTACTTTTACAACGGCAAGTTGTTCGTCTGGAAAACTATCGTTAACTGGAATGGGGTCATGCGGTATATCTTCCATTCTTGAAAGATTGTCCGCCACCGGATTGTCTTCCCCCTTCCTATCAACAATCTGCAAATCAAAGTCTTGAAGAAGGAGTACCCATCTGATAAGCCTTGGCTTGGCATCCTTCTTTGTCATAAGATATTTAATGGCAGCATGATCAGTATGAATAATAACTTTGGAATCAACAATATACTACCTAAACTTATCACAAGCAAAAACTACAGCTAAGAATTCCTTCTCAGTAGTAGCATAATTTCTTTGAGCACTATCAAGGGTTTTACTAGCATAATGTATAACATTCAATTTCTTATCAACCCTTTGTCCTAAAACAGCTCCAACAGCAAAATCACTTGCATCACACATAATTTCAAAAGGTAAGTTCCAGTCAGGTGGTTGTACTATAGGAGCAGTTATTAAAGCTTTCTTAAGGACTTCAAAAGCTTCCTTGCAATTTTCATCAAACGCAAAAGGAACATCCTTCTGGAGAAGATTAGTGAGGGGTCTCGAGGTTTTAGAAAAGTCTTTAATAAATCTTCTATAAAAACCTGCATGACCGAGAAAACTGCGAATACCTTTGATGTCCTTTGGATAAGGCATCCTCTCAATAGCTTCGATCTTGGCTTTGTCCACTTCAATTCCCCTTTCGGAAATCTTGTGACCAAGAACAATTCCTTCATTAACCATAAAGTGGCACTTCTCCCAGTTGAGTACCAAATTTGTCTCCTCGCATCTCTGCAAAACTTTATTAAGGTTGTGAATACAATGGTCAAATGAAGTTCCATAGACGGAGAAATCGTCCATGAAGACTTCCATAATATCCCCGCAAAAACCATGAAAGATAGCAGACATACACCTTTGAAAAGTAGCAGGGGCATTACATAAACCAAAAGGCATACGTCTTTAAGCATAAGTACCAAAAGGACAAGTAAAAGTGGTCTTCTCTTGATCGACAGTGTTAACATGAATTTGAGAGAAGCCAGAATAACCATCGAGATAACAAAAGTGAGTATTTTTGGATAACCTTTCAAGCATTTGGTCGATGAACGGCAACGGGTAGTGATCCTTCCTGGTTGCCTTGTTCAACTTCCTGTAATCAATACACATTATATATCCAATAATAATTCTCTGAGGTATTAGTTCATTTTTATCATTAGGAACCACAGTTGTACCTCCTTTCTTAGGAACACAATGTACCGGACTTACCCACTTACTATCAGCTATAGGGTAGTTAATACCTGTGGCTAGGAGCTTGAGAATCTCAGTTCTCACGACATCCATCATCTTCGGGTTCAACCGTCGTTGATGATCAACAACTGGTTTAGCATCAGGCTCAAGGTTGATAGTATGTTGAAAAATAGATGGACTAATCCCCTTAAGGTCATCAAGGGTATAGCCAATTGCGCCTCGGTGTTTACGAAGTACTTCCAATAATCGCTCTTCTTCATATCCTGAAAGGTTAGAATTGATAATAACAGGATATACTTTCTTTTCATCTAAATAAGCATACTTGAGCGTATTGGGAAGAGGTTTAAGATCGAACACCGGATCTTCTTTCGGTTTTGATAAAATTCCCAAAGGTTCAACCGGAAGGTTGTGCTTCAGGATAGCAGGCTGCCTCAAGAATATTTCATCTAGTTCATTTCTTTCCTGCATATGTAAATCATTCTCGTGGTCCTCCATGTATTGCTGCAAAGGATCATCAGGGGGAATAGCAATAGAGGCAATACTTTCAATAATTTTATCATCACTAGGTAAATCAGTACCACGAGGCTGCTTAGAGAATTTAGAAAAATTAAATTCATATGGCTCACCATCGAATTCAACAGAAACTTTACCTTTCTTGCAATCTATTATAGCTCCACAAGTTCTAAGAAAAGGTCTACCAAAAATGATGGGACAAAAATTGTCCCTGGCTGAACCAAGTACCAAAAAGTCGGTAGGGTATTTTACCTTTCCACATAGGACTTCAACGTCCCTCACAATTCCGATAGGAGAGATAGTTGATCTATTTGCAAGATGAATAGTAACATCAACTTCTTCAAGTTCACAAGGGGAAATCTCACCGATGATTTCTTCATAGAGTGAATAAGGAATAGCACTTGCACTCGATCCCAAATCACATAGCCCATAATAATTGTGATCTCCTATTTTAACATATACCACCGGAGTACCTGAAATTGGGCCTTTGTTCTTGGCTGTGACAAGGTTAGTGGAAACAACACAAAAAGTTATATTGGAATCCAGAACATCATCAGTAACAAGGTCTTTAATCAATGCAACTCGAGGATCGACCCTGATCTGGTCCTCAGGTTCATCAACTTTTCTCTCACTTTTATTTATTATGCCTGTCACAAGGGAGTGTTCCTTTATCCTCATGGGAAAAGGAGGCTGTTCATATATAACTGCAGGCAAAATAGGATCAGCAACATAAATATCAATAGGTTTTTCTTTAAAAGGTGCATGGTGCTGGTCTCTATTCTTTTTAAAAGAATCAACATGAGAGGCAAAATTCTTACATAAATCAATCACTAGATGGGAATCAAGACCAATCTTAGAGCAAAAAGTATTGAAGTAATCAGTTTCCACATAGCTCTCAATATAGTCATGTTCATAATTTATAGCGGGTTCAATACCTTTATCAATTTCCCAATCTTCGGTATTCCTCTGGATTCTTTCAAGGAGATCCCACCTTTCTTCAACACTCTTCTTCTGAAATACCCCACTAGAGCAGGCGTCCAGCATCTCCTTATCCTGACGAGAAAGCCTGGCATAAAAATTTGTAAGTATAATTTCCTTGGGAAGCTTATGAATTGGGCATTTGAGCATTAGAGACTTCAATCTCCCCCAAGCTTGAGCAATGCTTTCTCCGTCACGAGACCTAAAGTTATAGATATAATTCCTGTCTCGATGAATTTCATGAAGAGGATAAAATTTAGTATAAAAGAGAGACATAAGCTCCTGCCAGTCCAGCAAGTGTGGGTTATCGAGAAGCCCATACCAATCAGAAGCTTTATCTATAAGGGATACGGCAAACAATTTCCTCATGACAAACTCCCTCGATACACCTGCAAGCTTAAATAATGAACATAGTCGTGACCAATATAGCAAGTGTTCACCGGGATGTCTGTCTCCTGCATAACGATTAGCCAAAACATAATTGTGTTGGAGATATGCCCTAGAGGAAATAATAAAAGCATTATTATTATATCTCCTTGTTCATGATAATTGTCTGTTATTCATGCTTGAATTGTATTGTACGGAAACAGCGATACATGTGTGAATACACAGACCACAATGAGTCCCTGGTAGGCCTCTAGTTACCAGCTCGTTGATCAACAGATGGTCACGGTTTCCTGACCATGGACATGAGATGTCAGTGATAACAAGATCACATCATTAGGAGAATGATGTGATGGACAAGACCCAAACTTGAGCATAACACGAGATCGTTTAGTTCGTAATGCATAAGCTTTTCGGTGTCAAGTATTTATTCCTTAGACCATGAGGTTGTACAACTCCCGGATACCGTAGGAGTACTTTGGGTGTGCCAACCGTCACAATGTAACTGGGTGGCCATAAAGGTACGCATCGGGTATCTCCGAAAGTGTCTGTTGAGTTGGTACGAACCGAGACTGGGATGTTGTCACTCCGTATGACGGAGAGGTACCTCTGGGCCCACTCGGTAAGACATCATCATAATGAGCTCAATATGACTAAGTAGTTAGTCACAGGATGATGGATTATGGATCGAGTAAAGAGACTTGCCATAACGAGATTGAACAAGGTATCGGGAATACCGACGATCGAATCTCGGGCAAGTACCGTACCGATGGACGAAGGGAATAACATACGGGATTGAGTGAATCCTTGACACGGTGGTTCATCCGATGAAGATCGTCGAGGAAAACGTGGGAACCAACATGGGTATCCAGATCTCGCTGTTGGTTATTGACCGGAGAGTGGTCTCGGTCATGTCTACGTGTCTCCCGAACCCGTAGGGTCTACACACTTAAGGTTCGGTAACGCTAGGGTCATAGAGATAAATGCACATGGAAACCCAAAAGTTGTTCGGAGTCCCGGATGAGATCCCGGACGTCACGAGGAGTTCTGGAATGGTCCGGAGGTAAAGATTGATATATAGGAAGTCCAGTTTCGGCCAACGGGTGATCTCCGGGGGTCACCGGGAGTGTCCCGGGACCACCGGAGGGGCCCCGGGGGTCCACCGGGTGGGGCCACCCATCCCGGTGGGACCCTAGGCCGTGAGGGGAAGTGTGCAGCCCTCTGGGCTGGCGCACCAGAAGGGGGCCCACCTCCCCATGCGCCTAGGGTTAAAACCCTAAGGGGAGGGGGGCCACCACTTGCCTTGGGGGAGGAGGACTCCTCCCTGGCCGCCGCCCCCCCTTGCAGATTGGATCTGCAGGGGGCTGGCGCCCCCCCTGGCCCCCTATATATATGTGGGGGGGAGAGGGCAGCCGCACCCAAGCCCTGGCGCCTCTCCCCCTCCCGTCACACCTCCATACTCCCAACGCAGGGCGCCCTGCGAAGCCCTGCTGCGATCTCCACTGCATCCGTCATCACGCCGTCGTGCTGCCGGATCTCTGACGACTTCTCCTCCCCCCTTGCTGGATCAAGAAGGAGGTGACGTTGTTGCACCGTACGTGTGTTGAACGCGGAGGTGCCATCCGTTCGGCGCTAGGTCATCGGTGACGAAGAACGTGAAGAGTACGACTACTTCATCCTCGCTTCGTTGAAAGCTTCCGCACGCGATCTACATAACGGTATGTAGATGCACTCTTACTTTCTCGTTGCTAGATGTATCCATAGTTGGATCTTGGTGAAGACGTAGAAATTTTTTGAATTATGCTACGTTCCCCAACAGTGGCATCTGAGCCTAGGTTTTATGTGTAGCATCTTGCACGAGTAGAACACAAAGCAGTTGTGGGCGTATGATCTTGTTCAACTTTCTTACCGTTACTAGTCAATCTTGATTCGGCGGTATTGTGGGATGAAGCGGCCCGGACCGACCTTACACGTACGCTTACGTGAGACTGGTTCCACCGACAGACATGCACTAGATGCATAAGGTGGCTGGCGGGTGTCTGTCTCTCCTACTTTAGTCGGATCGGATTCGATGAAAAGGGTCCTTATGAAGGGTAAATAGAAGTTGACAAATCACATTGTGGTTTTGGCGTAGGTAAGAAACGTTCTTGATAGAAATCCTATAGAAGCCACGTAAAAACTTGCAACAACAATTAGAGGACGTCTAACTTGTTTTTGCAGCATGTGCTATGTGATGTGGTATGGCCAAGAACGAAGATGTGATGAATGATATATGTGATGTATGAGATTGATCATGTTTTTGTAATAGGGAATCACGACTTGCATGTCGATGAACTTGACAAACGGTAGGAGCCATAGGAGTTGTCTTTATTATTGTATGACCTGCGTGTCACTGAATAACGCCATGTAATTACTTTACTTCATTGCTAAACTTTAGCTATAGTAGTAGAAGTAATAGTTGGCGTGACGACTTCTTCAAGACACGATGATGGAGTTCATGATGATGAAGATCATGGTGTCGAGCCGGTGACAAGATGATCATGGTGCCCCGAAGATGGAGATCCAAGGAGCAAGATGATATTGGCCATATCATGTCACTTTAATTGATTGCATGTGATGTTTATCATGTTTATGCATCTTGTTTACTTAGAACGACGGTTGTAAATAAGATGATCTCTCACTAAAATTTCAAGTATTGTGTTTCCCCTAACTGTGCACCGTTGCTAAAGCTCGTTGCTCCGAAGCACCACGTGATGATCGGGTGTGATAGGTTCTAACGTTCGCATACAACGGGTGTAAGACAGATTTACACACGCGATACACTTAGGGTTCACTTGACGAGCCTAGCATGTACAGAAATGGCCTCGGAACACGGAAGACAGAAAGGTCGAACACGAGTCGTATAGAAGATACGATCAACATGAAGATGTTCACCGTTGATGACTAGTCCGTCTCACGTGATGATCGGACACGGACTACTCGATTCGGATCGTGTATCACTTAGATGACTAGAGAGATGTCATTCTGAGTGGGAGTTCATTATAATTTGATTAAGATGAACTTAATTATCATGAACTTAGTCTAAATTCTTTACAATATCTCTTGTAGATCAAATGGTCCACGCTCAGGTTTCCCTCAACTTCAACGCGTTCCTAGAGAAAACCAAGCTGAAAGACGATGGTAGCAACTATACGGATTGGGTCCGTAACCTGAGGATTATCCTAATAGCTGCCAAGAGATCATATGTCCTAGAAGCACCGCTAGGTGATGCACCTGCTCTCGATGCGGACCAAGACGTTTTGAACGTCTGGCAGTCGCGTAGTGATGATTACTCCCTGGTTCAGTGCGGCATGCTTTACAGTTTAGAATCGGGGCTCCAAAAACGTTTTGAGCACCACGGAGCATATGAGATGTTCGAAGAGCTGAAAATGGTTTTCCAAGCTCATGCCCGAGTCGAGAGATATGATGTCTCCGACGCATTCTACAGCTGTAAGATGGAGGAGAACAGTTCTGTCAGTGAGCACATCCTCAAGATTTCAGGATTGCACAACCGCTTGTCTCAGCTGGGAATGAATCTCCCAGATGAAGCGGTCGTTGACAGAATCCTCCAGTCGCTCCCACCAAGCTTCAAGAGCTCCGTGTTGAACTTCAATATGCAGGGGATGGAGAAGTCCATTCCCGAGGTGTATTCGATGCTGAAATCAGCGGAGGTAGACATCAAGAAAGAACATCAAGTGTAGATGGTCAATAAAACCACTAAGTTCAAGAAAGGCAAGGGTAAGAAGAACTTCAAGAAGGACGGCAAGGGAGTTGCCGCGCCTGGTAAGCCTGTTACCGGGAAGAAGCCAAAGTATGGACCCAAGCCTGAGACAGAGTGCTTTTATTGCAAGGGAACGGGTCACTGGAAGCGGAACTGCCCCAAATACTTAGCAAACAAGAAGGCCGGCAACGTCAAAGGTATATATGATATACATGTTATTGATGTGTACCTTACCAGCACTCGTAGTAGCTCCTGGGTATTCGATACCGGTGCAGTTGCTCACATTTGTAACTCAAAACAGGAGCTGCGGAATAAACGGAGACTGGTGAAGGATGAGGTGACGATGCACGTCGGGAATGGTTCCAAGGTCGATGTGATCGCCGTCGGCACGCTACCTCTACATCTACCCTCGAGATTAGTTTTAAACCTCAATAATTGTTATTTAGTACCAGCTTTGAGCATGAACATTGTTTCTGGATCTCGTCTTATGCGAGATGGATATTCTTTCAAATCGGAGAATAATGGTTGTTCTATTTATTTGAGAGATATGTTTTATGGTCATGCCCCACTGGTCAATGGTTTATTTTTGATGAATCTCGAACGTAGTGATACACATATTCATAGTGTAGATGCCAAAAGATGTAAAGTTGATAATGATAGTCCCACATACTTGTGGCATTGCCGCCTTGGTCATATTGGTGTCAAACGTATGAAGAAGCTCCATTCGGATGGACTTCTAGAGTCTCTTGATTATGAATCATTTGACACGTGCGAACCATGCCTCTTGGGAAGATGACCAAGACTCCGTTCTCCGGAACAATGGAGCGAGCAACCAACTTACTGGAAATCATACATACCGATGTGTGCGGTCAAATGAGTGTTGAGGCTCGCGGAGGCTACCGTTATGTTCTCACCCTCACAGATGACTTGAGTAGATATGGGTATATCTATTTGATGAAACACAAGTCTGAGACCTTTGAAAAGTTCAAGGAATTTCAGAATGAGGTTGAGAATCAACGTGACAGAAAAATAAAGTTCTTACAATCAGATCGTGGGGGTGAATATTTAAGTCATGAATTTGGCACACACCTTAGAAGTTGTGGAATTGTTTCACAATTGACACCGCCCGGAACACCTCAACGTAACGGTGTGTCCGAACGTCGAAATCGTACTCTGTTGGACATGGTGTGATCTATGATGTCCCTTACCGATTTACCGCTATCTTTTTGGGGTTATGCTTTAGAGACTGCCGCATTCACTTTAAATAGGGCTCCGTCGAAATCCGTTGAGACGACTCCGTATGAACTTTGGTTTGGCAAGAAACCGAAGCTGTCGTTTCTGAAAGTTTGGGGTTGCGATGCTTATGTCAAGAAACTTCAACCTGAAAAGCTCGAACCCAAATCGGAGAAATGCGTCTTCATAGGATACCCAAAGGAAACAATTGGGTACACCTTCTACCACAGATCCGAAGGCAAAGTCTTTGTTGCCAAGAATGGATGCTTTCTGGAGAAAGAGTTTCTCTCGAAAGAAGTGAGTGGGAGGAAAGTAGAACTTGATGAGGTTACAGTCACCCCTCCTGCACTAGAAAGTAGCGCAGCGCAGGAAACTGTTCCTGAGGTGCCTGCACCGACAAGGGAGGAAGTTGATGATAATGATCATGAAGAAACAGATCAAGTTACTACTGAACTTCGAAGGTCCACAAGGGCACGTTCCGCACCAGAGTGGTACAGCAACCCTGTACTGGAAATCATGTTGTTAGACAACGGTGAACCTTCGAACTATGAAGAAGCGATGGCGGGCCCAGATTCCAATAAATGGCTTGGAGCCATGAAATCCGAGATAGAATCCATGTATGAAAACAAAGTATGGACTTTGGTGGACTTGCCTGATGACAGGCACGCCATAGAAAACAAATGGATATTTAAGAAGAAGACAGACGCGGATGGTAATATGACCATCTATAAGGCTCGGCTTGTCGCTAAGGGTTATCGACAAGTTCAAGGGATTGACTACGACGAGACTTTCTCTCCCGTAGCGATGCTGAAGTCAGTCAGAATCATGTTAGCTATTGCCGCATTCTATGATTATGAGATATGGCAAATGGACGTCAAAACAGCATTCCTTAACGGATTCCTCAAGGAAGAGTTGTATATGATGCAACCGGAAGGTTTTGTCGATCCAGAGAATGCTAACAAGGTATGCAAGCTCCAGCGCTCGATTTACGGGCTGGTGCAAGCATTTCGGAGTTGGAATATTCGCTTTGATGAGGTGATCAAAGCGTTTGGCTTTATACAGACTTATGGAGAAGCCTGTATTTACAAGAAAGTGAGTGGGAGCTCTGTAGCATTTCTCATACTATATGTGGATGACATATTACTGATGGGAAATGATATAGAATTCTTGGAAAATGTAAAGGCCTACTTGAATAAATTTTTTTCAATGAAGGACCTTGGAGAAGCTGCTTACATATTAGGCATCAAAATCTATAGAGATAGATCGAGACGCCTCATTGGTCTTTCACAAAGTACATACCTTGACAAAATATTGAAGAAGTTCAATATGGATCAGTCAAAGAAAGGATTCTTGCCTGTTTTGCAAGGTATGAGATTGAGCAAAGCTCAGTCGCCGACCACAGCAGAAGATAGAGAAAAGATGAGTGTCATTCCCTATGCCTCGGCCATAGGTTCTATCATGTATGCCATGCTGTGTACCAGACCTAATGTGAACCTTGCCATAAGTTTGGTAGGGAGGTACCAAAGTGATCCCGGTACGGAACACTGGACAGCGGTCAAGAACATCCTGAAGTACCTGAAAAGGACTAAGGATATGTTTCTCGTTTATGGAGGTGACGAAGAGCTCGTCGTAAAGGGTTACGTCGATGCTAGCTTCGACACAGATCTGGATGACTCTAAGTCACAAACCGGATACGTGTATATTTTGAATGGAGGGGCAGTCAGCTGGTGCAGTTGCAAGCAAAGCGTGGTGGCAGCATCTACATGTGAAGCGGAGTACATAGCTGCTTCTGAAGCAGCGCAGGAAGGAGTCTGGATGAAGGAGTTCATCACCGACCTAGGAGTCATTCCAAGCGCGTCAAGCCCGATGACTCTCTTCTGTGACAACACTGGTGCTATTGCTATTACCAAGGAGCCCAGGTTTCACAAGAAGACCAAGCACATCAAGCGCCATTTCAACTCCATCCGGAATTATGTTCAGGATGGAGACATAGATATTTGTAAAGTGCATACGGATCTGAATGTAGCAGACCCGTTGACTAAACCTCTTTCACGAGCAAAACATGATCAACACCAGAACTCTATGGGTGTTCGATTCATCACAACGTAACTAGATTATTGACTCTAGTGCAAGTGGGAGACTGTTGGAGATATGCCCTAGAGGCAATAATAAAAGCATTATTATTATATCTCCTTGTTCATGATAATTGTATGTTATTCATGCTTGAATTGTATTGTACGGAAACAGCGATACATGTGTGAATACACAGACCATAATGAGTCCCTGGTAGGCCTCTAGTTACCAGCTCGTTGATCAACAGATGGTCACGGTTTCCTGACCATGGACATGAGATGTCAGTGATAACGGGATCACATCATTAGGAGAATGATGTGATGGACAAGACCCAAACTTGAGCATAACACGAGATCGTTTAGTTCGTAATGCATAAGCTTTTCGGTGTCAAGTATTTATTCCTTAGACCATGAGGTTGTACAACTCCCGGATACCGTAGGAGTACTTTGGGTGTGCCAACCATCACAACGTAACTGGGTGGCTATAAAGGTACGCATCGGGTATCTCCGAAAGTGTCTGTTGAGTTGGTACGAACCGAGACTGGGATGTTGTCACTCCGTATGACGGAGAGGTACCTCTGGGCCCACTCGGTAAGACATCATCATACTGAGCTCAATATGACTAAGTAGTTAGTCACGGGATGATGGATTACGGATCGAGTAAAGAGACTTGCCATAACGAGATTGAACAAGGTATCGGGAATACCGACGATCGAATCTCGGGCAAGTACCGTACCGATGGACGAAGGGAATAACATACGGGATTGAGTGAATCCTTGACACGGTGGTTCATCCGATGAAGATCATCGAGGAACACGTGGGAACCAACATGGGTATCCAGATCCCGCTGTTGGTTATTGACCGGAGAGTGGTCTCGGTCATGTCTACGTGTCTCCTGAACCCGTAGGGTCTACACACTTAAGGTTCGGTAACGCTAGGGTCGTAGAGATAAATGCACGTGGAAACCCGAAAGTTGTTCGGAGTCCCGGATGAGATCCCGGACGTCACGAGGAGTTCCGGAATGGTCCGGAGGTAAAGATTGATATATAGGAAGTCCAGTTTCGGCCAACGGGTGATCTCCGGGGGTCACCGGGAGTGTCCCGGGACCACCGGAGGGGCCCCGGGGGTCCATCGGGTGGGGCCACCCATCCCGGTGGGGCCCCTAGGCCACGAGGGGAAGTGTGCAGCCCTCTGGGCTGGCGCACCACAAGGGGGCCCACCTTCCCATGCGCCTAGGGTTAAAACCCTAAGGGGAGGGGGGCCACCACTTGCCTTGGGGGAGGAGGACTCCTCCCTGGCCGCCGCCCCCCCTTGCAGATTGGATCTGCAGGGGGCTGGCACCCCCCCTGGCCCCCTATATATATGTGGGGGGGAGAGGGCAGCCGCACCCAAGCCCTGGCGCCTCTCCCCCTCCCGTCACACCTCCATACTCCCAACGCAGGGCGCCCGGCGAAGCCCTGCTGCGATCTCCACTGCATCCGTCATCACGCCGTCGTGCTGCCGGATCTCTGACGACTTCTCCTCCCCCCTTGCTGGATCAAGAAGGAGGTGACGTTGCTGCACCGTACGTGTGTTGAACGCGGAGGTGTCGTCCGTTCGGCGCTAGGTCATCGGTGACGAAGAACGTGAAGAGTACGACTACTTCATCCTCGCTTCGTTGAAAGCTTCCGCACGCGATCTACATAACGGTATGTAGATGCACTCTTACTTGCTCGTTGCTAGATGTATCCATAGTTGGATCTTGGTGAAGACGTAGAAAATTTTTGAATTATGCTACGTTCCCCAACAAATTGATAATGCCAGCTGGTATTTTATAAGGCACAATTTCAGTAGGGGGAGGATCAACCACCACAGGTGTGGGGTGTCTTCCCGCAAGCAACGCTCCAATAATAGGGTTATCCATAAGGACAGAGAGCAGCAATAACAAAAATAAAAACAGAATTATAAAAACACTTTCTTACCAGTTTCACTTTACCAATAGCGCTACGCTCCCCGGCAACGGCGCCAGAAAACGGTACTTGATGACCCTCAACCGTAAGGGATCTATTGCAGCGTTTTCGATAAGTAAGAGTGTCAAACCCAACGAGGAGCAGAAGGTATTGATAAGCGATTCTGAGCAAGAAATTACTGCAAGCACTGAAAGATAACTTTTAGGGGTTTTCTTGATATAAGCAACAGGAATGTAAAGGCAAGTAATGTAAAAGATACTGAGAGTAACAAGTGGCCCAATCCTTTCTTAGCAAAGGAGAGGCCTAGCAACTGAACTTATAAAGACTAAAGCGTTCTTGAGGACACACGGGAGAGGTAGTCATGTGATTTCGCCATATTCCGTATCGATACTATGTTATGTGTTGATAAGTGTTGGTGGGTGGATCTATGCTAGTGCACTCTCTAGACTAAGATGAATGCACTCTTATGATTAAACACCTTGCAAGCATCCGCAAATACAAGATAGAATTTAAGGCAAAAGCCTAACCATAGCAATACGATCGAGGATCCATTATTCCCTTATGCAAAAGCGTGCGAACTGGGGTTCAGGTTTCTGTCACTCCGGCAACCCACCATAAGCATTATTTATACACAATGTATTCTCCTAGGTCCTTAATAAGGCGAAGTTTTGGGTGTTCGACTCACACAACACCACTAGTAGAATGACAACACAACTTAAGTATCAAACAACACATATTACTTCAACAGCATATGACTACTAACAACAAGACTTTCCCCATGTCCTCAAGAACTAAGGTAACTACTCACAAGACATAAAAGAGATCATGATCAGTGGGGATAAATATGTGATAAACAATCTGGACATAATAATATTTCTCCAACAAAACTCAATAGCATTCACCACAAAGTAGTAATCAACACCGATGGAGTAGAGAGGATAGGTAGTACAAGTTACAACACGAGTTGCGATGGAAAGATGAGATTTGGATGAAGATGGAGATGGTGCTAGTGTAGGGGATGATGTTGATGATGATCTCAATGATGCCCGTGATGATGGTGATGACGATGGCGACGATCTCCCCTTCCGGGAGGTGATCTCCCCGGCGGAATCTGCCCACCGGAGATGCCCTTTTCTTCTCCGTAGGTTTCCGCCTCGAAGCGGCGGCGGAACTCCGTAAAAAGACCCGTGCTTAGGGTTTTCGGGGGACGG
Organism: Secale cereale; assembly: GCA_902687465.1. NCBI lineage: Eukaryota > Viridiplantae > Streptophyta > Magnoliopsida > Poales > Poaceae > Secale > Secale cereale. The sequence goes on from LR738715.1 coordinate 173,330,325, forward strand.
AGAGCATATATGCAAAAGGGGGCGGCCAGAGGTGGGCCAGGGGCTCCAGGCGCCCCCCCGGCGCGGCCAGGGGGGCGCGCCCCCAGGCCGCCTGGGCACCCTGTGGCCCCCTCTGACTCCCCTTTTGCGTGTCTTCGTTATTCTTCTGACAAATACCTCCCATCAATTTTCAGGTAATTTGGAGGTGTTCTTCTTTAGCAACTCAGCATCCACTTTTTCCTGCTGAATCCTGCGTCTGCTGTTTCGGTATCGGAAAGTTGCAAACTGTGTAAAATAGACCAAAACAACATAAGAACATCATCATAACGTGAAATATATCAATGAATAAGGATAAATTATAATACAAAATAGTGAAGCATTTTGGACATATCAAGCACCGTGAGGCCAGTACCCTCCGGCAAACTATCCATCGCGGCTTCGAAGTCAAGATCGGGATTCCAGTACACCATCTTGGTGAGGACCTTGGTCATCACCCCCCCCCCCCCCCCCC
>LR738715.1:173330923-173440100 GCA_902687465.1 Secale cereale
CCCCCCCCCCCCGGCAGAGTCGCCGGGCCTCCCCGGCCAATGTGGCCGCTCTGTTGGAGTGAAGATCAGCCAAGGCTTCAAGGACGCCCTCGAAGAACTGGGTCAGCTTGGCATTGACGGTCCTGCTCCACTCAGGGGCATACCTCACGTTTGGCATCCCCATGAGGGCCAACTGCAAGGTGACCCTGCCGGCGATGTCCTCCAGCCAGCTGATCCATCTGTTCTCGCCCGCCACATATTCCCGGTGGGAGGCGGCCTCGTCCGCCCGCAGCTGCTTCTCCTCCTCCAGGCTCCTGGTCAAGGTCTCCTCCCGAGCCGAGCTCTCCGACAACATCTTCTCGAGATTCTCCAGCTTTAGCTTGAGATCTCTGATGGAGTTTTGCGCTTCAGAGAGTTCCCCAGCTCTGCTGATGACCGCTCCTTGCGCCTCTACCAAGGCGCAGTTGAGCATGTTCTTCTCGTCGGACAGCTTGAGGGCTTGTTCCTTCAGCTCGTCCCGCTCTACCTCCAGCTCCTTCACCTTGCCGGCATGGACCAGAGCCTGGGCATCAAGTGCCTCTTTGTGCCTATGCTCCAGCTCGCGAGTCCGCCGCGCGACAAGGGCATAGAGCTCCTCATCCTTGCCGCGGAGCGTTACCGCAAGCTTCGCCTCACGCGCGGAGAGGTCTTCTTCCTGGGAATCCAAGGCGGCTTGATGCTGGTTCTGGGCGGCCTCGGCCGCGGCAGCCAAGTTCGCTGCCTCTTCCTGGGCCTTCTCGATGTCAGCCATCTTCATGGTGAGCTCTGCATCGCGCCTGGCTAATTCCTCCTGAAAGGCTCTCTGCTCCTCGCGAGCCTGGTGAAACCAAGTTTGCGTCTCAGCAACGCGCGCCTTGAAGTCCAGCTCCGCCTTGTCCACCGCTGCCGTCCTGGACTTAACCTTGTCCAGACGGGCATAGTAGAACACTTGGAGCTTTCGGATATTGGCCCCCATAGCGCAAAAAAGCTGCCCCTCTGAAGAACCATCGCCACCAACACCCAGTTCATCGACCACCTCGAGCCCGGTGGCGGCGAGCACCGCGCCGTTGAAGACTTCTCCTCCGGCGGGCGCTCGGGAACTTGACGCCCCGGAAGATGGACGAAAAGATCGTCGCTCACCTTCAGATATCTGCTGGCGCCCGAGGTTGTGGAGGAAGAAGACTGATCATCAACCACCTCTTCCTCGGCTGTGGCCTTGCCAGCCTCCCCAGCAGGCCCACCGCTGGCACCCTCGGCAGCATCATTGGCGGCCTCGTCGGTGGCGGCCTCGTCAGCATCCTTGGCGGCCTCCTCGGCGGCAATCCTATCGGCCTCCACCGCGGCTTCCTCAGCGATATTCCCGACAACGGCGTCCACGTCCTCCATATCTGAAGGAGGGCCTGGGCAGTAATGGGAGCAATGAAGCCAAGAAAAAGAATAAGGGAAAAGCAGAGACAGAGGACAGGCGACTCACAAGTGGCAGGCTGTGAAGCAGAAGTCCCCTCCCCGCCAGTATTTGGCGCCGTGGCAGAGCCACCAGCGCCCAAGTTCCCCTCTTCCTCCATGGGTGTGGGCTCCATGCTTGGTGCCCTTGCCGGGGACGCCCCTCGCGGCGGCGTAGTCGATGGGGGTGGTGTGTTGGGGGTAGCCCCCTGCGGCTCCTCCTGTTGCCGCTCCCGTCCTACAAAACCGACAAGGTCAGCACCATAGCATTGAACACCTACCACATGTCGAGCAAGAGGAGGGTGACAAACTTACGCTGGGGGCTGTGCCGAGGGCTGCTGTCCGGGCTGCTCAACACCACTAGTGGCGTCTCTAAAGCCCCAGCCAAGGGCTGGCTGCTCGCCGAGGCCTTCGCCCTCTTCATCCTCTGGGCCAATGTCTCTGCATCCCTGCAGAAGCAAAAATGGATCAAGATGAGTGGCTTAGTTCAGGGGAATGGAAATGGCAGTAAGGAACGGAGTACTTACTCGTCGTCCATCTCCTACTCCTCCACCGCTTTCCCTTTTCCTCTTCGGGCAGAGAGGCCCGAGATCAAAAGGGAGCTCCACGTCGACATCCGAGTCGACGTCTTCCGGGGGAGGCGAAGAAGGCGGAGTTTGTGCGTGCCCAGATGGAGAACGGGCTGTTTCCTTCTTCTTTTCAGCGGCCTTCGTCAGCCTCCTCGCTGTCGTGGCCCTCGTGTGGCGCCCGGACCCCTCTAGGGTCAATTGATGTCGCGTAGCCTTGCCGGGCCGGACCGGCTCGCCGGAACTAGCCCGCCGCAGGACTCGCCCTCTTCCCCTGGCAGGCGTCGAGCCCGCCGCCACGTCCTCCTCCGATGACGACTCGTCGGCCGCGTCTTCGACCAGCTGAGCTCCGGTGCCGACGCTGCTAGCCTCCCCGGCGGCCGCCGCCCACCGGGTGAGCTCCTCCTCCTCCGCAGCCATTGCGGCCTTATCCTCCACACCCCCGGCATTGCCGGCCTCCATGGCAAGCTGCTCCTCCCTCGCCCTAGTGGCGATGTAGTCCAGCTCTGCCTGGGTGGTGTCCATGACAAGCCACCTCTCGGCGTCAGCATTGACATACACCTCAACCAGAGAGTCGAAGAATTGATGCACATCCGCGTCCGCCGGCTCCTTCCAGCTCGGGACAGGGCTATACGCGTTGCAGTCCGGCATCATAGCGATGATCTCGGACTGACGCGAATTGTTGCACAACGGGACCACCCCCGCTAGCAACTTGAAAAACGGCCCCTTAATGGCCTTGCCGGCCTTTACGGCAGCCCTCGTGGCCTTGTCGGTCCGTTCGACCTCGCCGTCACGACCCACATCAAGCTGAAAGAGCCGCTGGCAGAAATGGGCATGCGCCATCACCATGAAATTGTGGTCGAGGCGAGGACGAAGTCGCATAACATCAGCTGGATTCATGAAGAGCCAGGTTGGTTTCCCCTTGTTGTGCAACGGGGCGGTCCGACGGCGAATGAAGTCCGCCCCGATCATCTCAAGGGTGAGTCCAGCCTGGGTGAGCCGGAGAATCCTAGTAGTGGCGACGGTGAGCCTCCCGTCAGCGACATCGACATCGCTCCAATCACTGCCACGGACCGGCGGCACTCGGCGGACCTTCCAGAACTTTGGCGAGTCTTCGTCTTCAATCCAGCACCACCGGCCGCGCCATTCATCCCACCTCTCCTTCACGGCACCGTCCGGGTACGCCCCCTTGGATCTTGGGATCTAGGTGATGCATCCAGAGACGACACCTCCTGGCTGGATCCGAGGGGAGAAGTAATGGCGGAAGAGCGTCGTGTGGGGCTGCACCCCGACGAAGCCTTCGCAAAGGTGCGCAAATAAGGCCATGCACGCCACCGCATTCGGAGTAAAATCCAAGAGGCAGAAGCCGAAGGTATCCATGATGTCACAGAAGAAATCGGAGAAAGGGGGACATATCCCGCAAGAGAAATAGTCGACGAAAAAGGGATACCGACTTGGGCCAGGTTCGGCGCAAGCGGCAGGAATGACGCGCGTCGCCGGATGTCCCAAATTCTCTCCCCCCCGTCTTTGTTGGGGAACGTAGTATTTTAAAATTTTCCTACGATCACGCAAGATCTATCTACCAGATACATAGCAACGAGAGGGAAGAGTGTGTCTACGTACCCTCGTAGACCGGAAGCGGAAGCGTTAGAACAACGCGGTTGATGTAGTCGTACGTCTTCACGGCCCGACCGTTCAATCACCGAAACTACGGCACCTCCGAGTTCTAGCACACGTTCAGCTCGATGACGTCCCTCGAACTCCGATCCAGCCGAGTGTCGAGGAAGAGTTCCGTCAGCACGACGGCGTGGTGACGATCTTGATGTTCTACCGTCGCAGGGCTTCGCCTAAGCACCGCTACAATATTATCGAGGAGAACTGTGGTGGAGGGGGGCACCGCACACGGCTAAGAGATCATGAGATCAACTGTTGTGTCTAGAGGTGCCCCCTGCCCCCGTATATAAAGGAGGGAGGGAGAGGCTGGCCCTAGAAGGGGCGCGCCAAGTGTGGGGAGTCCTACTAGGACTCCCAAGTCCTAGTAGGATTCCCCTTTCCTTTCCGGAGTAGGAGAGAAGGAAAGAGGGGGAGAGGGAGAAGGAAAAGGGGGCTGCATCCCTTGTCCAATTCGGACCAGAAGGGGGCCACGCGCCTCCTTCCTTTTGGCCTCTCTCCTCTATTCCCGTAACTCTCCGGTACTCCGAAAATACCCGAATCACTCGGAACCTTTCCGATGTCCGAATATAGTCGTCCAATATATCGATTTTTACGTCTCGACCATTTCGAGACTCCTCGTCATGTCCCCGATCTCATCCGGGACTCCGAACTCCTTCGGTACATCAAAACTCATAAACTCATAATAAAACTGTCATCGAAACCTTAAGCGTGCGGACCCTACGGGTTCGAGAACTATGTAGACATGACCGAGACACGTCTCCGGTCAATAACCAATAGCGGAACCTGGATGCTCATATTGGCTCCCACATATTCTACGAAGATCTTTATCGGTCAAACCGCATAACAACATACGTTGTTCCCTTTGTCATCGGTATGTTACTAGCCCGAGATTCGATCATCGGTATCTCAATACCTAGTTCAATCTCGTTACCGGCAAGTCTCTTTACTCGTTCCGTAATACATCATCCCGCAACTAACTCATTAGCTGCAATGCTTGCAAGGCTTATAGTGATGTGCATTACCGACTGGGCCCAGAGATACCTCTCCGACAATCGGAGTGACAAATCCTAATCTCGAAATACGCCAACCCAACAAGTACCTTCGGAGACACCTGTAGAGTACCTTTATAATCACCCAGTTACGTTGTGACGTTTGGTAGCACACAAAGTGTTCCTCCGGTATTCGGGAGTTGCATAATCTCATAGTCATAGGAACATGTATAAGTCATGAAGAAAGCAATAGCAATAAAACTAAACGATCAAGTTGCTAAGCTAACGGATGGGTCTTGTCCATCACATCATTCTCCTAATGATGTGACCCCGTTGATCAAATGACAACTCATGTCTATGGCTAGGAAACATAACCATCTTTGATCAATGAGCTAGTCTAGTAGAGGCATACTAGGGACACTCTGTTTTGTCTATGTATTCACACATGTACTAAGTTTCCAGTTAATACAATTCTAGCATGAATAATAAACATTTATCATGATATAAGGAAATAAATAATAACTTTATTATTGCCTCTAGGGCATATTTCCTTCAGTCTCCCACTTGCACTAGAGTCAATAATCTAGATCACATCACCATGTGATTAACACCAATAGTCACATCACCATGTGACTAACACCCATAGTTCTCATCGCCATGCGACCAATACCCAAAAGGGTTTAATAGAGACAACAATCTAGTTCACATCGCCATGTGATTAACACCCAAAGAGTACTAAGGTGTGATCATGTTTTGCTTCGTGAGAGAAGTTTAGTCAGCGGGTCTGTTATATTTAGATCCGTATGTATTTTGCAAATTTCTATGTCTACAATGCTCTGCATGGAGCTACTCTAGCTAATTGCTCCCACTTTCAATACGCATCCAGATTGATACTTAGAGACATCTGGATTTAGTGTCAAAGCTTGCATCAGCGTAACTCTTTACGACGAACTCTTTATCACCTCCATAATCGAGAAACATTTCCTTAGTCATCCAGTTACTAAGGATAATTTTGACCGTTGTACAGTGATCTACTCCTGGATCACTATTGTACCTCCTTGTCAAACTTATGGCAAGGTACACAACATGTTTGGTACACAGCATGGCATACTTTATAGAACCTATGGCTGAGGCATAGGGAATGACTTTCATTCTCTCTATATTTTTCTGCCGTGGTCTGGCTTTGAGTCTTACTCAACTTCACACCTTACAAGTCAGGCAAGAACCCCTTCTTTGACTAATACATTTTGAACTACTTCAAAATCTTATCAAGGTATGTACTTATCGAAAGTCTTATCAAGCGTCTTGATCTATCTCTATAGATCTTGATGCTCAATTTGTAAGCAGCTTCACCAAGGTCTTTCTTTGAAAAACTCCTTTCAAACACTCCTTTATGCTTTCCAGAAAATTCTACATCATTTCCGATCGACAATATGTCATTCACATATACTTATCAGAAAGGTTGTAGTGCTCCCACTCACTTCTTGTAAATACAGGCTTCACCGCAAGTCTGTATAAATCTATATGCTTTGATCAACTTATCAAAGCGTATATTCCAACTCCGAGATGCTTGCACCAGTCCATAGATGGATCGCTGGAGCTTGCACAATTTGCTAGCACCTTTAGGATTGACAAAACCTTCTGGTTGCATCATATACAACTCTTCTTTAATAAATCCATTAAAGAACGCAGTTTCGTTATCCATTTGCCAGATTTCATAAAATGTGGCAATTGCTAACATGATTCGGACAGACTTAAGCATCGCTACGGGTGAGAAAATCTCATCGTAGTCAACACCTTGAACTTGTCGAAAACCTTTCGCAACAAGTCGAGCTTTGTAGACAGTAACATTACCATCAGCGTCAGTCTTCCTCTTAAAGATCCATTTATTTTCAATGGCTTGCTGACCATCGGGCAAGTCAACCAAAGTCCAAACTTTGTTCTCATACATGGATCCCATCTCAGATTTCATGGCCTCAAGCCATTTCGCGGAATCTGGGCTCATCATCGCTTCCTCATAGTTCGTAGGTTCATCATGGTCCAGTAACATGACTTCCAGAACCGGGTTGCCGTACCACTCTGGTGCGGAACGAACTCTGGTTGATCTACGAAGTTCAGCAGAAACTTGATCTGAAGTTTCATGATCATCATCATTAGCTTCCTCACTAATTGGTGTAGGAATCACTGGAACTAGTTTCTGTGATGTTCCACTTTCCAATTCGGGAGAAGGTACAATTACCGCATCAAGTTCTACTTTCCTCCCACTCACTTCTTTCGAGAGAAACTCCTTCTCTAGAAAGGATCCACTCTTAGCAACAAAGACCTTGCCTTCGGATCTGTGATAGAAGGTGTACCCAACAGTTTCTTTTGGGTATCCTATGAAGATTTACTTCTCCGATTTGGGTTCAAGCTTATCATGTTGAAACTTTTTCACATAAGCATCGCAGTCCCAAACTTAGAGAAATGACAGCTTAGGTTTCTCGTCAAACCACAGTTCATACGATGTCATCTCCACGGATTTAGATGGTGCCCTATTTAACGTGAATGTAGCTGTCTCTAATGCATAACCCCAAAAGTGATAGTTGTAGATCGGTAAGAGACATCATCAATCGCACCATATCTAATAAAGTACGGTTATGACATTCGGACACACCGTTACGCTGTGGTGTTCCGGGTGGCGTGAGTTGTGAAACTATTCCACATTGTTTCAAATGAAGACCAAACTCGTAACTCAAATATTCTCCTCCACGATTAGATCGTAGAAACTTTATTTTCTTGTTACGATGATTCTCTACTTCACTCTGAAATTCTTTGAACTTTTCAAATGTTTCAGACTTGTGCTTCATTAAGTAGATATACCCATATCTGCTCAAATCATCAGTGAAGGTCAGAAAATAACGATACCCGCCGCGAGCTTCAACACTAATTGGTCCGCATACATCAGTATGTATGATTTCCAACAACTCTGTTGCTCGCTCCACAGTTCCGGAGAACGGAGTTTTAGTCATCTTGTCCATGAGGCATGGTTCGCAAGCACCAAGTGATTCATAATCAAGTGATTCCAAAAGTCCATCACTATGGAGTTTCTTCATGCGCTTTACACCAATATGACCTAAACGGCAGTGCCACAAATAAGTTGCACTATCATTATTAACCTTGCATCTTTTGGCTTCAATATTATGAATATGTGTATCACACGATCGAGATCCAACAAACCATTTTCATTGGGTGTATGACCATAGAAGGTTTTATTCATGTAAACAGAACAACAATTATTCTCTAACTTACATGAATAACCGTATTGCAATAAACATGATCAAATCATATTCATGCTCAACACAAACACCAAATAACACTTATTTAGGTTCAACACTAATCCCGAAAGTATAGGGAGTGTGCGATGATGATCATATCAATCTTGGAACTACTTCCAATACACATCGTCACTTTATCCTTTAACTAGTTTTTGTTCATTATGCAACCCCCATTTCGAGTTACTACTCTTTAGCAACTGAACCAGTATCAAATACCGAGGGGTTGCTATGAACACTAGTAAAATACACATCAATAATCTGTATATCAAATATACCTTTGTTCACTTTGCCATCCTTCTTATCCGCCAAGTATCTAGGGTAGTTCCACTTCCAGTGACCATTTCCTTTGCAGTAGACGCACTTAGTTTCAGGCTTGAGTTTAGCTTTGGGTTTCTTCATGAGAGTGACAACTTGCTTGTCATTCTTCTTGAAGTTCCCCTTCTATCCCTTTGCCCTTTACTTGAAACAAGTGGTCTTATTAACCATCAACACTTGATGCTCTTTCTTGATTTCTACCTCCGCCGATTTCAGCATCGTGAAGAGATCGGGAATTACCTTCGTCATCCCTAGCATATTATAGTTCATCACGAAGTTCTACTAACTCGGTGATAGTGACTAGAGAACTTTGTCGATTACTATCTTATCTGGAAGATTAACTCCCACTTGATTCAAGTAACTGTAGTACCCAGACAATCTGAGCACATGCTCACTGGTTGAGCTATTCTCCTCCATCTTGTAGGCAAAGTACTATCAGAGGTCTTATACCTCTCGACACGGGCATGAGTATGAAATACTAATTTCAACTCTTGGAACATCTTATATGCTCCGTGGCGTTCAAAATGTTTTTGAAGTCCCGGTTCTAAGCCGTAAAGCATGGTGCACTTAAACTATCAAGTAGTCATCATACCGAGCTTTTGTCAAAACGTTCATAACGTCTACATCTGCTCCTGCAATAGGTCTGTCACCTAGCGGTGCATCAAGGACATAATTCTTCTGTGCAGCAATGAGGATAATCCTCAGATCACTGACCTAGTCCGCATCATTGCTACTAACATCTTTCAACTTAGTTTTCTCTAGGAACATATAAAAAATTAACGGGGAGCAACATCGTGAGCTATTGATCTACAACATAGATATGCTAATACTACCAGGACTAAGTTCATGATAAATTAAAGTTCAATTTAATCATATTACTTAAGAACTCCCACTTAGATAGACATCCCTCTAGTCATCTAAATGATCACGTGATCCAAATCAACTAAGCCATGTCCGATCATCACGTGAGATGGAGTAGTTTTCAATGGTGAACATCTTATGTTGATCATATCTACTATATGATTCACGCTCGACCTTTCGGTCTCCTGTGTTCCGAGGCCATATCTGCATATGCTAGGGTCGTCAAGTTTAACCCGAGTATTCTGCGTGTGCAAAACTGGCTTACACCCGTTGTATTTGAACGTAGAGCTTATCACACCCGATCATCACGTGGTGTCTCGGCACGACAAACTTTCGCAACGGTGCATACTCAGGGAGAACACTTATACCTTGAAATTTAGTAAGGGATCATCTTATAATGCTACCGTCGTTCTAAGAAAAAATAAGAAGCATAATAAGATAAACATCACATGCAATCAAAATATGTGACATGATATGTCCATCATCATCTTGTGCTTTTGATCTCCATCTCCAAAGCACCGTCATGATCACCTTCGTCACCGGCGCGACACCTTGATCTCCATCGTAGCATCGTTGTCGTCTCGCCAACTATTGCTTCTACGACTATCGCTACCGCTTAGTGATAAAGTAAATTAATTACATGGCGATTGCATTTCATACAATAAAGCAACAACCATATGGCTCCTGCCAGTTGCCGATAACATTACAAAACATGATCATCTCATACAAAACTGTATAACTCATCATGTCTTGACCATATCACATCACAACATGCCCTGCAAAAACAAGTTAGACGTCCTCTACTTTGTTGTTGCAAGTTTTACGTGGCTGCTATGGGCTTAGCAAGAAACGTTCTTACCTACGCATACAAAAACCACAACGATGTTTCGTCAAGTATGTGCTCTTTTAACCTTCACAAGGACCGGGCGTAGCCACACTTGTTTCAGCTAAAGTGAGAGAGACAGACACCCGCCAGTCACCTTTAAGCAACGAGTGCTCGTAACGATGAAACCAGTCTCGCATAAGCGTACGCGTAATGTCGGTCCGGGCCGCTTCATCTCACAATACCGCCGAAGCAAAGTATGACATGCTGGTAAGTAGTATGACTAGTATCCCCACAACTCATTGTGTTCTACTCGTGCATATCATCTACGCATAGACCTGGCTCTGATACCACTGTTGGGGAACGTAGTATTTTAAAATTTTCCTACGATCACGCAAGATCTATCTACCAGATGCATAGCAACGAAAGGGAAGAGTGTGTCTACGTACCCTCGTAGACCAGAAGCGGAAGCGTTAGAACAACGCGGTTGATGTAGTCGTACGTCTTCACGGCCCGACCGATCAAGCACCGAAACTACGGCACCTCCGAGTTCTAGCACACGTTCAGCTCGATGACGTCCCTCGAACTCCGATCCAGCCGAGTGTCGAGGAAGAGTTCCGTCAGCACGACGGCGTGGTGACGATCTTGATGTTCTACCGTCGCAGGGCTTCGCCTAAGCACCGCTACAATATTATCGAGGAGAACTGTGGTGGAGGGGGGCACCGCACACGGCTAAGAGATCATGAGATCAACTGTTGTGTCTAGAGGTGCCCCCCTGCCCCCGTATATAAAGGAGGGAGGGAGAGGCCGGCCCTAGAAGGGGCGCGCCAAGTGTGGGGAGTCCTACTAGGACTCCCAAGTCCTAGTAGGATTACCCTTTCCTTTCCGGAGTAGGAGAGAAGGAAAGAGGGGGAGAGGGAGAAGGAAAAGGGGGCTGCACCCCTTGTCCAATTCGGACCAGAAGGGGGCCACGCGCCTCCTTCCTTTTGGCCTCTCTCCTCTATTCCCGTAACTCCCCAGTACTCCAAAAATACCCGAATCACTCGGAACCTTTCCGATGTCCGAATATAGTCGTCCAATATATCGATTTTTACGTCTCGACCATTTCGAGACTCCTCGTCATGTCCCTGATCTCATCCGGGACTCCGAACTCCTTCGGTACATCAAAACTCATAAACTCATAATAAAACTGTCATCGAAACCTTAAGCGTGCGGACCCTACGGGTTCGAGAACTATGTAGACATGACCGAGACACGTCTCCGGTCAATAACCAATAGCGGAACCTGGATGCTCATATTGGCTCCCACATATTCTACGAAGATATTTATTGGTCAAACCGCATAACAACATATGTTGTTCCCTTTGTCATCGGTATGTTACTAGCCCGAGATTCGATCATCGGTATCTCAATACATAGTTCAATCTCGTTACCGGCAAGTCTCTTTACTCGTTCCGTAATACATCATCCCGCAACTAACTCATTAGCTGCAATGCTTGCAAGGCTTATAGTGATGTGCATTGCCGAGTGGGCCCAGAGATACCTCTCCGACAATCGGAGTGACAAATCCTAATCTCGAAATACGCCAACCCAACAAGTACCTTCGGAGACACCTGTAGAGTACCTTTATAATCACCCAGTTACGTTGTGACGTTTGGTAGCACACAAAGTGTTCCTCCGGTATTCGGGAGTTGCATAATCTCATAGTCATAGGAACATGTATAAGTCATGAAGAAAGCAATAGCAATAAAACTAAACGATCAAGTTGCTAAGCTAACGGATGGGTCTTTTCCATCACATCATTCTCCTAATGATGTGACCCCGTTGATCAAATGACAACTCATGTCTATGGCTAGGAAACATAACCATCTTTGATCAATGAGCTAGTCTAGTAGAGGCATACTAGGGACACTCTGTTTTGTCTATGTATTCACACATGTACTAAGTTTCCAGTTAATACAATTCTAGCATGAATAATAAACATTTATCATGATATAAGGAAATAAATAATAACTTTATTATTGCCTCTAGGGCATATTTCCTTCAGTCTTCACCCCCCAAAGAGGCTTGAAGGAGGCCCGGAGCTCGTGGACGTCAACCGTCGAGGGGAAGAAGAAGGCGGATTTCGTCCGGTCCCGCAACAACGCATTCTCCGGCGGCTCCACAGTCCCGGCGCCCTTGGCCACCCCCTTGCCCTTGACGGATTTGGACGCCATGGCGGCTAAGAAAGTTAGGGGACTAAAGGAGGGGGATGGAGAAGCGACGACGGCAGGCGGCGGCGGCGGAAGCTTGGTAAGGAAGGAAGAGAGGAAATGGCGGCTCTGAGATTGGAAGAAGCGCGAGGAAAGAGGAGAAAGTGAGCAGCGCGCCCGCGGTTATTCCTTCTTATGGGGGAAAACGCGGGCCGCCTCCTTTCACATTAACTGCGACGTGACGCATGCCTGCGGGAACCGCCCCGCACATGCCGCCCACGTCACGCGCACCTCTCCACACCGCGCCATGCGCGCGGATCGTGGGAGGCGCAGCGTGCAAAAAATCTTACCGCGGTAAAAACCGTCCGGCCTGCCCGCGCACCGTTTGGGCCTAGCCCAACAACGCGTCGTACTTATGTGTGGCCCAGGCCCGGGGGCTCCTGTCGGTGTACAAAACAGGGGGGTACACTTTTTGTACCCCTATGACTGTGCACGGGCAGTCCGAGCCACGGGCACCACCCCACCAAGCAAGGCCAGGAAGGTAAGCCGGGGTAAGACTGAAGCCCGAAGCCAAGACCACAAAGAGCAAATGGACGAAGCATGTTCCCCCGGCAAGATCCTTGCTGGGAGCCAGTTTCAGTAGCCCCGGCAAGACCCTGGCAACTCCCCAGTAAGACCCTTGCCGCGGCAGCTCGCCCCACGCCTACGAAGCGGATCACCCTTAAGTCCACTGCCCCCATGGGACCAGGATTCGGGAGACATCCCCGTGGTGGCATGCAGATCTTTGTGAAGACATTCAAGACCAGATACGCACTAAGAAGACGACAACCCTTGGCGGGATCCCAGCCAAGGAAGACCACAAGACCTCCGGCAAGCACCTTGTCGGGGATGGCAGCAGGCGCCGCGGCAAGACCCTTGCCGGGGCCCCGGCAAGGCCCTTGCCGAGGGCATCCACAGGGCCACCATCAGGCCCACGCCGACTAAACTCCCACCGCCTTATGCAGCTGCCGACCCAACCAGCTGGGCAGGCACCTGTGTGGCGACATCCAGATCTTCGTGAAGACCCACCATTGCGCCACCTCAGCTGCCTGCCTACCTACATGGCATCTAAGGCATCGCTGGCTAGGGCGCGTGTCGACACAAGAAGGAGCAGCGACAGACAAGACGGATATCTCCCCCGTCCCCGATAAAGCAAGGACACCTAAGCAAGACACATTAAATGTGCCTTGTCATGTAATGCGAGGGATAACCTCGCATCACTGGACCCTTTCCACCTTCTGTGTGCCACTGTGGCAACCCCTTTTCCCTATAAAAGGAGGCCTGAGGCGACCAGAGGAAGGATTCGGCTTTTTGGAGCTCCTCACGCCCCATAGCTAGCTGAAGAACACAAACATACAATCCACCAAAGCAGGAGTAGGGTTTTACGCATCCTCGCGGCCCGAACCTGGATAAACGAACCGTCTGCTATCTGTTTGATCCGCTCTTCTCACAACCCCGCGCCATGCAACCGTAGTAGGGATTCTTGTGATCCCATAGGTGTCGTTCCCAATACACCGACACGGGTTTATTCTCAACATATTAAACCTTCATCTACTTTACTCTGCTTTATTTACTTTCTGTTCTTATACCAAAAAATACCAAAAATATTATACTATCCTATCTATCAGATCTCAATTTCGTAAGAGACCGTAAAGGGATTAACAACCCCTTATCGTGTTGGCTGCGAAGTTCTTATTTGTTTGTGCATGTGCGAGGACTCGCGTGTGGTCTCCTACTGGATTGATACCTTGGTTCTCAAAAACAGAGGGAAATACTTACGCTACTGTGCTGCATCACCCTTTCCTCTTCGAGGGAATACAACGCAAGCTCGAGAAGTAGCAACGCACTCTCAAACTTCCACCATTACTAGCCTCTATAGTATCGCACAAATTTCGTCGATACCATACACCCACCATATACCTTCCTCAAAAAATCCACCATACCTACCTATTATGGCATTTCCATAGCCATTCCGAGATATATTGCCATGCAACTTTCCACCGTTTCGTTTATCATGACACGCTTCATCATTGTCATATTGCCTTGCATGATCATGTAGTTGACATCGTATTTGTGGCAAAGCAACCCTTCATAAATTTTTTCATACATGTCACTCTTGATTCATTGCACATCCCGGTACACCGCCGGAGGCATTCATATAGAGTCATATTTTGGTCAAAGTCGCGAGTTGTAATTCTTGAGTTGTAAAGAAATAGAAGTGTGATGATCATCATTATTAGAGCATTGTCCCATGTGAGGAAATAAAAAATGGCCAGAGAAGCCAATGAAAAAAAATGAGAGAAAAAGAGAGAAGGGGCAATGCATGAAAGTTGAAAAAGTTTGAGAATACTAAAGTATAAAATAATTGCTTGGCTGAAACCGGGGTTGTGCATGATTTGAATATTTTGTGTGAGGAAGATGGAGCATAGCCAAACTATATGATTTTGTAGGGATGAACTTTCTTTGGCCATGTTATTTTGAGAAGACATGATTACTTTGTTAGTATGCTTGAAGTATTATTATTTTTATGTCAATATTAAACTTTTGTCTTGAATCTTTCGGATATGAACATTCATGCCACAATAAAGGAAATTACATTGATAATTATGTTACTTAGCATTCCACATCAAAAATTATGTTTTTATCATTTACCTACTAGAGGACGAGCAGGAATTAAGCTTGGGGATGCTTGATACGTCTCCAACGTATCTATAATTTTTTATAGTTCCATGCTTTTATATTATCTATTTTGGATGTTTAATGGGCTTTAATATGCTCTTTTATATTATTTTTGGGACTAACATATTAACCGAAGGCCCAGTGCCAGTTTCTATTTTCTTGCCTATTTTAGAGTTTCGCAGAAAAGGAATACCAAACGGAGTCCAAACAGAATGAAACCTTCGCGATGATCTTTCTTGGACCGAAAGCAATCCAGGAGACTTGGAGTAGATGTCTAGGACTCCACGAGGAGGCCACGAGGTAGGAGGGCGCGCCCAGGGGGCAGGCGCGGCCCCACCCTCGTGGGCCCCTCGTAGCTCCACCGACGTACTTCTTACGCCTATATATACTCTAATACCCTAGAAACATCAGGGAGAGCAAAAAAACCACTTTTCCACCGCCGCAACCTTCTGTACCCGTGAGATCCCATCTTGGGGCCTTTTATGGTGATCTGCCGGAGGGGGAATCAATCACGGAGGGCTTCTACATCAACACCATAGCCTCTTCGATGAAGCATGAGCAGTTTACCACAGACCTTCGGGTCCATAGATATTAGCTAGATGCTTATTCTCTCTCTTTGATTCTCAATACAAAGTTCTCCTCGATTCTCTTGGAGATCTATTCAATGTAATACTTTTTGCGGTGTGTTTGCCGAGATCCGATGGATTGTGGATTTATGAACAAGATTATCTATGAATATTATTTGGTTCTTCTCTGAATCCTTATATGCATGATTTGATATCTTTGCAAGTCTCTTCGAATTATCGGTTTAGTTTGGCCTACTAGATTGATCTTTCTTGCAATAGGAGAAGTGCTTAGCTTTGAGTTCAATCATGCAGTGTCCTTTCCGAGTGATAGTAGGGGCAGCAAGGCACGGATTGTATTGTTGCCATCGAGGATAAATATGGGGTTTATATCATATTGCTTGAGTTTATCCCTCTGCATCATGTCATCTTGCTTAATGCGTCACTCCATTCTTATGAACTTAATACTCTAGATGCATGCTGGATAGCGGTCGATGTGCGGAGTAATAGTAGTAGATGCAGAATCGTTTTGGTCTACTTGACACAGACGTGATGCCTATATTCATGATCATTTCCTTAGATATCTTCATAACTATGCGCTTTTCTATCAATTGCTCGACAGTAATTTGTTCACCCACCGTAATAAATGCTATCTTTATATTGAATCTCCTAGTGAAACCTATGGCCCCGGGGTCTCTTTCCTATTATATTGAATCTCCTTTATTTACTTTGCATCTCATTTATTATTTTGCAATCTTTACTTTCCAATTTATACAACAAAAATACCAAAAATATTTACTCTAATATCTTTATTAGATCTCACTTTTGTGAGTGATAGTGAAGGGATTGACAACCCCTTTATCGCGTTGGTGGAAAGGTTCTTGATTGTTTGTGCAGGTACTAGGTGACTTGAGCGTTGTCTCCTACTGGATTGATACCTTGGTTCTTAAAATTAAGGGAAATACTTACGCCTCTTTGTTGCATCACCCTTTCCTCTTCAAGGGAAAACCAACGCATGCTCAATAGGTAGCAACCCCCCTATCGCACTCGCTCACTAGGCGACAGTTCAGAACGCCATCGCAGAAAGGGTTAAGAACCGTTTGTATAACACCTCGTTGTACTAGTGAGCGGTCGATGTGTGGAGTAATAGTAGTAAATGCAGGCAGGAGTCAGTCTACTTGTCACGGGCGTGATGCCTATATTCATGATCATTGTCGTAAATGTCATCATAACTTTGCGATTTTCTATCAATTTGTCAACAGTAATTTGTTTACCCACTGTATGCTCTTTTCGAGAGAGAAGCCTCTAGTGAAATCTATGGCCCCCGGATCAATTTTCCATCATATATTGGTATATCTATAAAACCAAAAACCCAAAAATACCTTGCTGCAATTATTTTGTGTTTAATTTATTTTGCCTTTTACTATTATTTTAAATCTACTTCTATTTGATCTCACTCTTGCTAGTGACTGTGAAGGGATTGACAATCCTTTTTTTGTGTTGTGTGCAAGTGTTTGTTAGTTTTTGCAGGTGCATATATTGGGGACTTGCTTGTGCCTCCTACTGGATTGATACATTGGTTCTTAACTAAGGGAAATGCTTATCTCCACTTTGCTGCATCACCCTTTCCTCTTCAAGGGAAAAATCAACGCAAGCTCAAGAAGTGGTAGGAAGAATTTCTGGCGTCCTTGTTGGCGAGATTCTACATCAAGCCTACCATGTACCTATCATAAAATATCATCTCTTGCACTTACATTATTTTTTATTTGCCTCTCGTTTTCATCTCCCCCACTTTTAAAACGTTTTCGGGAAAACACAAAAATATTTGCATTTTTATTCGGCCTTTTTCCATTCGCCTTTTTGCTTGCTTGCTTGTGTGCTAGATCGCTGGCTTTGTCACAATGACTCAAGATAATACTAAGTTGTGTGACTTTTCCAACACTAATAATAATGATTTTATTAGTACTCCTATTGCTCAAGCCACTAGTGCGGAATCTTATGAAATTTTATGAGTTTGTTGGTGCCTTTATTGGAGGTCACCAAGCCCATGGCCAAGCAAGTGACCTGCACGTCATTCCCCAGAAGGGAGGCGAGAGTCTGCGCAAGTATATACAGAGGTTAAGTCGGGTACAATACAATATCCCTGATGTTCACCCTGCCGCCATCATCAGCGCGTGCGTAACCCCAAGATGCGCGAAGAGCTGGCAATGACCAAGGTGAAAGACGTGGCAGAACTCTATGTTCTTGCTAACAGATGTGCCCGGGCTGAAGAGGGAAGGAAATACCCCGGCGAAGATGCCAGCGTGGAAACCGACTCTTCAGATGAGGTTGCTGCCGCCCCGGCAAAGAAAGGCCGGCGCCGCAACAGGAAGCGCAAAGGTAAAGCCGTGCTTGCCGTCAAGGGATCTGATGACGTCGGCTCTGCCAAGAAAACCAAGGCGGATGACCCCGGCAAGGAAATTGCCGGGTGTGTCGCCTGCCGGGCCTTGGCGGCTGCCGAGAAGCCAGGAAACGCCGACCAGCAATACTGCAAGATCCATCACACCAAAGGCCATGATCTCCAGAACTGCCGACAGGTTGAGCTCCTTGCTAAGAAGCAGAGGGCTGAATATGAGAGGCGGGACAAGGAGAAGGGACAGGACGGTGCTGAGGGGTCCAGCAAGAAGCGTGGCGGCCAAGCAGGACGTCGCGGCAAGGATAAACAGCAAGAGAGGCCCGCTCGGGGCCGTGACAGAAAGCCAGAAGACGACGATCAAAAAGAGGACGACGAGTCCGGCGACCAAGAGTTTCAGAAAGCCTCGGAGGCCATGTGCGTTGATGGCGGCGACCGGTGAGACCTCGGACACCCACTCCGGCAAGCGCACCTCTTCGAAGTGTCGTGCTCCCGTCGAGGACGTGCCAGAGAGCTCCACCGGCAGAAACAGGAAGTCCAGGGCCACACCGCCGGGAACCAAGAAGGTTTCTGTCAAGGAGGACGGCACAGGAGGGGCTTTCACCATAAGCTCCACCCTTCACGACAAATAGGAAGACGCGCTCGTCACCTTCCTGCGGGCAAATGTCGATGTGTTTGCATGGCAAGCATCCGACATCCCCGGCATTCCCAGGGAGGTGATTGAGCACCACCTTGCTGTCTGTCCTCATGCGCGGCCCGTCAAGCAGAAGGTCAGGAAGCAAGCTTTCGAATGACAAGAGTTCATCACAGAGGAGATCCGGAAACTAGAAGCAGCGGGTTTGGTAAGAGGAGTGCTCCATCCGACGTGGTTGGCCAATCCAGTGGTAGTGCGCAAGGCAAATGGGAAGTGGAGGCTGTGTATTGATTACACAGATATCAATAAGGCTTGTCCCAAAGACCCCTTCCCGTTGCCGCGCATCGACCAAATTGTTGACTCCGCGGCTGGGTGTGACCTGTTGTCATTCCTCGATGCCTACTCCGGCTACCATCAGATCTTCATGACAAGAGAAGACGAAGAGAAGACATCATTCATCACCCCATGTGGTACGTATTGTTTCGTAAGAATGCCTTTGGGGTTGAAGAGTGCTGGCTCAACATTTGCAAGGGCAGTCCAGATTGGTTTTGAACCTCAGCTCCATAGAAATATGGAGGCTTATATGGATGATATAGTGATCAAAGCCAAGAACAGGGCAACCCTTATACCGGATTTACAAGAAACATTTGCAAACCTACGCAAGATCAATCTCAAGCTGAACCCTGAGAAGTGCGTCTTCGGCGTCCCGTCCGGCAAGCTTCTCGGGTTCTTTGTGTCACAGCGTGGGATAGAGGCCAATCCGGACAAGATCAAAGCTATAGAACAGATTGAAGCACCCAAACGGGTCAAGGATGTGCGTAGGCTTGCTAGCTACGTTGCCACCATGAGCAGATTCATTTCCAAGTCTGCCGAGCGCGCCCTCCCCTTTTTCAAGATTTTGAAAAAAGCGGGCCCATTGGAGTGAACGCCAGAAGCCGAAGCAGCATTGCAAGATTTGAAGAGGTATCTTTCCTCCACGCCAATACTAGTTGCGCCTAGGCCACAAGAACCGTTGCTGCTATACGTGGCGGCAACGAACCAGGTGGTCAGCGCCGCACTAGTGGCAGAGAGAGAAATTGATGACGAGGTGATAGCAGCGACAAAGCCTGATGCCGTTGATGCAGAGACGACACGGCCGGTTGAAGTGCCGCCAAGGAAGAAAATGATGCAGCACCCGGTCTACTTTGTTAGCTCCCTCTTGCAGGGGGCTAGATCAAGGTACTCCGGTGTGCAGAAATTGCTCTTCGGCCTTCTTATGGCCTCGAGCAAGCTACATCACTACTTCCAGGCACACGAGATCACTGTCGTCACTCGCCTCCCTCTGCAACAGATATTGCACAATCCAGATGCAACGGGAAGAATTGTAGGGTGGGCACTGGAGCTGTCCAGCTTTGGCCTCAAGTTTGAAAGTACCTCGACGATTCAAAGCCGAGTCCTGGCAGAGTTCATTGCAGAATGGACCGCGACGCCTGATGAAGAAGCCCAGGAAACTGCTCTCCCCGGCAAAGAGGCGAGTTGCAACTGGATCATGTACTCTGATGGAGCTTTCTCCTTACAGGGCGCCGGGGCTGGCGTACTGCTTGTCGCGCCCACCGGCGAGCACCTCAAGTATGTGGTCCAGATACACTTCCCCAGGGAGGTATCAACGAACAATACTGCCGAATATGAGGGGCTGCTTGCTGGTCTTAGGATCACGGCAGACCTCGGAATCAAGAAACTCATTGTCAGGGGCGATACGCAGCTTGTCTTCAAACAAGTCAACAAAGATTACCAAAGCCCGTTGATGAAGGCCTACGTCGATGAAGTGAGAAAGCTGGAGGAGCATTTTGATGGTATACAGGCAGAGCACGTTCCCCGAGCAGAGAATGACATCGCTGATTACTTGTCAAAGCGCGCTGCCCTCAAGTTACCTGTGGAACCAGGTACCTTTGTGCTTCAGCTTTCTCAGCCATCCGTTGATCCATCAACAGAGCAAAACAAGAGGAGCAAATCAGGGCCTGGCAAGTACTTTCCCGCCAAGATCCCCCGGAGCCGCCGGCAAGGATGTTGCCGGGGACACTGAGCCCGCCACGGGACGGCTAGCTCCGGCGGACGGCAAGCTCTTGCCATCGAGACAGCCGCTCCTATAGCGAAGGAAATGCCTTTAGTCCTCGCCGTCGAGCCCTAGATCAGAAGTTCCGCCGCCACAGGCCTGTGTAGCCACCAAAAACCAATCTAGACCATTTCCGGTACTATGCCAGAGGGGGAAATCATAACCGGTGGCCATCTCCATCATCCCGGCGGCCACCATGATGAGGTGGGAGTAGTCCACCCTCGGGGATGAGGGTTTGTGCCAGTAGCTATGTCTTAAATCTCTCTCTCTCTCTCTCTCTCTCTCTCGTGTTCTTGATGGCACGATCTTGATGTATCAGGGGCTTTGTTAATATAGTTGGATCATATGGTGTTTTCCCCTCTCTATCTTGTGATGAATTGAGTTTTCCCTTTGAGATTTCTTTGGATTGAATACTTTTATAGATTAGAGAACATTTGATATATGTCTTGCAATTGAATACTCGTGGTGACAATGGGGTATCGTATTGATCCACTTGATATATGTTTTGGCACTCAACTTGCGGATTCCCGAACTGACATTGGGGTAATCTATGCATAGGGGTTGATGCATGTTCTTGTCTTTGTTTCTCCGGTTTTGGTGTTATCTTAGTACGAACTCTTGATAGATCGATTGGGAAGGATAACTTTGTGTTATCTTAGTACAAACTCTTGAAAGATTGATCGGAAAAGATAACCTTGTGTTATTCTAGTACGAATTATTAATAGATAGATCAGAAAGGATAACTTTATGTTGTCTTAGTACGAACTCTTGATAGATTGAATGGAAAGAATAACTTTGAGGTGGTTTCGTTGAGGGGTGGTTATATGATCCAATTATATTAGCATCATTGAGAGATTGCACTAGCGAAAGTACGGACCCTAGGCCTTGTTTTCCATCATTGCAATATCGTTTGTGCTCACTTTTGTTAGTTGCTACCTTGGTGTTTTTTATTTTTCGCACTACAAAAACTCATATCTACTATCCATATTACACTTGTATCACCATCTCTTCGCCGAACTAGTGCACCTATACAAATTACCATTGTATTTGGTGTGTTGGGGACACACGAGACTTTTTATTATTTGGTTGCAGGGTGGTTTGAGAGAGACTACCTTCATCCTACACCTTCTACGGATTGATAAACCTTAGGTCATCCACTTGAGGGAAAGTTGCTATTGTCCTTCAAAACTCTGCGCTTGGAGGCCCAACACGTGTCTACAAGAATAAAGTTGCGTAGTAGACATCAAGCTCTTTTCTGGCGCCGTTTCCGGGGAGGTGGGTACTTGAAGGTATATCTTTAGATCTTGCAATCGAATCTTTTAGTTTCTTATTTTATCACTAGTTTGGTTTTGTAAGAGAAAAATAAAAAATGGAATTGAGGTTGCATCATATTATTGATCATCTTTATAATATCTTTCTTGAAAAATGATGGATCAGAAAATTGTGCTCAATTGTTAGAAGAAGAAGTCAAAAAAATGTTTGGCACAAAATATTTGAATGATGAGCATGATTGCAATGTTGTTAGTATGAATTTTTTTTGGATATCCATGATGCTAATGATATGCAAAGCTACAATCTTGGGGATGCTATGTTTGATGAATATGATATTTTTAGTCCCCCAAGTTTCGATAAGAAAATTTATTATGATGATTGCACGCCTCCTATTTATGATGATTATATTGATGAAAGTGGATTCGGAGAGGTCGTGACTTTATTTAATGATGAATCCACTATTTTGGAGAAGGTTGCAATTGATTATGACAACAAACTCCCTATCTATGATGATTATAGAGATGACATGTATGCTATATTGAATAATGATAACAATGAAACTTGTCATCATAACTTTAATTTTCAATCTCATGATAGTTATTTTGTTGAGTTTGCTCCCACTACTATTCATGAGAATAAATTTTCTTATGTGGAGAGTATCAAAATTTCTATGTTATTGCATCATGAAAAGAATGCTTTATGTGCTATCTATATTGTTGAATTCACTCATTATGCTACTAAAAATTATTTTGAGAGAGGGACATATGCTTGTAGGTATTGCAATAATATCAAGTTTCCTCTCTATGTGTTGAAAATCTTGAAGTTTTGCTTGTTTTGCATTCCTATGCTAGTTGATTCTTGCTCCCAAAAGTTGTTTGCTCACAAAATCCCTATGCACAGGAAGTGAGTCAGACTTAATTGTGCTTGCCATGTGATTCATGATGCTCTCTTTCATGTTTCAGTTCTTATCTTTTATGTGAACACATTGAAATCATCATGCCTAGCTAAAAGGAATTAAAGAAAAGCGCTTCTTGGGAAACAACCCAGCACTTGTACCTACTGTTGTTGTGTGTTAACATGATTATTCTACTGTAGTAATCATGTTGTATAGCTTTTGTTTCAATAAAGTGCCAAGCAAAGCCTTTGGATCATGTTGGGTGATAGTAGATTGGATCTTGCTGAAAAACAAAAACTTTTGCGCTCACGAGAAAAATTATCATTTTTAACCGAAGAGCGATTTTAAGTTGATTCTTTTTCCGGAAGTTTAATATAGAAATTTCTCACGTGGTCATATTTTTAAAAGATTTTTAGAGTTGCAGAAGTATGGTGAATGTTCATATCATTGCAGACTGTTCTGTTTTTGACAGATTCTGTTTTCAATGCATAGTGTGCTTGTTTTCCAGTTTCTATGGGTTATTTGATCAATATAAATTTTAGAAATGATATGCT
Organism: Secale cereale; assembly: GCA_902687465.1. Classification (NCBI taxonomy): domain Eukaryota; kingdom Viridiplantae; phylum Streptophyta; class Magnoliopsida; order Poales; family Poaceae; genus Secale; species Secale cereale. The sequence goes on from LR738715.1 coordinate 173,354,217, forward strand.
ACAGTAAGAATTGTGTGAAAACAATTATGAATCTTGTCTTTGACACTATCCGAAGTGAATGATTTGTTTTATCATACTAACCAATCTCACGAAGTTCTGTTAAGTTTTGTGTGAATGAAGTTTGTAAGCTTTGGGTGAGATATCCATATGAGGAGAAAAATGAGTGAAAATACCATAATCTTGTGGATGTCCAAGGCACCCCAAGGAAATATTCAAGGAATACCCAAGCAACTAAGCTTGGGGATGCCCCGGAAGGCATCCCCTCTTTCATCTCCAACATTATTGGTAATCTCACTTGGAGCTATGTTTTCATTCGTCACATGATATGTGTTTTGCTTGGAGTGTCAATTTATTTTGTTAGAATTTGCTTTATGGTTTTTATAATAATGTTTTGCATCTTTTATTTCAATAAAAGTGTCAAGGATAGCCTTTACCATGCTTACTTTGCAAGTATACATGTTGGTGTTTGAAAACAGAAAGTTTTCTATCATTGTCTGAATTCTTATGGATAGTCAGAACGTGATAAAATCTTCAAACTTTTACAAAGTTAGCATGAATAAGTTCTCTGTAACGTTTTGGCAGACTGTACTGTTTTGGCAGATTGCTGTTATGTTTGTATTGTTTGCATGTGTTTGCGTGTTTAATGATTCTATTTGAGGATAGGAGTATTAAATATGCAGAGGAATTTAGTATGCAATGTTGAATACTAATTTTAGTGATTTTCTACAGTAGAGGTTATAAGGTTTTGCATTGATTTACACTAACTTATCTCACGAGTTCTTGTTGAGTTTTGTGTCGATGAAGCTTTTGAGATTTCGGAAAACTATGATATGAGAAGAATTAAGGAGACAGAAAAGCTCAAGCTTGGGGATGCCCAAGGCACCCCAAGATAATATTTCAAGAAGTCTCAAGCATCTAAGCTTGGGGATGCCCCGATAGGCATCCCACCTTTCTTCATCAACAATTATGGGTTAGTATCGGTTGATCCTGAGTTTTTGCTTATTCACATGAGATGTGCTATTTTTGAAATGTCATTTTCTTTGCTTGTTGTTTTAATAAAATACTTAGATCCAAAAGTTTTTAAATAAAATAGAGACCCCAAATAGTTTCCGGAAAACCTAAATAAGCGCCATTCACATCCCATCAACAAAGCTCTTTTCTATCACCATTGCTCTAGTGCTTCACTTATATCTTTTTGAGCACGGTGTGCTTTAGTATTTTTGAAGAAATTCTCTCTCTTGCTTCACTTAAATTAATTTGAGAGAAATAAATAGTATGCTCATGTTCTTCACTTATATTTGTTTGAGCTTATCAAAAGCAACACATAAAAATTAGTCCAAAAGTGATAGATAACCAAGAAGGATATAATAAAAACTTTCATGAAGATCATTGGACAAAATAAACTTGATTCCTTCTAATAGTTTTGAGACATGATGATGTGATTGTGAGTCATGTTGATGAGTAATTTTGCTTTAGTAAGATATTGGTGTTAAGGTTTGTGATTCCCGAAGCATGCACGTATAGTCTCTCGTTATGCCGGGAAGTTGGAGCACAATTTAACCTTGATTGTCCTATCTTTGTGTGAAGGTCGGGGGCGCGCGATGGTTAACTCCTACCAACCTCCCCCTAGGAGCATGTGTAGTATTACTTTGCTTCGAGGGCTAATAAACTTTTGTAATAAGTATATGAGTTCTTTATGACTAATGTGAGTCCATGGATTATACGCACTCTCACCCTTTCATAACTGCTAGCTTCTCTTGTACCACGCAATTTTCGCCGGTGCATAAACATTATTATACCTTCCTCAAAACAGCCACCAAACCTACCTATATGCGTTATTCCCTTGCCGCTCTAAGCAAATTTGTATGTGCCATCTCTAATTTTCAAAATAAATTTCTCTTTTGTGTGCCGTACCGCTTGCGAGGCGGTGAGGGGTGGCCAATATTTTCCACGCTAGATGTGTTATTCTCAGGATGAGTGTTTATTCACTTGTCATTGCACGAGAGTAAGGCAAAGGTATTAGGGATGCCCAGTCCCGAAATGAAAAACAAATTTACTTTATCTTGTCAAATAATAAATTCCTTGGAAAGTGTTGTTACGGAAGGCAATCGTGGATTCGGCTAGCCATAGCTTGTGAACGTTTGGTGGAAAAGGAATAAACTTTATTTTATGTTTGGGAACCGCCTATGATATATCTAGCATGGAAAGTGTTTGGAACCTTGAGTCGTTTTCGTTGGTGGGAAAAGTATCCTCTCAAAATAATTTTATCTCTCAATTTAAGCTTTGAGCTCTGGCACCTCTACAAATTTGTACTCCTCACATTGATATCGATTGATGCACATCTCCATAGTCCATTAGTTTTCCTAGTTGATGTGAGACTTTCTTCCCTTCTTTTGTCTACTACCACCGCATTTTATTCCACCTATATTGATATATCCATGGCTTGCGCTCATGTATTGCGTGAGAGTTGAAAATGCTGAAGCGTGTTAAAAAGTATGAACCAATTGCTTGCCTGACCGGGGTAGTACATGATTTATACTTTGATCTGGGTAGACAGAGCATGACAAGACTATATGATTTTGTACGGATAATGTTCTTTAGCATTTGATATTCTGAAAGACATGGTTTCTTGTTGATATGCTTGAGTATTTAAATCTCATGTCAAAACTAGACTATTGCTTTGAACCATATAAATGTCCAAATGTCCATACTATAAAGAAAAGAATATGATAGGACATGATAGGCAGCATTCCAAATCAAAAATTCTGTTTTTATCATTTACCTACTCGAGGACGAGCAGGAATTAAGCTTGGGGATGCTGATACGTCTCCAACGTATCTATAATTTTTGATTGTTCCATGTTGTTATATTATCATTCTTGGATGTTTTGCAACCATTTTATAATTATTTTATATCATTTTTTGGAACTAACCTATTGACATAGTGCCAAGTGCCAATTGATGTTTTTTGCATGTTTTTCACATCGCAGGAAATTAATATCAAACGAAGTCCAAACGCGGCGCAACTTTTTGGAGATTTTTTCTGGGCCAGAAGACACAACATGGGCTAACGAAGTACCAGAGGGGGGCCTTGAGGGGGGCACAACCCACCCATGTGGGTTGTGCCCACCTCTGTGGCCTCCCGCACCGCCTCTTCGCTCTATAAATACTCCAATATTCCAGAAACCCTAGGGGAGTCGAAGAAATTTTATTCCACCCGCCGCAAGTTCCAGAACCATGAGATCCAATCTAGAGCCCTTTTCGGACACTCTGCCGGAGGGGAACACAATCACGAAGGGGTTCATCATCCTCATTGGTGCCTCTCCAATGATGTGTGAGTAGTTTACCACAGACCTACGGGTCCGTAGGCAGTAGCTAGATGGCTTCTTCTCTTTTTGTATCTCAATACAACGGTCTCTTGGAGATCTATTTGATGTAATGACTTTTTTTGTGGGTTTATTAAGATCCGATGAATTGTGAGTTTATGATCATATTTGCCTTCATTTTAATATCCATTCTTGATTATTTTAGCCTCCTGTTGCTTCTCCAACATTTTAGTTTTGTTTGGCCAACTTGATATATTTATCTTGCAATGGGAAGAGGTGCTTTGTAATGGGTTCGATCTTGCGGTGTCCTTTCCAAGTGACAGAAGGGGCAGCAAGGCATGCAAGTATCGTTGCTATTAAGGATAAAAAGATGGGGTCTATTCCTACATGAATAGATCTTGTCTACATCATGCTATTGTTCTTATTGCATTACTCTGTTTTTTCATGAACTTAATACACTAGATGCATGTTGGATAGGGGTCGATGTGTGGAGTAACAGTAGTAGATGCAGGCAGGAGTCGGTCTACTAATCTTGGACGTCATGCCTATATACATGATCATTGTCTTGGACATCGTCATAATTATTTGCTTTTCTATCAATTGCCCAACAGTAATTTGTCTACCCACAGCAATTTTCTCGAGAGAATTCACTCGTGAAATCTACGCCCCCCAGATCTATTTTTCAATCATATACTTTCAGATCTATATTGTCATTTGCCTTTTATTTTATTTGCAACTTTTTTTCAGATATATATTATCAAAAACACAAAAATACCTTGCTGCCTTTTATTTGCCTTTATTAGCATCTTTCAATCTACTACATTTTTATCCCATTAACTCGTCAATTTCATACACCGTTACCCAAAAGGGATTGACAACCCCTTTAACGCATCGGGTTGTAAGTATTTGTTCTTTGTGTGCAGGTACCGTTTACATAGTGTTGTGTGATTCTCCTACCGGTTCGATAACCTTGGTTTCATAACTTAGGGAAATACTTACCGTCGCCGTGCTGCATCATCCCTTCCTCTTTGGGGAAATACAGACGCATCTCAAGCGCACGTCAAATGAATTTTTGTTGCCGTTGCCGGGGAGATATCATCAACATCTATCAGGTTCCGAATAACAAATCCCATCTCCTTGCAATTTACATTATTTGTCATTTGCCTTTCGTTTTCATCTCTGCCAATTCACAAAAAATTGCCGTTTTTATTTTCCATGTTTTTCGTTTGCCGTTTTTCTTGCCGTATCTATTCACATTCTTGCTTTCTAGTCATCATGGCTAGTTCTCCCCTCACCATTTGCACCCCCGACAACGAAGTTCTCAATTTTAAGCAAAGAGGAGGAGAAAGTCTAAAAGATGCTTGGTACAAAATTTGCAATGCTAATAACAGATCTATTCATAAGCAATCCACTATTGTTCTTCTTCGAAATTTTGATGTAGGAATCGCCATTTGGTTTAGATTTGTTCTTGATACCATTACCGGAGGAAATTTCTTAAGTTGTCCTCCTCTTGATGCTTTGAATGCTATGGGAAGTTTAGTGGGTTCTCCTCCTATTATTATCAATGAAACAATTTTGACTCTTGAGCATGTTATGCAAAGATTAGATGCTATTGAAAAGGGAATGCTCACTAAAGAACATATTGAAATTTTTGATTAAAAAGATGCATAATCTTGCTAATAAATTTGGGTGAAAAGCGGGTGATGTTTTTAAATTGTTAAAAGAGAAGGAACCCGTAGTCAATGAAAGAATTGAAGAAAGCCCTTCTCGGATCGATAAATTGGAAGATTTTTGTAGTAACTTGAGCACTGCATTTTCTTCCATTAATACTACTGAAAATACATAAAAAGTCACAGGAACAAGGGGGCACTTCTAGTAACAACAAAGGAGATCATAAAATGATTAGTATCCATTCCAAATTTATTGAAGTAATAAAAAGTCCCCTTTACAAAAGAAAATTCCTTGATCTTGTCCCTAGGACTATTATTGTTGAGGAAATGTATGCCAAATCTTTGAAGAAATGTGTGATTGAGGAGTTGGAAAACAAAGATGACAGCACTTAAGATCTTGGTGTCATGCCTAGCTAAGGGCGTAAAACGATAACGCTCGTTGGGAGGCAACCCAACTTGTATATTTTTGCTTTTGTTTTGTTGTTTTCAATAAAATACCCAATAAAACCTCTGGTTTGATGTGTTTTTTTGGTTTAAATAAATGTTTGTGCCAAGCAAAGCCTTTGGGGTGATTTGGTTGATAGCTGATTTGATTGCGTTGAAATTCAGAAACTTTTGCGTCCAGAGTTAGAATTTTTGATGATTACTGGAGAATGATAAACTCTTGATATTTTTTTTACGTTATCAACATACAAATTGTCCACGTTATCCTAAGTTTTCAGAATTTTCAGAGTTACAGAAGTATGGTAAAAATTACATCTTTACAGACTGTTCTGTTTTTTGACATATTCTGTTTTCGTTGTGTTATGTGCTTGTTTTGATTGATCTATGGTTTATTTTAAAGAGTTTTTGCCATAGAAAAGTTAGAATACAGTAGATATAATACAATCACAAAATATGAATTGGTTTGCTATAGTACTTAGAGTAAAGATTGATTTTGTTATACTAACGGATCTCACGAGGTTTTGTTAAGTTTTGTGTGAATGAAGTTTTCAAGTTTTGGGTAAGATCGCGATGGATGAAGGAATAAGGAGTAGCAAAAGGCGAAGCTTGGGGATTCCCAAGCCACCCCAAGATAATATTCAAGAAGTATCAAGCAACTAAGCTTGGGGATGCCCCCGAGTGGCATCCCCTCTTTCTTCTAACAACCATCGGTATTTTACTTCAGACTATATTTTTATTCGTCACATGTAATGAGTTTTGCTTGGAGCGTCTTGTATGATATGAGTCTTTGCTTGTTTTTATTTTTAATTTTTAATAAGTATCCCTGTTGTACACACCTATTTGAGAGAGCCAAAATTATGTTATGATTGCTCTTATACTTCACTTAAACTTTTTGAGAGCTATGGAATTACTCTAGTGCTTCACTTATATCTTTTTTAGCACGGCGTGCTTTTTTATTTTTGAAGAAATTCTCTTATGCTTCACTTAGATTAATTCGAGAGAAGAAAATTTTATGCTCGTGTTTTTAACTTATATTTGTTTCAGGTTATCAAAAGCAACATATGAAACTAGTCCCAAAGTGATAGATATCCAGGGGGGTATAATAAAAACTTTCATGAAGATCATTGGACAAATAAACTTGATTCTTTGCATAGTTTTGAGTTATGATGATAATGATATGTGAGCCATGTTAAAGAGTAATTATGTTTTAGTCAGAATATTGATGTTAAGGTTTGTAATTCCCTATGCAAGCACGAAAGTCAATAGTCATGCAATGAAATTACATCTTACTTGTATTACATTATTCGGTGTTAGTTATGTTTAATGTTCTCTTATGATGGTTTTTGTTCCTTGGTTGGTCGCTTCTCAATCTCTTGCTAGCCTCCACCTTATACTAAGTAGAAATACTACTTGTGCATTCAAATCCTAAAACCCAAGATGTGACAAATGAGTCCACCATACCTACCTATATGCGGTATTTCCTTGCCGTTCTAAGCAAATTTGTATGTGCCAACTCTAAATTCAAAATAAATTTCTCTTTTGTGTGCTCGTACCGCTCATGAAGCGGCGGGGAGTGGCTAATATTTTTCATGCTAGATGTGTTATTCTCAAGATGAGTGTTTATTCACTTGTCATTACATGAGAGTATGGCGATAATAGGGATTCCAAGTCACGTAATGAAAAGAAAATTTACTTTATGTTGTCAGATAATAAATTTCTTGGAAAGTGTTGGTATGGAGGGCACCCGTGGATACGGATAAGCCATGGATTGTGAAAGAATGGTGGAAAAGGAATGAACTTTATTTTATGTTTGGGAACCTCCTATGATATATCTAGTATGGAAACTATTGGGAACTCTAAGTCGTTCTCGTTGACGGGAAAAGTATACCCCCCAAAATTATTTTATCTCTCAATTTAAGCTTTGAGCTCTGACACCTCTACAAATCCCTACTTCCCTTTACGAAGGGCCTATCTTTTACTTTATGCATTTTTTTATTTCTACTTGAGTCTCCATCTTCTCTTATAAAGCACCAACTACGGAACACTGTTATCACACTCGAGCAATGTATGTAGCTAATATTTGATGTGTTGCATGAATGGATCAATGATTGAGCATGATGGGCTAGGGATAACTCACTTTAGTATTGATATTTTGAAAGACATGGTTGTTTGTTGATATGCTTGAGTATTAAAGTCCTCATGTCAAAACTAGAATATTGCTTTGAACCATATAAAAGTCCAATTGTCCATGCTATAAAGAAAAGAATATGTGATGAACATGGTAGGCAACATTCCACATCAATAATTCTGTTTTTATCATTTACCTACTCGAGGACGAGCATGAATTAAGCTTGGGGATGCTGATACTTCTCCAACGTATCTACAATTTTTTATTGTTCCATGTTGTTATATTATCATTCTTGTATGTTTTACAATCATTTTATATGATTTTTTGGGACTAACCTGTTGACATAGTGCCTAGTGCCAGTGGCTGTTTTTTTCTTGTTTTTTACATCACAATAAATCAATACAAAACGAAGTCCAAATGCAGCGAAACTTTTTAGAGATTTTTTCTGGGCCAGAAGACACAACATGGGCTGAAGAAGTACCAGAGGGGGTCTCCGAGGGGAGCACAACCCACCAGGGTGCGCCAGGCCCCCCTGGCGCGTCTAGGTGGGTTGTGCCCACCTCGGTGGCCTCCCGCTTCGCCTCTTCGCTCTATAAATACTCCAATATTCCAGAAACCCTAGGGGAGTCGACGAAATTTTATTCCAGACGCCGCAAGTTCCAGAACCACAAGATCCAATCTAGAGCCCTTATTCGGCACTCTGCTGGAGGGGAACACGATCATAGAGGGGTTCATCATCCTCATTGGTGCCTCTCCGATGATGTGTGAGTAGTTTACTACATACCTACTGGTCCGTAGGCAGTAGATAGATGGCTTCTTTTCTCTTTGTATCTCAATACAACGGTCTCTTGGAGATCTATTTGATATAATGATGTTTTTGCGGTGTGTTTGTTGGGATCCCATGAATTGTGAGTTTTTATTAGATTTGCCTCGATTTAATATCCATTCTTGATTATTATAGCCTCGTATTTCTTCTCCGATATTTGGGTTTTGTTTGGCCAACTTGATCTATTTATCTTGCAATGGTAAGAGGTGCTTTGTAATGGGTTCGATCTTGCGGTGTCCTTTCCTAGTGACAGAAGGGGAAGCAAGGCACGCAAGTACCTATTAAGGATAAAAAGATGGGTATATTCCTACATGAATAGATCTTTTCTACATCATGTCATCGTTCTTATTGCATTACTCCGTTTTCCATGAACTTAATACACTAGATGCATGCTGGATAGCGGTCGATGTGTGGAGTAATAGTAGTAGACGCAGGCAGGTGTCGGTCTACTAATCTTGGACATGATGCCTATATACATGTTCATTGTCTTGGATATCGTCATAATTATTTGCTTTCCTATCAATTGCCCAACAGTATTTTTTCTACCCACCGCATGCTATTTTCTCGAGAGAAGCCACTAGTGAAATCTATGGGGCCCGTGTCTATTTTCCAATCATATAATTTAGAACTAGATTGCCATTTGCCTTTTCCTTTATTTGCAACTTTTTTTTCAGATATATATTATCAAAAACACAAAAATACCTTGTTGTGTTTTATTTGCTTTTATTTGCATATTTCAATCTACTACGATTTTATCCCGTTAACTTGTCAATTTCACGCACCCTTACCCGAAAGGGGTTGAGAACCCCTTTAACGCGTCGGGTTGCAAGTATTTGTTCTTTGTGTGCACGTAACATTTACATAGTGTTGCGTGGTTCTCCTACTGGTTTGATAACATTGGTTTCATAACTGAGGGAAATACTTACCGTCTCTGTGCTGCATCATGCGTTCCTCTTTGGGGAAATACCAACGCATCTCAAGCGCACATCACTAGGCACTTGCTCTAGTCCTTCACTTATATCTTTTTGAGCATGACGCTGATGTTATTTTGAAGAAATTGATGAACTTGCATGCTTCACTTATATTATTTTGAGAGTGTAATAATAGCATGGTAATTTTCTTAGGTTATGAATTTAGTCCTAATATTATAGGCATCCAAAGGTGATATAATAAAAAATCATAAAGAGCAGTTTTTTATATGAGAAGCTTAATTCCTTGCAATTGTTTTGAGATATGAAGATGGTATTATTAGAGTCATGCTAGTAGTAAATTGGGGAATAAAATATATATTTGTGTTAAGGTTTGTGATTCCGGTAGCATGCATGTATGGTCTTCTATTTATGTGATGGTCGGGAGCGCGCGATGGTTAACTCCTACCAACCTCTCCCCTAGGAGCATGCGTATTAGTACTTTGTTTAGAGGGCTAATTTTTTTGTAATAAGTATGTGAGTTGTTTATGACTAATGTTGAGTCCATGGATTCTATGCACTCTCACCCTTCCACCTTTGCTATCCACTCTAGTACCGCTCAAGTTTCGCCGGTGCATTAAACTCACCTTATACCTTTCCTCAAAACAGCCACAATACCTACCTATTATGGCATTTTCATAGCAATTCCGAGATATATAGCCATGTAACTCCACCGTTCCATCATTATGAGTTTTTACCTTGAGTTGTAAGTAAATAAAAGTGTGGTGATCATCATTATTAGAACATCTTCCCATGTGAGGTTATAAAATAAAATAAAAGGCCAGAGAGCCCAAATATAAAAGAGGCCAAAGAGTCAAAAAAGATAGGTCACAGAGTCCAAAATAAAAAAATAAGAGAAAAGGAGAGAAGAGGCAATGTTACTATCCCTTTCATATATTACTAGTGATAATTTTTCGTTATAGAACTTGGCTTGTATATCCCAATGATGGGCTTCCTCAAACTACCCTAGGTCTTCATGAGCAAGCAAGTTGGATGAACACCCACTTAGTTTTCTTTCGAGTTTTCATACACTTAGAACTCTTGTGCATCCGTTACATGGCAATCCCTACTCACTCAGATTGATATCAGTTGATGGACATCTCCATAGTCCATGAATTTGCGTAGTTGATGTGAGACTGTCTCCCTTATTTTGTCTACTACCACTTCTATTCCACCTATAGTGCTATGTCCATGGCTCACGCACATGTATTGCATGAAGAGTTGAAAAAGTTTGAGAACATAAAAAGTATGAAACAATTGCTTGGCTGACACCGAGGTAGTACATGATTTATACTTCACGTTGAGAAGAGGGAGCATAATGACACTATATGATTTTGTAGGGATAACTTTCTTTAGCCATGTTCTTTTTGAAGTTTCATGATTTTTCTTTCTAGTATGCTTGAAGTATTATTGTTTTTATGTCAATATTAAACTTTTGTTTTGAATCATATGGATCTGAACATTCATGCCAAGATAAGAAGAGATACATTGATAAATATGTTAGGTAGCATTTCACATCAAAATTCCGTTTTTATCATTTACCTACTCGAGGACGAGCAGGAATTAAGCTTAGGGATGCTTGATACGTCTCCAACGTATCTATAATTTTTATTGTTCCATGCTATTATATTATCAACTTTGGATGTTTTATATGCATTAATATGCTATTATATATATTTTTGGGACTAACCTACTAACCTAGTGCCTAGTGCCAGTTTTAGTTTCTTCCTTGTTTTTGGCTTTAGAGAAAAGGAATATCAAACGGAGTCCAAATAGAATAAAACTTTACGATGACTTTTCTTGGACCAGAAGACACTTACGAGACTTGGAGATGAGGCCAGAAGATACACGAGAAGGCCACAAGCCGTAGGGGTGCGCCCTAGGGGGGCGCCCCTGTGCTTGTGGGCCCCCATGGCTCTCCTAACCCTAATCTTTGCTCTATAAGTACCCAAATATCCCTGCTACGTTAGAAGAGTCGCCAAAAATACTTTTCCACCGCCGCATGTTTTTGTTCCCATGAGATCCCATCTTGGGGCATTTTTTGGTACTCCGCCGAAAGAGGATTCGATCATGGAGGGCCTCTACATCTGTGACACCCCGAGACCGATGCGCCAGGTGTCAGCCAGTTATTCGTCGTCGTTGCCATGTCATCTACTTGCGTGTTGCATCTTTCCATGTCATCGTGTGCATTGCATCAGCATGTTTTCAAAACTTGCATCCGGCTGAACCCCCTCGTCCTTTCTGTTGTCTGTTCTGAGCCCAGACATACTTGCACGCGCCCGCGGCGCCTCCGATTTTTTTTGAGTGGCCGAAAAATGTTCTCGGAATGGGATGACACTTGGCGTGTGGTCTTATTATAGTGTAGACAGGCCGCCTGCCAAATTTCATCGCATTCAGAGCTCGTTTGATAGCCCAACCGTTAAATATAGCGGCACTAGTGGCCAGTTTAAACATCGGACGTTTTCGGTCTCCGAAAACCCCCGCGGGCCTCTCTCTCTCTCCTGTCATCTCAGCCTAACTATTCTACACAGCCAACTAGGCCCACCTACTCCCCCCTTCGCTCCGTTTCCATTGGATCATGGTCTGATGGCTCCGAAACGGCCTAAATCCCCTAACCCTAACCCCTCTTTCCTATTTAAACACCTCCCATGCCATTTTTGGGCATCCCTAGCCCCCTAAACCCATCTCTAACCTCCAGCCGCAGCAATCCCACCTCTTCCCTCGATTTCAGCACCGAGCCACCTCCCCTTGACACTTGTCGCCGCTCGATTGGCCACCGCCGCTGTTCAGCAGCTCCTGGCCAACCGGGGAGTGCCACGTCGCCCTGGCTAACTCTCCCAGCCGCCAGGCCCGCCCGAGACCGAGCCAGGCCCGCCGCGAGCTGCCCTGAGCCCGAGCGAGCGCCCGCCGCCTCGTGCCTCCAGCGCAGGGCCCCCGCACCTCGTCCGCCCCGCCGCCGTGGAGCAACCGCCGCCGTGCGCCGTCTCGACGCATCCCCGCCGTCGTCGCTTGCCTCCACCGCCGCCGGTGACCACGAGCGTCACCCCGCCGCCGCGTCAGATCCTCGCCGACCCCGCCATCCCACTGCCCCGCTGGGTAGTCCTCACGCCGGACCTCCCCGCCGTCGGCCGGCCCCAGCCTCGAGCTCGCCGTCGCCGGAGCAGGGCTCCGTTCGCCAAGCAGCCGCCGGACCCGAGGTGGCAGCCCCCGGATCCGCCCATTTCTACTGCACGCGGCCTCATCCTCGCCGCTCTACTCGCCGCCGGCGAGTTCCCCGCCGCCGGTCCCGATCCAGAGGAGGACGACTCCCCTGCTTCGCCGCCAGGTGGGCCCCGTGTCCCGCCGGGCCGGACGAGTCCACGTGAGGCCGGACGTATCCGCGCCTCTCCTCTCCGTCTCGCTGACAAGTGGGACCCGAGCCCCAGGCACCTACGGACATGTCCATGCAGGCCGGACGTTTCCATCCCCGAGGGTATAATTCCACTAAGTCTTTTCTGTCATAAAAATGTTGCATACTTTGCATGGATGTAACTTTTTGTGTGTATGTCCAAATTGAGTGAATGATATGTCAAAATGATCGTGGTGATATGCTCTTCATTTTGTTCCATTGTGACATGCTTGTTTGAGTCCATCTTGATGACCTAATCATCGTTGCAAGAGTGCTACTTGTTTAAAATTGTTGTTAACTATAATTTTGTTGAATACTTGTGATGCTGGTAACTTTGTGCATGTTTATCCAAATGGAGCATATGATATGTCAAAATGTTCATTGTGAAGTGCTCTACATGATGGTTGGTGTAGCATTCATGTTAGGTGCCATATTGCCATGTTAATCTCCGTTGCAAAAGTGCATGTGGTTGTTAAGTGCTGAAACTTGTAATGATATGCTGATTTCACTTGCTCATTGCTATTCGTGTGATTGTCTTCATGCCACATGTCAATATGTTTTAGAAGCACAATCATATGGTCTTTGCTGTGGTGCAATCCACTTTCCATGATATGCCATGAGGTGACTTAAACAAGCTTGTAAACATGCCATGCCAATGTTGCTATTTTATACTTAGTGAAAAAACTGCTAAGTCTGGAATCTGTTAAACCCGATGCTATGTTTGCTTGATGCCCCACTCAAATCCATGCTTGTTTTGGAGTGGCCAATGCTCCTGTCTTGTTGTCCATGTTATGCTCTATCCATTCATGCCTTTGTTTGCGTATATGACCTGTTGTAGCTTATTTATTTCTTGCTCTCAAGTTGCTATAAAATTTACCTGTCAGACTTTTATCAGCATGTTCAATTTGGTGAAGCTTGTTGTTATTGATCCATGCCTCTTATGGAGTTGCTCCAATGGAGTTGTTTGATGTATGCTATGTCTACTACATGTCCATGCTCTTTATATACTTAATAGAGTTGATATGCTTGTTGTTTTGTGCCTTCGAAGGCAGCATCGTGATGATGTTTTTGTCTTCCCAGATTTTGACCAAGTCTGGATAAATTTATTGCAACTTGCCATGCTTGGTTAATTGAGTTCCAGCAAGCTTTTGGGTGTGTTCTAAGTTCATGCTTGTTAAGTATCATGTCTACTTCACATCCATGCTTCTTGTTATCATGTTTGGGTGCTGTAGCATATATATATACCTTGCTCCAAAGTTTCTATGTGGCTGTTAACTTCAACTTTGCATTGTAACTTATTTTGCTCGTATCTTTTAGCCCGTTGCTCCGTTTTGAGCGTGTCTTATATGAAACTTGTGTGATTTTGCATGTAGAAGCATAATATCATGTTTTTTTACATGTTTGGAGTGTGTTTGCTTGATATTTGGGTGTATCTTGCACCGTTGCCTTGCTTGTCTTGTTTTGCTCATATCTTCTAGGCCGTGGCTCCGAATTAAACAAACTTTATATGAAACTTGACTAGAATTTCGTGTAGATCATCATGGTGCATTTTAAATTGATGTTTAACAACTTTAACTTAAGGCTTGTTAAGATCTGTACTAATTTCAAATTATGCATATGAGGACTTACCGGATTTGCTATGTGTTGATTCCGGCCTCTTTTAAACTTGTTGTTTTGTGTTGTTCTTGTGTGCTTCATACCTTTCCATGTATTGCATCATATATAGACTTGTCTTGCATCATACTTGGTTGAGCATCTTGTCATGTCTTGTGTGGTGTGTTTACCGTGTTGCTTGCTTCTTCTCATTAGTGCTTGTTCCGTTGCGATCGTGAGGATTCGTTCGTCTACCCGTGGTTCGTCTTCAAGGATTCTTCTTCGTCTTCTTCATGCATCCGTTCTTCTTCCTTGCGGGATCTCAGGCAAGATGACCATCACCTTGGATACCTTTACTATCTTTGCCATGCTAGATGTCTCGATGCTATCGTTATATGTCACGCTACCCATCTTTATTGTCAGCCCCTCCCCTTGTTGCCATGAAACCTCTAACCTTTGACACCTTCCTAGCAAACCGTTGTTTGGCTATGTTACCCGCTTGCTCAGCCCCTCTTATAGCGTTGTTAGTTGCAGGTGAAGATGAAGGTTGATCCATGTCGGATCTTGTTGTTGGAATATCACAATATCTATTATTATTATTAACGCACCTATATACTGGGCATGGGTGGAAGGCTTGGCCTTTTGCTCGGTGTTTTGTTCCACTCATGCCACCTTAGGAGCCGATAAACCGTCGTTATGTTCCTTGATTTTGCGTTCCTTACACGGTTGGGTATATGGGGACCCCTTGACACTTCGTCTTTGAATAAAACTCCTCCAGCAAGGCCCAACATTGGTTTTTAATTTGCCTCATAATAACAACTTAATTAATTAATTAAATTGCATAGGGGGACGCGTCCCCGAGGATTCTTTCTACATAGCGGGGGGGCCAGTGCGGATGGTGTTGGTCCCAAATAGAGTCGTTTGCGGCGCCCCCCTTGGAAACTTGGGGTTTGGTTGATGTACGCTGTGCTCATCCGGACGTGGCCTCAGACGAGATATGCACGGCTACTATCAGGGTGTCGGCACGCCGGGAGGTCTTGCTGGACTTGTTTTACCATTGTCGAAATGTCTTGTTCACCGGGAATTCCGAGTCTGATCGGGCCTTCCCTAAGATAAGGGGTGATATTATTATTATCTCTGCTGATCGTGAGAGCTTGTGATGGGCTAAGTTGGGATACCCCTGCAGGGTTATGATCTTTCGGAAGCCGTGCCCGCGGTTATGTGGCAGATTGGAATTTGTTAATGTCCGGTTGTAGAAAACTTGACAGAGGATCCGAAGTAAAACACACAACTGTGTGAGTAACCGTGACTGTCTCTTTTCACTTTGAGAAGAGAACACGGTGGGGTTATGTTTGACTCGTAGGTAGTTCAGGATCTTTAGTGATCACTACTAGTTTGCGACCGTTTGCATAGATGCTCATCTTATTCTTGTACTCGTAAGTTAGCCACCATACTTTTGCTTAGCCGCTGCTGCAACCTCACCACCTTACCTCTTCCTACCCAGTTAAGCTTTGCTAGTCTTGTTACCCATGGTTATGGGATTGCTGAGTCCTCGTGGCTCACAGATACTACAACAACAGTTGCAGGTGCAGGTTTCCGATGTATTGACGTGAGAGCGATGATCGTTGTGTTGGAGTTCTTTCTTCTTCTTCTTCTTCAGTCTTGGGTTAGGTTCCGGGTCGGTAGCCTGGGATAGCAGATGGATGTCGTTGTGCTTTTCATGTTTGCGTCCGTAGTCGGATGCCTTGTATTGATGTTGTTTATTCATGTGAATTGTATGTATTGTTGTATCCCCCATGTATGTATGTAATGGTATGATGTAATGATATCCATCTTGCTAAGCGCCCGAAATGTGATTGTGCCCCAATCACGTAAGTGTCACATGATTGGGATAGAATCGCATCTTGGGCCTGACAACATCGACCTTGTTTCCCTTCCGATGATGCATGAGTAGTTTACCACAGACCTACGGGTCCATAGCTAGTAGCTAGATGGCTTCTTCTCTCTCTTTGATCTTCAATACAATCTTCTCCTCGATGTTCTTGGAGATATATTCGATGTAATCTTCTTTTGCGGTGTGTTTGTTGAGATTCGATGAATTGTGCATTTATGATCAAATCATCTATGAATATTATTTGAGTCTTCTATGAACTATTTTATGCATGATTAAGATAGCTTTGTATTTCTCTCCGATCTACCGATTTGGTTTGGCCAACTAGATTGGTTTTTCTTGCAACGGGAGAGGTGCTTTGTGATGGGTTCAATCTTGCGGTGTCCTCACCCAGTGACAGAAGGGGTAGCGAGGCACATATTGTATTGTTGTCATTAAGGATAAAAAGATGAGGTTTATATCATATTGCTTGAGTTTATCCCTCTACATCATGTCATCTTGCTTAAGGCGTTACTCTGTTCTTATGAACTTAATACTCTAGATGCATGCTGGATAGCGGTCGATGTGTAGAGTAATAGTAGTAGATGCAGACAGGAGTCGGTCTACTTGTCACGGACGTGATGCCTATATTCATGATCATTGCCTTATATGTCGTCATAACTTTTCGCTTTTCTATCAATTACTTAACAGTAATTTGCTTACCCACCGTATGATTTCTTCGAGAGAGAAGCCTCTAGTGAAATCTATGGCCCTTGGGTCTATTTTCCATCATATATTTTCAGATCTATAAAACCAAAAACCCCCAAAATACCTTGCTATGATTATTTTGTGTTTACTTTATTTTGCTTTTTACTATTATTTTAAATCTATCTCTATTAGATCTCACTCTCGCTAGTGACCGTGAAGGGGTTGACAACCCCTTTTTCGCATTGTGTGCAAGTGTTTGTTAGTTTGTGCAGGTGCATATATTGGGGACTTGCTTGTGTCTCCTACTGGATTGATACCTTGGTTCGTAACTGAGAAAAATACTTATCTCTACTTTGTTGCGTCACCCTTTACTCTTCAAGGAAAAAATCAACGCAAGCTCAAGAAGTAGCATTAAGTCCCTCAAACGTTGCAGCTCCCACGTCACCTCTCCGCCTCCCATGTCTGCATGCTCCAGACGAGGCCGGCTAGTAGTGGTACTTCCGAGTGGTTGGACCATATCCGTCCGAGTGATTATACAGGAACAAGCAACCGAATGCGCCTATGGTCCGGAGACCTTCCAATGATGGTGTGGGCCCCTAGGTGGGCCCGAGATGTCAGATCCATGGCCCTACCCTTAGTAGGTGACACCATCAGCCGCCGTGCAACTACACTATCAATGGCCACGACTACAACATGAGATACTATCTTGCCCATGGCATCTATCCTCGATGGGCGGCATTTGTGAAGACCATATCCGAACCACATGCAACAAACAAAGCCACTTTGCAACCATGCAGAAGCAGCTAGGAAGGATGTGTAGAGGGCATTCGAAGTGCTTCAAGCTAGTTGGGGAATTGGAACTGCAATGATATGAGAATCGGAAACTTTATGGCACCTGATGAAATGTTGTGTTATTTTGCACATTATGATTATCGGGGATTAGGGTGATGGGGTAGTCCAAACCAATTACTTTAAAGTGCCTCGAGAACAAGTCCAAATCCCTAAAGATCAAGATGCAAAACAGCTTATGAACTTTCTGCATATGTATCAGAATCTTAGAAATCATCAGGTGCACGTGCAGCTACCCAGTGACCTTGTAGAGCATACGTTGACCCACAATGGAAATCGAAGAGTTAATGTTTGAGTTGTGCATTTAATTTAAATTTTATGTAAGAACTCTGTATTTTCACTACCAACATTTGTTATTTCTTTGCGACAATGACGTGTATGATGCAGGCCCGTCCGAGGGCATGTGCGGGCTGTGCGACCGCACAGGACCCCCAAATTCTAAGGGGGGGGGGGGCTGTTTTGGGCCAATGTCTGTATATTACTCTCTCCGTCCGAAAATACTTGTCATCAAAATGAATAAACGAGGGTGTATCTAGATGTATTTTAGTTCTAGATACATCTCTTTTTGCCTATTTTGATGATAAGTATTTTTTTGGACGAAGGGAGTATTTGTTTTGGGCCTTTTTTCGCAGCTAGTCACGGGCTCCCTCGAACTGGGCCTGCTCCAATATGTCTTGAACCTAGCCCTTGTCCCGATCTACCACAGCCTACCGACCCATCGATCAATCTACGATCTTTCCCGAGATGAACTGACAGATGTGCGTCGCCGCTGCAGGGAGACCTAGGCTAGTTGTGTTGTCTCGTTTTTGATTGCTTCGTTTCCTTTGTTTTTTTTGCTTTAGTGATTGCTTCATTTCATGCCCAGAGACACAGCTCAGTTCATAGCCCTTCTCGTATCATGAACTAATTCCATGATTCCGCTAGCCACCGGTCGCTTGAAAAAGTCGCAGCAAATCAAAACACACGAGTTGAAGCACCGGGTGGCCAAGACCAAAGGTGAGGGCATCACCAATCTGTCTAACACGTGCGCTCAAATTGAATCCATGCATTAAATTTAGACTATTGTGTGTTGTTGAATAATTATAGCCTAGAACTCATCTAGATGAGACATAATTTGGTCTCATTCACATGAAAAACATAAACAGATACAAAGGAGTACGAACCCACGTCAGTACACACGCATCTTATAGTATCGTATCCAATGGCTATAAAAGTGAATGAGACATAATTATATCTCAGCTAGATGAGTTCTAGCAAAACTAATAATTATATTAGTCAGTATATTGTGCGCATATGCATCAATCCATCAATCAACTTTTTTTAGGGGATATATGAAGTAGGTTAGTTAATCAAATTGACACACACCAAGATTACCAAAATAGTTGCTCGTTTAACAATTTTTTTTAGAACGAAGGCTCAAGGGGAGCCCGACTTTGAATTAACGAAGCCATCAACCGGTCAGGATTACACAAGACCACCAATCAACAGCGACCGAAAGATACAATGGAGCTGAGTGAACCGCTAACAACGCAACACACATTAGAGCTGCAAGAAAAAAAATACATGAAGAGCCCTGCTAGTAATGTCGAAGCCTACTGCACATAACCAGCAGAGAGAAGAGCAACAGAGAATCCTCGATGATCAGTCGATAGCCAGAGAGAGTTGTGAACTGTCTGAACCCAGGGACAAGGGAAGAACATCGCTCCCAACGCCGAAGAGGAACCCTTTCCTCTCGCCTAGGCTCGAAGGCGCCGCACTGTCGGGTCGTTGACGCTCACCCGAGAACTAGAGCAGATGCCAGCCGGATCCCCATCGTAGACAAGAAGCACTACCCTCGCCACGCCGCTGGCACAGACCACAACTACACGGCCACCTCTCCTGAACCACCATGAGCAGAAGGATAGCCGTTGGAACGTCGCCGAAGAAGAAAGCTGCAGAGGCCAAGAGGCGGAGCAGGGAGCGCCAGGTCTCGTTCCAATGTCCGCAGAGAACACTTGCAGGAACGAGCACCATCCACGGAAAGAATGCAAACTTGGCCTCGCAGTCGACAGACACCGACCATCCACATCGCCCCTCTCCCGAAGAACCAGACACCCCAGACGGCGCCTTCAACGAGGACGCGACGCGCTAGGCGCCGCCGCCGGCCAGCCCGAGAAGGGCTTTGGGTTTTCACCCAGGGTCTGGGACGGGGGTGAAGAGGAGAGCCCTCAACGACGCCTCTCAGGGAAGTACACGACGCGCACATGCGCCGCCGCCGTCGTGGCCGAAGGAACGGCCAAGGGTTTCCCCGGGCTCAAACCCGCGTCTATTTATTTTTTATTATCTTGACTAGCCTACAATTTATAAGTGTTTGAATTTATTCAAATTCCTTTTCTTATAAACCGAGTATTCTAGAAATTTTAGGACCACAATTTGCATTTCGCACAGGGGCCTCAAATTTCTGGAGACGGCCCTGTGGACGTGCATGGATTTAAGAATCCGGATTTAAGGTATGAGCCAACTAAATAGGTTTGAGAGGTGGTTCAATTACGTTCGTTGAGTATAGAGGAGTAGATTTGCCAAATCCGACTATAGATTGTCTAAGTCGGTCGACAGACTTTATCCCAGGCGAAGAAACATAGCTACCTAAGTATTGGCCTACCATTTTGATCTCAGTAGTAGTCACGGTTTAGCTCTGTCTACCATTTTGTTCACGGATTGGCTGCAAGCGGTCGACAATACTCACTTCGCTGGATGCTCGGCACCTGTACTCCTTCCAGTCCAGGTGCTATCGTCAGAAGGCGGAGGACACGGTGTCGGCCGGAACGCTAGAGATGGGAAAGAAAGGCGAGATGGGGCGGCAAAGACAACAGGATGTAGGAGTAGCATGCATGCAGCAGAGCAGCGATAGACAAAGGTGTATGCGGCCAGGCGCCGGCGCCGTGGCCGTGCAAGTGCGTGGTACTACAAGTTTTTTAAAAGCATTCTCGTGAAATTTCTTAATTAGAAGTCCGTTGATTAACTCGTAAACTGTACTGAACAGCAAAAGCGCATCCATACAAACGCACTCCGTCGCTACGACATCACGGGCCTTTTAGCCACGTACTCCTGCGTGCACGTATACGTACGATCGACGCGCGAACGTGAAAGTTGCACATGCATGCATGGCATGGACGCCGCGCGCCGCCGCTACAGTCCTAACCCTGCCCCCCTCCTCAGGGCCTCGCAGGCCACCGCGGAGCCGCCGTGGCCGCCGTCACCGCCGGCCGCGACGCCCATGGCCACCATGCCGAACGAGCGCTGCCGGCACGCGTGGCACGTGACCTGCGCCAGCAGCCGCGCGGCGTGGTCGCGCAGCGCGCACGCCTTCTCCAGCTCGCCCCGGGCCCGCTGCCGCGCGCGCCGCGCCTCCTCCAGCGCGCGCTCCGCCGCCGCGGCCTCCTCCCGCGCCCGCGCCCGCTCGGCGTCCGCGGCGGCCTTCTCCTGCATGGCACGCATCATCTCTTCCCTGCCGTCGTCGGCGCCAGAGACGCCGTCCGAGGACGCGACTGGGCCGATGGAGAGCTCCAGCTTCGTCGTCGTGTGGGGCTCGTGGGAGGCGGAGAATACGGCGGTCGTGGCGTTCACCGGCGCCTTGGTAGCTACCGGGAGGAGCTGGAGCTCCGGAGGCGGCGTCGACGGCACCCCCGTAGCCGGATGCCTGAGAACGGCGGGACGGAGCACCGGGAGCACCGACGGCACGACCCCCGCCTCTCCGCGCATTCGGCCGGAGTTGCACGCGTCCTGGTGCTCGATGAAGCTCTCCACCCTGCAACACGAGCAGATCATTAGCTAGCACTCAGCACTAACCAGCACCCGTAATCTGCATGGACGCTTACGCCCCCACCACACCAGCGTGTATATATGCCGCGGATCGAGTACGTACGTAGGTATGTACGTGAGTACGTGCCATAATTCGCGACGTTAGGTGCGTATATGCATGATTGCGCGGCCTCCCGCGCGATCGGTCGGTCGATCGCGCCCATACGGCAATTCGGCGTTTGCGTGGCACGAAAGCGACCACACGGGGAGCGAGGCATGTACCGATCGGCCAGGCAGACAAGGAGATGGATAGATCGACGGGCGCCATCCAATCGGTCCAACAAGATACTGGTGGCGGTCTGGTGGAAACGTGTACCGACGGCCCCTCCGAGACGCATCGATCACTTCACTTCTGGCCGGGACCAAATGCGGTGTGATCGATCCATCGAGGTCGATGTGTGCGCACTGTGCAGTGAGCACTGCACAGTCACGTGGAGCCAGCCATCCACGGCACACCAAACGGACCACGCCATGTAGGCATGAACTAAGCTCGAACACGACTCATGGTTCGAGTTGCACGCATAGCTCGTTCATCTAAAAGCTCAAAAAAAAAACTAAGAATTATTTATTCTTCTGGAAAAGGAAATTAACCTGCATTGGTGCCCGCCCGGCCGTTACATCCATCTACCCGGTCGGTGACAAGTGACAAGAGTGCGACTGCCAAGTGCCAATTATTAAAGTGTAGGTAGCCCAGTGCCGTTGTTTTTTATGCGGCTGGAGCATGCACATGGGCTCCTGTCCTGGCGCCCGTGTCCGACCGTGTGGCGAGCGATCGAGAGTGGTGCGCGCGCGCTCCCTTGTACTTTGGTGGATCAGGCGGGGTCCGAGGAACGGAGCAGCTTGTCTCTACCTGCCTAACTACTAGCTAGCCTACCCAGTGCCCGTTGCTGTGGCCAGCTCCCCCTGCTGCATGGATCGCTACCCGTATGCACAGTGCTTCCTCTGTTCAACGATACGTGACATCTAGGGCTTTCACTCGCTATCCAGAGTCAGCATCTTTGACTGATATTTTCCATGTAGGTACATGTATGTTGATAGACTTTTCTTTAACGATATGATTTTGTGAAAACATTTCAAGGCAGTGCCGCAGCAGCTCCACTTAGACAATATAAGCTGTGCGTAGGGTATATTTTTATTTTCGGTTAATTTAAAAAATCCCAACGTCAGACTTTGAAGCATGGCATATCAAATATTTTTACGGCAATTTTATGTTGGTGTGAGGATGGCAAATTTAACAAGCACGGCCATTTTCTGTCCAGAAAATGAACTGGGACGAATTTTACATGTTTGCCAACTAAATTTGTCATTCTCGGCAAACATAAAATGTCGTAAAAAACGTTTGATTTTCCATGCTTAAAAAACTGACATCAGATTTGTAGTTGTGTCCATTATTTTCCCTTGTAGTAATAACTGACAAGAGACTTCTGTTTTCCTTGGTAATTACATGATGCCTTAAGATGTTTTTTCTATTAAAAAAAATCTGACAAGGGCTTGTGCCAATAGCTAGCCAGCACATGCAAGCATGCAACTGGTTAAACTTTTTAATTTTTGCGGGGCTTAATATTATGCAGCTAGGAACCCATTACATGCATGAATGACCTTATGACTGCTAATACTACCTCATATTCTATATCGTTTGCATAATCTCGCACACCCATGCAGCAACAGTGTTAAGCGACTGGTAACATAATTAGAACGATTAGGTGCTTCTTTGAGTTGAGTTTACGGGAGCTATAAGCTAGCCTAGCACTGTTCTCTTTGAGGACTGAGGAGACAGTTTTTGGTCGATGTGCGGTCGCTTTCCCGTTGGAATTTTCGGTCCTACCGCGATCCGCCACCGAAATGATCATACGCCAGCATCCTAGCTTTGCTTTTTAAATTTCACTCCTTTTTTTCTTCCATGCACATATATATGGATACTATGGAACCCACTCGACCTGGATATATGCCATCAGTTCCAGGTCCCAGTCCGCGTCCGTACAGAAAACTCTACTTAGCAGCTACCAAAAACTGTGGTCAGCTAGCTAGCTTGTTAAACTATGGATCCATCAAATTCTAGTTAATTCATGTCGGCTGGCTACACTTGTAGATCTCCTTAATCCTTCTTTTGATTTGATAACCCAGTGGAAACTCGTTAAAATTCTGAACTAACAAAAAAACTTTTGTCTTATCTCCACCCACCCATGGATCAACCGTTCTCCATGGCTCTACTTCTCTCACAAAGACATATATAATCAAGCCGGCCCTTTGGTGTTCAGGTATATAATAACTCTAGTTCGTTCTTGTGCGACAAGTACGATCGACGTACGTCCCGAACCGGAGCTTAGTTAATTAGCTCGCGCGCGGTCAGATGCATGAGAGGCATAGACGTAGGAGTAGCGGCACGCGGCGATGGTACGTACCGGGAGAAGACGCGGCCGCAGTCGCAGGAGTGGCCGCGGGTGCCGCAGGTCTTGAGGTGCGCCTTGTAGTCGGACTGGACGGCGTAGCCCTTGGCGCAGCGGGCGCACACCCACTGCCGCCGGCCGCCGTGCTTGCGCCGGAAGTGCTTCTTGATCCCCACCAGGTCGCCCAGCGCGTGGGCCGGGTCGTGGTGCAGGCAGCTCGGCTCGGGGCACACGAACACGCGCTTCCGCGGCACCGTCGTCGCGCCGGCCCCTCCCGCCGTGCCCGTGCCGCCGTCCTCCCCTGCCGACGGCGCCGGAGCCCGCTTCACCAGCCGCCAGGGAACCTTGTGCCGCCGCCGGTGCATCTGCAGGTTCTGCTCCCGCTGGAACCCCTGCCCGCAGATCTCGCACACGTACCGGTCCGACTCCAGCAGCGTCGTCGGCGTCAGCGCCACCACCTCCGCATCAGGGTCTAGATAATAATAATAATGTACCAAATGCACATATGCACGTACGTAAGTGTCAGCCAATGAATCCACGGCGCACTAACCAAGAGCTGACTGACCGATCCATATATGATTGATCCACATATGTTATGTGATCCACGTACGTACCTGGCGTGCCGGGAGGGCGCCGCTTGCGCTTGGCTGGGGAGGGCTGGTCGGTGGCCGGGGGAGGCGGCGCCAGCGGCGGCGGCGGCTGCGTCTGCTGCAGCTGCTGCTGGGAGGAGGGAGAGGAGGAGGAGGTGGAGGAGGAGGCCAACATTTGGTGGTGGCTCTTGACCAGTGCCATAAGTGTTGGGGGCTTTCTCCTTCTTCTTCTTTTAAGGGCTAACCTTACTAGCTACGTACGTGCCCTTGCACACAACTGGCTACGTTGCCTCGTCCTTTGGCTTGCTTCCTTTCCCTCTTCTCTTTTTGCTCCTTAGTGGGATAGGGGTGCCAACGGAGGCTTTATGGGGTGGAAAGGCGAAGGTGCATTGTGCTTGTGTTGTAGAAAGGCTTGGGGGCATGAGGGGATCATATATAGCTAGGGAGGGGAGGGGAGAGGGGGTGAGGGTGAGGGTGAAAAAAAGGGCTTTGTCTATATCTCTTTGCTTGCTTTTGTGCTTGCTGCATCGGTGCGTGGGTGTGGCTCCCTTTCTTTGAAGGGGGAATGTGTCTCATATACTCATTGGATGGGCAGCTTTTTTCAAGGCTTTGTTTGTTTGTTTTGGTGGTTTTTAAAGATGGGATCATGTGACTAGTCTCCCTGCCAATCTCACGGACGCAATAAATGGGATACATGCTTGCTTAGCTGCTTGATTGATAAGATCAGCTCTTTAATTGCATGTGTTTTGTGTACATGTCGTTGCAGTACTCCTACTATCAATTCTCTCTCTCCTTCCCCAGACAGGAGTTAGGCAGGGAGATGGGACTTCACTCTACCATGCAGTCTTTATTATATAGTACGAGATACAGTATATGGAAATATATGTCCAAGGGGGGAAAAGGGCCCTCTAATGCACAATTGTCAAGATTTTTATAAAATTTCATGTGACCATCCACATTTCTCATCCTCCCTTTCTCAACCCTAATCGTTACCAGGAGTAAACTGAGATCAACTTGCTTTAACTACTTTTTTTCACAGGG
The DNA here is from genome assembly GCA_902687465.1 of Secale cereale. Taxonomy (NCBI): domain Eukaryota; kingdom Viridiplantae; phylum Streptophyta; class Magnoliopsida; order Poales; family Poaceae; genus Secale; species Secale cereale. The sequence goes on from LR738715.1 coordinate 173,379,844, forward strand.
TATTTGACTGTCGTATTCGAAGCCACCAGGGTATTTTTTTGAAAAGGAGGAAGCATTCTCGGCCTGTGCATCTGGGTGTGCATGCGATCATTTTATTTATTATTCACAAAGATATCATAAAGTAATACAACAGTAAGCTGAGGCCACAATCTAGACGACACCTATCGCTACTTCTATCCTCTTGATGAAGGATGCTGAATGTCCGGACCAAATACCAAACAGACATCGCACGAAAGCCTAACATCTAACGCCGAATGCCCCATCCAAGCCATATAGGCGGGACTGGGTAACACTCCGGATCGGTGCACTCTCAGCGTGTACCACACGCACACGCTGCAAAGGGCCGTCACCTCTGTCTTCCATCGATCCATCTTCAAAGCGTATACTGACGCATTGACCTTGTCAGGCCTCTCTGCCATCGATGCCACCACGACGCCAGACAACGTCGACCCCCTGCGCGTGTCCATCGCCACACATCAGACGTCAAGCCTCCACTGCTCGATGCTGCCGAGAACCGCCGCCATGAATATGTAGAAATAAACACCGCTCCACCAAAGAAGTCATCCGCTGGTCCCTCGAGCCCGAGTGCATCTCCAAGAATGCCGCCCCCAAGGGGGTAACGACACATGATTGCCGCCGTCATCCGATCAACTCATCAAGGGTTTCCCCCGGAGGTATTGGGTGGGGTTGGGAGCTTCACCTCGACGATGCCTTCATGAAGAAAACGATGATAAGGGCATCATCATCACAGGCTCCGGCCAACGATCGAAGACCAAGTTTTCACCTGGATCAGTCCCAAGAAATCCACCCGACAACCTGTGTACTGTCTCGACCGCCTTCAAAGCCCCAGATCTAGCCGCCTAGATCCGGTGACCAAACGCAATAGCAGTGCCACCATAGGAGCCCTGGCGCACTGGCCACTGCCTGAGTGTGCCATCACTGGAGCCAGGGAGGAGGGCTAACACCCCACCTCGCCAAACCGCGAGAGCCGCTGCTACTTCTCGAGCTTGCATTGTATTCCCTCGAAGAGGAAAGGGTGATGCAGCACAGTAGCGTAAGTATTTCCCTCAGTTTTTGAGAACTAAGGTATCAATCCAGTAGGAGACCACGCGCGAGTCCCTCACACCTGCACAAACAAATAAGAACCTCGCAGCCAACGTGATAAGGGGTTGTCAATCCCTTCACGGTCACTTACGAGAGTGAGATCTGATAGATAGGATAGGATAATATTTTTGGTATTTTTTGTATAAGAACAGAAAGTAAATAAAGCAAAGTAAAGTAGATGGAAGATTAATATGATGAGAATAGACCCGGGGGCCATAGGTTTCACTAGTGGCTTCTCTCTTGATAGCAGAATTCTATAGTGGGTGAACAAATTACTGTCGAGCAATTGATAGAAAAGCGCATAGTTATGAGAATATCTAGGCATGATCATTATATATAGGCATCACATTTGTAACAAGTAGACCGAAACGATTCTACATCTACTACTATTACTCCACACATCGACCGCTATCCAGCACGCATCTAGAGTATTAAGTTCATAAGAACCGAGTAACGCCTTAAGCAAGATGACATGATGTAGAGGGATAAACTCAAGCAATATGATATAAATCCCATCTTTTTATCATCGATGGCAACAATACTATACGTGCCTTGCTGCCCCTACTGTCACTGGGAAAGGACACCGCAAGACTGAACCCAAAGCCAAGCACTTCTCCCATTGCAAGAACTATAGATCTAGTAGGACAAACCAAACCAATAATTCGAAGAGACTTACAAGGTTATTATAATCATACATAAAAGATTTCAGAAAAGAATCAAATATTGTTCATAGATAATCTTGATCATAAACCCACAATTCATCGGATCTTGACAAACACACCGCAAAAAGATTACATCGAATAGATCTCCTCGAAGATCGAGGAGAACATTGTATTGAGATCCAAAGAGAGAGAAGAAGCCATCTAGCTAATAGCTATGGACCCGAAGGTCTATGGTAAACTACTCACAACTCATCGGAGGGGCTATGGTGTTGATGTAGAAGCCCTCCGTGATCGATGCCCCCTCCGGCGGAGCTCCGGAACAGGCCCCAAGATGGGATCTCACGGGAACAGAAGGTTACAGCGGTGGAATTAGGGTTTCATCGTTCTCCTCGATGTTTTCAGGGTATGAGGATATATATATAGGAGGAAGAGGGGCACTGGGGGAGCCAGAGGGGGCCCACAAGGGTGGGCACACGCCTGCCACGCTTGGGCGCGCCCCCTGCCCTCGTGGCCGCCTCTCTCATTTTCTCGCGTGTACTCCAAGTCTTCTGTGTTGATACGGTTCCAAAAATAACTCTCCCGAAGGTTTCATTCCGTTTGGACTCCGTTTGATATTCCTTTTCTGCGAAACACTGAAATAGGCAAAAAAAAAAACAACAATCTCCACTGGGCCTTGGGTTAGTAGGTTAGTCGCAAAAATAAACTAAAAGTGTGTAATAAAGTCCATTAATCATCCAAAACAGAATATATAATAGCATGGAACAATAAAAAATTATAGATACGTTGGAGACGTAGCAAGCATCCCCAAGCTTAATTCCTGCTCGTCCTCGGGTAGGTAAATGATAAAAATAGAATTTTTGATGTGGAATGCTAATCAACATAATTCTCAATGTAATTTTCTTTATTGTGGCATGAATGTTCAGATCCGAAATATTCAAGATAAAAGTCTATATTAACATAAGAATAATAATACTTCAAGCATACCAACAAAGCAATCATGTCTTCTCAAAATAACATGGACAAGGAAAGTTCATCCCTACAAAATTATATAGTTTGGCTACGCTCCATCTTCGTCACACAAAATACTCAAATCATGCACAACCCCGGTTTCAGCCAAACAATTGTTTCATACTTTAATTTTTCAAACATTTTCAACTTTCACGCAATATATGAGCGTGAGCCATGGATATAGCACTATGTGGAATAGAGTGGTGGTTGTGGAGGAGACAAAAGAGGAAGATGGTCTCACATCAACTAGGCGTATCAATGGGCTATGGAGATGCCCATCAATAGATATCAATGTGAGTGAGTAGAGATTGCCATGCAACGGATGCACTAGAGCTATAAATGTATGAAAGCTCAACAAAAGAAACTAAGTGGGTGTGCATCTAACTTGCTTGCTCACGAAGACCTAGGACATTTGAGGAAGCCCATCGTTGGAATATACAAGCCAAGTTCTATAATGAAAATTCCCACTAGTGTATGAAAGTGACAAAACAAGAGACTCTCTATCATGAAGATCAAGGTGCTACTTTGAAGCACAAGTGTGGAAAAAGATAGTAGCATTGTCCCTTTTTCTTTTATTTTTTTCTTTTTTCTTTTTTCTTTTCTTTTTTTGGGCCTTTCTTTTTTTCTTTGGCCTTTCCTTTTTTTTTCTTTTTTTTTTCTTTTTCTTTGGGAGAATGCTCTAATAATGATGATCATCACACTTTTATTGATTTACAACTCGATACTAGAACAAAGTATGCCTCTATATGAATGCCTCCGGCGGTGTACCGGGATGTGCAATGAATCAAGAGTGACATGTATGAAAAATTATGCATGGTGGCCTAGCCACGAATACGATGTCAACTACATGATCATGCATGGTAATATGACAATGATGAAGCATGTCATAATAACGGAACAGTGGAAAGTTGCATGACAATATACCTCGAAATGGCTATAGAAATGCCATGATAGGTAGGTATGGTGGCTATTTTGAGAAAGGTATATGGTGGGTGTGTGGTACCGGCGAAAGTTACGCGGTACAAGAGAGGATAGCAATGGTGGAAGGGTGAGAGTGCGTAGAGTGCGTATAATCTATGGACTCAACATTAGTCATAAAGAACTCACATACTTATTGCAAAAATCTACACGTCATCAAAATAAAGTACTGCACACATGCTCCTAAGGGAAGGGTTGGTAGGAGTTAACCATCGCGCGATCCCGACCTCCACACAAAGGATGACACTCAATAAATACATCATGCTTCAAATTTGTCACACAACGGTTACCATACGTGCATCCTACGGGACTTGCAAACCTCAACACAAGTATTTCTCAAATTCACAATTACTCTACTAGCATGACTCTAATATCACCATCCTAATATCTCAAAACAATCATCAAGTATCAAACTTCTCATAATATTCAATGCACTTTATATGAAAGTTTGTACTATACCCATCTTGGATGTCTATCATATTAGGACTAGTTTTATAACCAAAGCACATTACCATGTTTTCTAAAAGACTCTCAAAAGGATATAAGTAAAACATGAGAGATCAATAATTTCTACAAAATAAAACCACCAACGTGCTCTAAAAGATATAAGTGAAGTACTAGAGCAAAACTATCTAGCTCAAAAGATATAAGTGAAGCACATAGAGTATTCTAATAAATTCTAAATCATATTTATCTCTCTCAAAAAGGTGTGTCCAACAAGGATGATTGTGGCAAACTAAAAAGCAAAGACACAAAGCATACATGACGCTCCAAGCAAAACACATATCATGTGGTGAATAAAAATATAGTCCCGAGTAAAGTTACCGATAGATGAAGACGAAAGAGGGGATGCCTTCCCGGGGCATCCCCAAGCTTTAGGCTTTTGGTTGTCCTTGAATTTTACCTTGGGGTGCCTTGGGCATCCCCAATATTATGCTCTTGCCACTCTTTGTTCCATAGTCCATCAAAGCCATACTCAAAACTTGAAAACTTCACAACACAAAACTTAGCCAACAATCTCGTGAGCTCCGTTACTATAAGAAAATAAACCACCACTCATGGGTACTGTAATGAACTCATTCTTTGTTTATATTGGTGTTAAACCTATTGTATTCCAACTTCTCTATGATTCATACCGCCCGATACTACTCATAGATTCATCAAAATAAGCAAACAACACACGAAAAATAGAATCTGTCAAAAACATAACAGTCTGTAGCAATCTGTAACTTTTGAATACTTCTGTAACTCCAAAAAAATTGAAATAAATTGGCGGACGTGAGGAATTTGTTTATTAATCATCTGCAAAAAGAATCAACTAAAAAGCACTCTCCAGTAAAAAAATGACAGCCAATCTCGTGAGCGCTAAAGTTTCTGTTTTTTATAGCATGATCGCATAAACTTCACACAAGTCTTCCCAAAGGTTCTACTTGGCAGAAACACTAATTAAAACACAAAACCACATCTAAACATAAGCTAGATGCAATATTTATTCCTAAACGGAAGCAAAAACAAAGAAAATAAAGTTGGGTTGCCTCCCACAAGCGCTATCGTTTAACGCCCCTAGCTAGGCACGATACAAGAATAGATCTAGGTATTGCCATAATGATAAGGTAGATCGCGAAAACTCATCTCATATTCCCTACGTTCAGCAGCAAGTTTTCTTTGTGGCAAGCAAAAGTAATCAAAATGGCTAAATTTAATGGGACAAAAGTCCCCTATATCAAGCTCAGGAGGTATAGGTTCCTCATTTGGCCCTTCATATTGAACAACCAATTCATCATTATAAGCATTCCTTTGGCAAAAGGTCACGAGCCTTCGCTCAAGGGAAAAGCCTAACCCATTGTTTTGAATAGCAAAATCATCATTCAATTCAGAAATTCTATCAACCAAGATACCGGTAGGAACCTTTTTCCTAAGGTTTTCATTAAAATCAACATGATCTAAAGATTGCAAACGCATTATGTCCTCTTGATTTAATAACATAGCTTCTATGGGAGGACGACCAGCGTCCACCCTATAATGCGTAAAGATCTCTTTGGCCTCTTTCATTATGAATATGAACTCATGAGAGAAAAAGATAGTAGCTGCATGCTTAATAGAAGAATGCTCAATATTAGAAAATTCCAGAAAGACTCTCTGAATGCAAGGATGCATATGGATAAATCGCCTTTCAATTTCAACTATAAGCATAGATATGGCATCCGCAAGACTACTTGTTCTATGAAGAATAGATCCACTCATAGTGGGTAAAGCACCGGCACAAGTAAAGAAGTCTTGAAGAACTCCTTTTACAATAATATTACCACTACCAACCCGGAATTTCTAAGTATGTATAGTGGTAGTTTCATCCAGAGGATCAACAAAGGTGAAGTTGCCCTCAACATTACTACCCCTTTCAACGGCATCTTCCCCCATCTCAGACATGATACCAACAACCCGCGATAAAGACGAGCACACACGAGGCAAGCAAACGGTAAACACACGGAAAAAGAAGGGCGGATAAAACGGTAAGGGTGAAGTGGGGGAGAGGAAAACGAGAGGCAAATAATGTAGTGCGAGCGATAAGGGTTTGTGATAGGTACTTGGTATATGACTATTGCGTAGATCCCCCCGGCAACGACATCAGAAATTGGCTAGTTGTCGGGAGATCAAATCTTGACTTGACTTGGGTGAGTATCCCCGGCAACGGCGCTAGAAATTCTTCTTGCTACTTCTCGAGCTTGCGTTGTATTCCCTCGAAGAGGGAAGGGTGATGCAGCATAGTAGCGTAAGTATTTCCCTCGGTTTTTGAGAACCAATGTATCAATCCAGTAGGAGACCACGCACGAGTCCCTCGCACCTGCACAAACAAATAAGAACCTCGCAGTCAACGCGACAAGGGGTTGTCAATCCCTTGACAGTCACTTACGAGAGTGAGATCTGATAGATAGGATAGGATAATATTTTTGGTATTTTTGGTATAAGAACATAAAGTAAATAAAGCAAAGTAAAGTAGATGGAAGATTAATATGATGAGAATAGACCCGGGGGCCACAGGTTTCACTAGTGGCTTCTCTCTTGATAGCAGAATTCTACGGTGGGTGAACAAATTACTGTCGAGCAATTGATAGAAAAGCGCATAGTTATGAGAATATCTAGGCATGATCATTATATAAAGGCATCACGTCCGTAACAAGTAGACCGAAACGATTCTGCGTCTACTAATATTACTCCACACATCGACCGCTATCCAGCATGCATCTAGAGTATTAAGTTCATAAGAACAGAGTAACGCCTTAAGCAAGATGACATGATGTAGAAGGATAAACTCAAGCAATAAAATATAAACCCCATCTTTTTATCCTCGATGCCAACAATACTATATGTGCCTTGCTGCCCCTACTGTCACTGGGAAAGGACACCGCAAGATTAAACCCAAAGCCAAGCATTTCTCCCATTGCAAGAACTATAGATCTAGTAGGCCAAACCAAACCAATAATTCGAAGAGACTTGCAAGGATATTATAATCATACATAAAAGATTTCAAAAAATAATCAAATATTGTTCATAGATAATCTTGATCATAAACCCACAATTCATCATATCTCGACAAACACACCGCACAAAGATTACATCGAATAGATCTCCTCGAAGATCGAGGAAAACTTTGTATTGAGATCCAAAGAGAGAGAAGAAGCCATCTAGCTAATAGCTATGGACCCGAAGGTCTGTGGTAAACTACTCACATCCCATCGGAGGGGCTATGGTGTTGATGTAGAAGCTCTCCGTGATCGATGCCCCCTTTAGCGGAGCACCAGAACAGGCCCCAAGATGGGATCTCACAGGGACAGAAGGTTACGGCGGTGGAATTAGGGTTTCTTCATGCTCCTCGATGTTTTCACGGTATGAGGATATATATATATAGGAGGAAGAGGGACACCGGGGGAGCCAGAGGGGGCCCACGAGGGTGGGGGCGCGCCCCTGCCCTCGTGGCCGCCTCTCTCGTTTCCTCGCGTGTACTCCAAGTCTTCTGTGTTGATACGGTTTCAAAAATAACTCTCCCGAAGGTTTCATTCCGTTTGAACTCCGTTTGATATTCTTTTTCTGCGAAACACTGAAATAGGCAAAAAACAGCAATATGCACTGGGCCTTGGGTTAGTAGGTTAGTGCCAAAAATAATATAAAAGTGTATAATAAAGCCCATTAAACATCCAAAACAGAATATATAATAGCATGGAACAATAAAAAATTATAGATACGTTGGAGGCGTATTAGCCGCTGAGATGGACCCCGCACGCTCGTCACTGTCTCTGATCTGAACCAATCCGTAGGCAAAAAACACGAAATCGCCGACGCAGATCCGCCTTGGACAGGGACTGCACCATGCCATGCCTCTGCGGGAAGCCCGAGCTTCACCCGCCACCACCTTCCAAGGACGCCGCCCCGGGATCCAGCCCTCACTGCCCGCTGGAGCTCGCAATCCCACCACAGAGCCACTAAGCCCCACCTCGTCGTCGCCCGCCGCCCGCCGCAAACCAACGTCCGTGACTCCACCATGGAGCCGTCAAGCACTGCCCGTCGACGCGGCGTGCACCACATCGAGGGCCACCAAGGGCGGAGAAGCCAGATATGGCCAAGCCTGACCAGGATCTGGCCTCTTCCCGCTCTGACGCCGCTCCCGCAGCCCTACATCTCACCCGCGCTCATGGCGATGCAGACAGCGCACGCGCAACGCCGTGGAGAGGGAAGAAACAGCCCCGCCGTCATCTTCCTTGGGGCACGCGTGGACTTCGTCGACAGCCCCTCCAATGGCGACGAAGCGAGGGAGCGGGGGCCTGGAGGCGGCGGCGCTAGGTTTCTTGGATCGGGGGAGGAGGAGACGAGGGAGCGATGGAGCGGGGGCCTGACTAAGATGTACCTCTCGAAGCCACCAGGGTATACCATTAGGATGGTGTGGCTCATTTTTTTAGGCTAGTTGCTAGCAAAAAACGGAGCGTCATCACTCTTCTGAGGATCAATAGACTGCGATCCAACGACCAGAAATAGATCAGGGCAGTGTTCATCTTCAACCTAACCTTCTTCTTCCTCCCGTGAAACTGTCGTCTTGCCCCGTCCCATCCGCCTGGCATCAACACAAGGGGTTGGCAGCGCTCCGCATATGCCATGGCACACCGCCCTCCTCTCAACCTCTCCCACCACTATGCTATCCACCGCCATGATCATCCGGCTAAGCCGCTCCACCGTTCCCTCGATCAGCAACAACTCCGGCAAACCCCCACCCCCACCCGCACCTGTCAAGTTTCAGACAAGCTCCCGCCTGCTATCGTCGGCTTCCCTCATCCACCGCTCTCCCTCGCAAGGGTAAGTGCTTGTCGTTGTTGCTCCTTACAACGGCCTAGCCTTTTGCCTCGCGCTTCGTAGAAAGTGACTGGCTCAAAGAAAAAATCCAAGCACCTGATATTTAGCAAATGCGCAAAAAATATGAACCCATTTGCTCGTGCCACCCTTGGATTTATCTAGCTCCACACTAATCCTGGCTCATCTCTACGACATCCAAGCACCTACTTATTCTCCTTATATGCCTCCTCCACGGTCTTCAATGATCCGTCAAAACCACCCCCACGATGATGATACCCACCTGACCACACTATCGCTTGCTACATTGTCGGACGCTACACTTGCTTCCTACTCTGCCTCCTACATCATTATGAACAGTGTGTAGACTCGCCTTCCAGCATCGTCTGCCGGATTTCTTCCTTTATCACAACATGTCGAAAGGGGATATCCACGGGCCTTGGGCTTACAAGGCCATGCACTAATCATATCCCGTATCTACGACATCCAAGCACCTCCTTCTCCTCATCTACCCTCCCCCACGACCTTCATTGATCCGTTAGAACCACCCCCACGATGATGATACCAACCTGACCACATTTCCGCCTTCTGCATTATCAGTCGCTACCCTTGCTTTTTACTCTCCCTCATACATCATTCATGCACGGTGTGTACACTCGCCTTCTAGCACCGGGCATCGCGTTTCTTCCTTTATCACAACATTCACAAAGGGAATAGCCCCGACCCTTGCATTGTCCGATGCACACATATGAAATAATCTCAACATACAGGTCCATGTCATCGCTCCAAACCGTATTGACTCTGTCAAATATGGGGATACCCCCCCCCCCCCTCGAATCGGGAACCCAAACCGGTCCAATGTCACATTCTTCTACGACCGGGAGAAACAAGAAGCATGCCGAAGGTATGAATAGGGTGTAAAATGGAGTTCTTGTAGAAACCTCGCAGGGGTACTGTTCAAATATATTGACCGCTCTTCTCCATCAAGGAATGATAAACTCTTGTAGAACAACACTAGTAAGATTGCACGTGCAATGCACGTAATCACTCCTTAATACTCCATGGTCAAAGTCTCGTTCTCATGTGCAAAAAAGACCATCTTCGTATTGCCACTCCTGCCGAGTTTTTTCGTCATGGTGCTCGTAGCCTCATAGGTAGAATGATTGTCACTATCACACTTGTTGAAGTAAAATCTCTATCACTGTTCCTTCTACAGTTCAACCCACGCAAGGCATGCGATGCACATGGGAACAGTTGGCATCACCCGACGAATCGCATCACCTGTGTCAGAAATACTAATAAGAATTATTGACCTTGTCTGAAAAGACTTCTTCAGTGCAGATCAGATAGCTTTAACTAAGATGTTGGTTCATCTACATTCATCTCTACTACTATATAACAATGCAGTGTATGTGTGACGAATGCATAATAACAAGAGAATAGATTGTTCTATTCTCACTTACATAGTTAACATCAATTTACGAACCATACCATATGTAATTCTCTCGGTGCTTCAAACACGATGTGTAAAAACGATCTGTACACAGAACATAACTATTCTAATATGATGGAAGCTTCTTCATTTCATTTGACATGAAGAACCTTGTGTATAGTTACATCAGAAGAGTATAAAACACACAAACTAATGTCTTGCAATGTACGCAAGTACCTTATTTCATTTGGCATTCAGACATTAATCAACACAAATCACCATGAATCAAATCCGGTAGCTCCTTACTTGATGCATTTGAAAGCGAATCATCGTATCAACCTATCTAAATACCTGAAGATTCACAACTTGGCACATCAGTTGCCCAATAAACACCACATGTGCCTCAGTTCTTTTGCATATGAAATATTTTTGAAAATTGAATCCAAAAATTCTATTAACTAAATTGGGCATAGTCAGCTGGGAATAAGCACATAAAGTAACTCAATCCAACTATACTAAACAAACACACAGAATAATAAGTTAAAGATGCACGCCTTGAAGACTATGATCCAATTGAGACTGAGATTTGAATAGCAACCCATTAGCCAGGCAAGCCGTTGCAGGGATCCTGAGAGTCCTCTGAGTCTAAGGTGGCAGTTCAGTAAGAGTAGGTAAATTTGGATGCTTGTTCGAGGACTCTTAGTAGCTTGCTTAATACCATCTGCAGCTATATGTTTAAGTCTATTCAGATCAAAATGGAAAGAAATACATCGCGCTCATGCAGCCATATCAATTGAATGACGTCTGTATGTAAGCAAGATTATTATGGGACAATGATGTTTAATTCACCACAGTGAGCAAGGAAAGGTGAAAAGAGTAGTACCAATTTCTGATCAATATGGTTAAAGCAAGATTATTTCAAAATATCACCGGATCTAATCAACCAATCATAAAATAGAACATGACGCATAATGAAAATTTTCAATGTTTAACGAAACAAATAGCGCGCTATTCCGGCGTTTAAACTTCGCTATAGCATATTTGAGGGTGTCACGTTACGTTTTAGCCATTATACACGTTATGCCGCTATTCACGTTATAGCATGCTATAACGACGCTAAACGAAAAAACGTTTTAGCGTTATTAGCGTGGAGCGATAGAAACACGGCAGACACTCAGCCCATAGCAGCCCATCAGGCATCGGCCCAATGCAACGCAACAATAGGCCCATCTAGGATGGAAATATTGCATTATTCTGAACGAAAACAAGAAGAATTCTCTTAAGTGCATCTAATGTCATAATGTGTACACCAGCGGTATGCATGTATAGCTCCTAGACAAAATTTTAGACGTTGAAATCCTTAATTTCTATGATATATTTGACATTTTTTCAAAACGCTATTTTGAATATAGCACGCAAATAGCATGCAATAACTTGTATAGCATTTGGAGAAGGGCCACGCTATTTTACATAGCGCGCTATTTTTTTCTTTGTGTTTACCAGATAATTTGACACAAAAAAAAGCTCGAAAGATAGGTATGGAAAAAGGAGAAAGAGGTCATGAACCTTTAGGGAGACGTGTGTTATTATGGGACAAGCTCGCATCCACGTTGCACCGATCCTGCACCCACTGAGCAGAGAATGAGAAGAAAAGTCAAAATAAAAATCAAAGAATCGACTTGAAAGTAGCTAATAAGGTCTCCAATCCAGGATGAAAGCTCATACAGTTTGTCAGGTGCTGACAAATAAAAAAAAAACCAATGCATCGCTGAGCTACTCTACATCAACACACATCAGATCTCCCCCAGAACCACCTACAGCTCTGCAGAACAAGGTCAAAAAAAGTAAGAAACATGGGGAATGACAAGATAACTAATTTGAACATGCAGGGCATTGTTTCCTTATGTCGTAACAAACTGCATCTCATCTAATAAGAAGGGAATACGTCTATGTACGAGCTAACTCAACAAGCAAACATTAGTCAACGGGGAGCACCATGAGAAAAGTAAAATCTAACTGAAGTAGTTGGTCTTCCTCTTACATTGATATTTTTTCAGATCTGCATTAGGCCATTAGCTCCAACAGCTGCTGATATCCTTTAAAGATAAATAAGAACATAAGATCCAAAGAAATATTAGATCCATAGTTCACTAACCCAGGAAATTGTGCGCCGTTTGTGCGGCCATGACAAGGTACCGAGTCTTGTAGGACCGCTTATGTTTCTTTCTCGCCGACGGCCAGGCGTACGCGGTGGAGGAGGAGAGAGCGATAGCTGGTTCTTGGGGGACACCTTATTCGCCGCCGACACAGACGGGTGGCCAGCGAGGGTAGGTGGGCTTGAACTGCATGTGGTACCGGACGCGCCCACGCGACGGCGGCGTGCCGGCCTCGGCTCATGCCGTGCCCCGCTGGCTCTGCTTCTCCTTGGCGCGATTGGAACGGAGCGGCATCTGCCCCGCGGTGGTCTTCCAGGTCCTCGCGATGGGCGTCGCCGCTTCGGGATCTTGGGCGGATCAGCCTTCGCGCAATGATGTCCCAGGCGAACTGACTGGCCGAGCCGATCTCCACCATCGTCTCACCGAGGAGCATTACGAGCAACGACGTCCTGTCCCATGGGCCGCGCAGTCGCCGCCTCCGATCTTTGTTCTGGTTTGCTAGATGGGAAGGAGGTCGTCCCTTCACGTCTCGCGTGGCATGGATTGCAGGGTAATTGTTTTGAGCAAGCACCAGCAATCGCAGCGCACAAATTAAGGAGATCTAATTTCTATCAGTTTCCTATTTTTGGGCGATAGTAGAGAACGCGAACATGGGACGGCAGAGTTTTCGTCCGCCCACGAATATCGCTAAACGGAGTTTTGGCTAAGGGTTAGTGTAATCTTAGCGGTTAGATTAGATTAAGTGGTCCCGATCGTGAGGCTATAATTGATCCGTGCTGTTTTGTGTAGGTTAGGCTGAGTACACTTAGCGATGAATATGTTCGCTTGTTTAATAGTAGTAGAGATATCATGGATATCCATATGCTCTTACTTAAAAAGAAAAAGAATGCCCTCTTTTCTTTGCATCTGCGTGCATCAGGTACGCACGGTTGTTGGTGCCTTGCTGACCCGACTACTAAAGCCAGTTCTGCCAATCATAAACTATGCAGGAACAGCTCACCCATGCCACTGTAGTGATTGCTTTGCTGAAAAAACGCCTCACTGTTCAGTGAGCAATGGGCGGGATGATGTGGGGGGAAGATTCTTCACACATGCAAGCGATTGTCTTTGCCCCCGGCCCGCCCAAGTGCATGCCCTGATCCCTATCTACGATCTCCCTTTCCCCCTCACTAAACTAACGGCGGCAATGAGATGGCATTGACATCTTTATCCCCCCAACAACTAATAAAGTTTATTTGTCTCTTGGCTTTCGACTTTCTGCTGAGATGGTGGCTGCATGTGTAGCTCATTAACAATCCGGAGTAAGTTGCACACACATGTCTTTGTTAACCGATCGATCCGGCTGGTCCTAGCTTTCCTATATCATTCATAAGTGTATTGTCCTTTTTGCGAGGCTGTGGCACGCATAGATTCCAAGGAGGGGAAAGCCGGCATCTTTCCGAGAGGAAACTAAACCATGGACCGCCGGGAGAACAATCCATCTTCTTTTCTTTTCGGCAGAATTTTGGTTCTTGCTTTTGGAATTTGAAACTAGCGACACTAGTTGTACTTTGTGAACTGTATGATAGGGTAGTAGTTAGTAGTATAGCTGATTTTCATGATATAAAACATACTTGTAGATGGTAGCTAGGGGAGGGCTTATATATTGAAGAGTTTTTAGTACTTGCTCTTTATATTCGAATGGTCAATGCTTGTTACAATTAAGAATGTCAAAGGCTTTTAAAAACCGGCGTGGACAAAATACATATTGCTGGTTTTAAGATTTTCCATGGCCATCCTCTCTTGCATGAATACAACATACAAATCATGTAGTATTATCAAATCAGGGAAAGAGAAGGACAAATTCATGAATGAATTAGGTGGCTGGCTTCCCTCCCACATGCATGCACGTAGGAGGAATAAAATTTTGTTATATGCTGCGCCTATTTTGTATTGTCCCATGCATCTTGTTCGCCCTGGCTGGTAAGCACTAGCTAGCGCTAAGCACGTATGCAGCATCATCAGTTAGTAGTACTGCTGCCGTATATTAACAAGCGGCTTTATGCATGGCGTAATCTCATTGCTTTTCATATTTTTCTATGCGCACTTTTTATTAACACAAAATATAGCATCAAGCGGATACATAATATGATGAGCAACACCGAGTGAATTGCAAAAAACCATCACATGTGAGGCATCGTTTGCGGAAACCACCAGGTCACTATATATATATATATATATATATATATATATATATATATATATATATATATATATATATATAGGAAAATTAATACGTATATGAAAAGTACGTATATACTGATGTGTTTGTACGTGAAAAATTATATTACAAAAAGTACGTCATAGATGATATTTTTTCAACAAAACTCGTATTGGGGTATCTTAGAATATTTAATGAAGTATATTGAGAATGATAAAAAGGTATAATTAATACGTATATGAGGTATATTGACGATGGGAGTACATACTCCCAGGAGTACAAAAGAGGAGTCATATATATATATATATATATATATATATATATATATATATATATATATATATGCAAAAATCACGGCGGATTCGGTAAACATTTTGCAAATAGCACTGATCAGGTGATTTGGCTCATTTGATCACTTTCTGACAAGTGAGACCAGATTGTAAGGGGCTGACTTGGCAAAGTTTTGATAGACCCACCCCAGAATTGTAGAAAGAAAAAGCAATCAGACCCTCCTCCCCCTCCTCCCCCTGCCTCGATCCCGTCTGGATCGGGAGAGGCCCCGAGCTGCCCAACCCCCGCGCCACTCCGGCGACCTCGCCGCAACGGACAAGCACGCCAACGACCACCGCTGCCGCGCCATCCTCCTCCCATTTCTTTCCTTCTCCTCTCGGACGACCCGCACCTCGCGCCTACCTAGCCCAGCCGCTGGCAGCCACGGCCATGTCGACGGCGTCAGAATCCGCGGCGGCCCGTAGCCCCCGCTGCTCTCCAAGCATGGCCGAGCAACCACCCGGCTCCAACCGCGCGGCGGCGCACGGGCCCGACCCGGCCGGCAACGTCGACGAGCTCTCCGCAGGGACCTCCTCCAATGCGCGGCCATCAGCGCCGACGAAGTCGGCCTCGCCGGGGAACGCCTCCTCATCTCCTCTCTCTGCATGCGTTCGCAAGCCGCATGCCTCACGTAGGCGGGCGCGGTTGGAGGTCGAGGCCGTCGAGCAGCTGGTCGCCGCACCACCCCGTCTTCCCAGCTCGTGAGTCGCGCCCATGGAGTGTGGTCCACGGCAAGTAGCGGGCGGACCGGCCACGGAGGCGTCCTGGCAGTTGTGCAAAAGAGGGGTTGATTGCGTTTTTCTTTTTAGATCTAAGGGTGTGTATGTAAATATTATGTCAAGTCAACTCCTTACAATCTGGTCCCACTTGTCAGAAAGTGATCAAATGAGCCAAATCACCTGATCAGTGCTATTTGCAGAATGTTTACCGAATCCGCGGTGATTTTTACAAAAAATTAGTGACCCGGTGGTTTTCCGCAGATGAAGCTTCAAATGTGGTGGTTTTTTGCATTTCACTCAGCAACACCACACCTCTGAATACCTAAAATGCAGACAACCAAACATCAACAGTCGGACAAAAAAACCGATGTATCAACAACCGTAGAGTCATATAGGACCAACACTATGCCTATGCTGCATTGCTTTTTTAAATGCAGCAAAACGATACAAAAAGGCATTTGGAGGGTTTGCCAAGAATATATTATTTCCGTGTACAGCGGGCGGCACCTTTGTCCCTGCCCGTTCGGCTGTTTCATCATTTGGGTCTCTTGATGCAAATGCAACATGCACGCTCGCTCGCCAAAGTGTGCAAAGGTGGAGCGCTACTTTTATCTCTGGGTTGCGCTCAGTTATCTCCATCATCATGGCACTCCTAGCACTCTCGTGCCGGTGTGTGTGTGCGCGTGTGTACAGGCATGTACATCTACACGCGCGGGCGTCCGGCTTGCTCGTGCTCCCGAATCCCAACCAGGTCACCAGCATGAACTAGTGCCTACATGGCCGTGTGTGTCAATGTCAATCTGTAATTGTACTCATGCGTTTTTGCAGAGTCCATGGCGTGCAGGAGAAAGAAGGTTTTCACTGTGTGTGCACTGCAGCTAGCTGGTTCGCCACATTTTCTCTTTCAGTTAACCTGGCAAGCTAGCTAGCTAGGAGGTCATATTTCAGAATCTCTTTCTCCTTTTTTTTAGGCAGTGGAAACTTGCTGGAACTCCTGTCATTGAATCACACGATGTGCACAAACAAAAAATTCTTTCCGTTCAGTTTTCCAACCCAAATAAAGACAATCTGGTATGACATGTCAGCATATTCGGGGCATGAAAACGTGAGCATCTTTTACCGGTGTAGGAACCTGCCAATTACGAGTTCCAGGGCCTTTCACCGCGGTCAGTGGACAAAATCAAATCACCAGGAATTCCTCTCTGATCCATCACGCAGGCGCAAATTTTGAACCTTTCAGTCACCCATCCATCCATCCGTCCATCGATCCCATGCTAAGGAAGTAGAGGTATGGTAAGATGCCGTAACTTTTCTGTGCGAGTACGTAACGTATGCAGTGCATTCAGACAGACTCTCCATCCATCTATCCCCAGGCGGAGGCAGGCAGGCCGGCTTTCGCTCCGGCCGATGCAATCATGCAGCTCCCTGAAATGACCTATCAGCCCGAACGGCGCGCAATCCTTCACTGGCACTGCAAGTCAGAGACACATCAAGCCTGCTCCCCCTAGCCATCTCTTCTCGCTCCGGGGGAAAACATTCTCTACTGGCATCCTGCGCGTTTCTCGGGCGCCGAAACCAATCGAGACCTCCGCTGAAAACCGAGGCTCATGGACAGAGGTGGACGACGACGACGACGACGAAAGGCTGGCTGAAACATGCGGTGCAATCAGGCCTATGCCGCTGCGGTCACCGGACACCAGGCCGGCCAGGGCAAGGCTGCCTCCTGCAGTCCTGCACTGACTGCATCCTGCGGCGACTGTGCACGCAGGGAAAGAGAGAGATGTGCGCGCGTGTCTGCGTACAAGGTGGTGCATTGGAGCTTTTGCTCAGGGGAACGCGGTGAAAAAAGAAGGGAAAAGCAGCAGCTACTGCTGCTGGTAACCACGCTCGCGATGATTATACCCGCTCGCCTGGCGCAGTGCCGCAGTGGGGAGCAGAAGAAAAGAGAGAGGAGACCTACGGTGTTCATCAGAGTCGGTGCCGTTTCCTGCAGCGCATCATTCTGCCTTTCGGATCTTTTTCACTGTCTACTATCTCGCTCCATTCATGCTGCTGCCGTGTGAGTTTCTGATGAAGTGCGAGGGATGCATGGTCAATGGGCTTGGTTTTCAGATAACACTGTGCCACTAGTACTATGCAGCAAAGACTGTAGCTGCATGGTGTTGATCGCTAACTGATTCCTGTAGCTGTATATGGTGTTGAAGTTGAGGAGATCCATGCAGGGTGGTGGTAATTGTGTCAGTTTGGACGGTTGCAGAAGAATGCCATCTTGAGCTACACGTTGAGCGAGTATATAAGGGCATGTACAATGGTTGCTAAGATAGTCTTATCTTAAGTTTTGCATGTAAATTAGAGATGACAAAAAAACAAGTCTACAATGGGTCATCTCTTAGCCTTATCTTCAATAATTAGTTATTCCTAAAAACATGGTGAGACAAATTGTGCTAAGCTATCATCTCTTGTCTTTGCTTAAATAAGCTAAGACAAGCCTTCTCTTATGATTTCTCTCTCCTTCACCTCATTATTTATCTTACGTGGCATCCTTAAGCTAGAACCATTGTACATGCCCTAATACGATTAAATTGGTTAGCAAAACCGGTGCCGCTAAAATATCAATTTGGTCCAAATGTCCACTAAGAACCAGGAGTTCCGGATAAGAACAGTTCTAATCTGCATCCCTGCACAGTGTGGCCATATCCCTTAGCCATCACCCGGGACCAACTAGCTACCCACAGCCACACGTCCAGTTTCTTCATCGATTCAGAGCACCGTAAGGTATATGAGGCCCCCTAATCAGCATCTTGCTTTTCTTAAGTTGATTTTTTTTGCGAGTTAAGTTGAAAGTGTTTGGCTAACCCGATTTCAGTAATCCATTCACATTCCATAAATTTGTTTCTATATTTTAATTCTGAGATCATCTGCTACTCATGTAGTTACTTTGATTTTTGTAACCACATATGAGTCTTTTTTTAAAGAAGCAGACCCACATGTCCTTATCAAGCTTATAGTAATATAACTCGAAAAACGAATAATCGACGTCGAAACAGAAATCTAGCTTACAGTAATTTGTCAAGAACAAAGAGGTACGATTGGGCCTGGTCCACAAGGTTGTCCTTTCGGCCCGTTTGAACTTAAGCATGGGCCCCGGGAACGAATCCGATGGTTGCTCATCTCTGAGATGGGCAATGGGTCCACCATTTGCTTCCTTGGACACGTAGATGGGCCGTGCATGGGCCCACTCGTGTTGCGTAAGTCTCAATGATGACTACGAGGCACAGGATATGTGACCCGGGAATCATGATTGTGTTTGTTTCCCATCTATCATGCTGCTTCTCTCTTTGCTGTATACATGTGGTAATTCCTTCCTAAGCAATACTGGGTGCTGTACTTCCTCCGTTCACTTCTATAAGAAAAAGAGATGTTCAAACTTTTTTCTGAATCGAATGTACATAGACGAGTTTAGTGTGTTTGATCACTCATTTTAATTCATATATAGTCCATGTTGAAATATCCAAAACATCTCATATTAGTGGACGGAGGGAGTAGCATATTTTTTTTTTAAAACAAGGCAAAAGATTTGCCATTTTCATTGAATAAGGAGAAGAGTTTGGTTAAGTACACCACAAACCCCAGATAGACCCCTCCTTCTTAATAGACTACATTCATCTACTCCCTCCGCAAAATGAAATCGTAGGTAGTGCGCCAAATATTGGTCAAGTCTTGAAAGCGGGCTGGCAGCATGGTGACCACACCACCTTGCAAACCCAATTTTCTAGCTCTACTATATATGATAATAAGATATATATTTTTCTGCGAAATCTATATGATAATAAGATAATGCAGCGACGTACACCATGTGCTCGATCCTTTCTCTATATAGGGCAAGTAACGATGTAAGTAACGATGTATCATATGACAGGAAAGAAATGGCAAAATGCACTTCAATATGGCCAGTAGGAACAGCCCAACAGCAGTGCTATAGCTAGTTCCTAGTTGCATGCCAGACTGCCAGTGGCCAAGTGGACGGACAGCCCAAGAGTACATCTAAAATTAGTCCAAAGAAATTAATTAGCTACATAGCCCTAGATGTGTAAACTCATGTTAACCACCACAGTGGCAGTCACAGGTACATTGGGCATGACAATTGACAATCACGTAAGCTGGATTTTCAGCGCGCCCACGTCTCATCTGTCGGGTGTCGCCTCCCTGTTTAACGCAGCCCCTTGATACGGATCGTTCAGTATCCAGATTCGTATGCATGCACGATTAGAATTCTTCTCCTCTGCCATGATTTGGCCATCTGACTATTCATGCACGTATCTGCTACATGCATGTAGCAGTTTGCGGCTTGCCATCCCGAAGCTCTTATGCTTGTCGCTACGTACGGCTAACTGAAAAGAATATATTCCGATCCGCCGGAGAAAAGTCGGGATGATGGCTGGGTCTCTATTTTTCTGTTTCTGATATATAAATAATAATCTTGCCTTGGCAGCAAGCTTAGCTCAATAATATAACAACAACACACAAAGTCCACACCACAAGTCGAAAAAAGTCTAAAACAAAAGGAGAAGTGATAAGGGTGGGGGGAGCGGAATCAAACCCTAGGCCACCGTGCGTGCCAATTCTGTGGACAGTGCGGCTAAAGCAAAGACCAAATACGGAGGGAATGTATGTATGAGATTACAAAAATATATTATGCAATTAATAGAAAAAATCCATCTCGACGAATACTGTATGTTTCTGCATAGCCATAATGACCGACATATGCCCGTCGTGCCAACCAAGATATGAGCTCTAAGTTTAAAACCAAGACCAAGTAACCAGTTAATATGTTTGGAACACTACGAGGAGGGTAGATGCTACCTAGATGGTATACCATACAGATCAAGAGAAATAATAGTAAAAGAAATTCTTTATCAATTTATCATTTTGATAAAAACAATATTTTTACTGCCTAGTTTCTAACGATAAGATCATCCATTGTATGAAATAAGCTTTGCACACAAAGTTTTCTAACCTAATTAAGTTACCACGGTTGTCTATTCATATTGGAGCTATCTTTTGTCAAAAACTTATATAGGAGCAAAATATTTAAAGCATAGAAGATACAGTCCTAGATAGATAATCATTTGTAATAACGTCTTTATGATTCCGAAAGCTGGCATTGGTTAATTGTAATTTTATTTTGGACTGCTATTTTGTAATTTTTGCTGTTTTTTTTTTTGCGAAATAAAGGGAGTTTTATTAAGAGATAATAGAGTTACAGTCAAGAGGCCATATTTCCTCGATACATGGAGGTGCCGAGGTCAGCCACACAGCAGTAGTTCTCTCCGTGCGGCTATATTTGGCCAAACAATCTGCTACTCTATTTTGAGTACGTTTAATTTTCTGTGTAATAAACTCCCTATCAACCATAAGATCTTGAATCTCCCTAACCAAATGACCATATGCTGAGCGCTCAAGCCCCCGATTTTGCAGGCAAGAAAGCGCTTCTGTTGAGTCCGACTGAACAACCACCGGTAATGACGAATGTTGGATTGCCAGTGCCATGCCTTGCATTATCGCATGTATCTCCGCTTCCAAAGGATCGTTGCAATTGAAGATAACCCGGTAGGCCGAGAAT
Organism: Secale cereale; assembly: GCA_902687465.1. NCBI lineage: Eukaryota > Viridiplantae > Streptophyta > Magnoliopsida > Poales > Poaceae > Secale > Secale cereale. The sequence continues at coordinate 173,401,393 of LR738715.1, forward strand.
ATGATGTGGCCGAGGCTGTCCCGCAGCACCATCCCAGCAGCCGCCGATCCGTCCGAGACATTGAAGGAGCCATCAACGGAGAGTGCAACTTGCCCTGGCCCTGGGTGCGGCCATGGCTCAACAGGCTGCAGTGTTTTGTCTGCCACATCGGGGACTTCTGAAACCGGCATCTTCCCCTTGATTATTTCCGACGTTGTAAACCTCCCCGCTAGTCTGATGGACTGGTAGTAGCTATCCAGGAAATCAACCGTTACCTGAGTTGGGGGAACTTCTTTCCCGTGCACTTGATCTGACCGAAGCTGCCATATGCGCCAACAGAGCATTATGATCATATCGCGCGTATTTGGCGAACACCGAGATAGAAGATGGAGCAGCCACTCCTGACCATTCTCAGTGAGCATTTCATCTGGTGGCAATGGCCATCTGGACCTCATGTTGATCCAAATCTCTCTAGCGTGAGGACACGCTACTAGCGCATGATAGGAGCCTTCCTCTTCGATGCCACACAATGGGCAGGTGGATCTGGTGGCTAGATGTCTGAACCTTTTACATTTTTGAGTTGGGAGTGCTCCGGTAGCTACTTTCCATGCAGATATTTTCATGCGCTGGGGAACCGAAGATTTCCATATGAAATCCCATAGTGTGCGACGACCACATGGCTCAGAGCTAGAAGAACCCCCTGCTATGGCAGCATCTGTATCACATGTAGCAACTCTGTAAGCGCTTCTTACTGTAAATAGCCCATTTTTCTCCGGTGCCCAAGCAACAAAATCTGTCCTCAACCTTGGAGAAGTTCGGATCTTTAAGATATGCTCTATATCCATGGCCCAGAAATGATCCGTTAATCTATCCATTCTCCAAGCTCCATTAGCATCCAGGAAATCCGAGACTCTGTTGAAACGACAGTTACTCTTCGGGGTAATTGGTCTGTATGAATGAGGCCGAGGGATCCACGGATCTCTCCAGGTTCTGATAAGTGTCCCATTCCCTACTCGCCAGATTATACCCTTCTTTAGTAGTTCAAGACCGTGTAGAATTCCTTTCCATACCGCCGAGCCATTGCCTGAAAACACGGTATCAAGAATATGGCCATTTGCAAAGTACTTGGCTTTCAGCAATCTCGCACACAAACTGTCAGGTTCCTCGATGAGCTACTGCTGTGTGGCTGACCTCGGCACCTCCATGTATCGAGGAACCGAGAAGTGCCCATTCTTGTGCAAGCTCTAACAGAACACAGTAATTTTTGCTGTTAATATATAAAAAGTACCGTACAACTATTGTTCTACGGTTTAGGCGTAAAAAAAAAGCTAGCTAGTAGAGTGAACCGAGAAGTGCCCATTCTTGTGCAAGCTCTAACAGAACACAGTAATTTTGCTCATGCCAAAGGCTGATGTTGATGAGTCAAGGTAAAATGCTATTCCACTTAACCAACTTAGCCCCAATTAGGTCCAAGTGGAATGAGACTCTTGACAGAAAGATATTTAGCACCTTCACGACAGCCGCATGTTTATTCCACATAAAATTTGGAGAGGTTTGAATATTTATCCTAGTTTGATCTATGGTCACTAAGGGTCTCCTAAAGGATAGACTAGATCGCTAAATAGATCAAGTAGTTCTAAAGAATCAAAATGACCAGTTATTAACGGAATACCAAAAGTTGTGAAATATTCATTTGTGTAAGGACTTCAAACATGTGATATGATTTTGTTAAAGAAACATGTGATGTGCTAAACCTGTCACACCCTGCATTTTGTAACATGTTATTTGCATCAATGAAGCATGAAAATTTGGACCAACAAATTTTTTTGGCATCATTTGGCTTTTATTTGAAATTGAGTTTTTCTTCATGTGCTTTTTATGTGCTCATTAAAGTCAACTATTACCTCTTGTAGAATTCATCTCCATACCCAAAACTTCTGCCCAATGATCATACCAAGTGTTATATAACAGTATAGTATTTTCTTACAAAATTAATTTGGCCAAAATGTATTTTATAAATTTAGTATTCCTAAAACCCCTGAATTGAGGTTTGCACTGCAAGTGCTTGATTTAGGGTGAGAAAAATTATTTCAAAAGGTGTATTTGAGACCTAGTAGTCATAGGACTCCCAGAAACCACAAAAGTATAATTTTAAAAGTTATTTTCCTATTTTATTTAAAAGCTTTTTCTTAAGGCCAGAAATGGTCTTTAATAGGGAAAAATTATTTAAGTATTTCAAAAATATTTGCCAAAATTCAGGGAGACTCATAGGACATATATTGTCCATATATAAGAGTTTCAACACTTGGTCATGTTCAAAATAATGGGCTAATCCCTCTAAAACCCTTTCTGGATATTTCAAGCTTTTGAAATATTTACAAAGGGAATATTCTCCAAAAATTCCAGGGAAATTCTATTATGTCACATATGGCATATTTGATGATCTTGCCAAGTCCCATGCCTTGGGAAGCAAGAAAACATCATCAAAACCATTCATAACCATTATGTCCATATTTGAAGTTTGAGCAACTTTACATTGCCAAACTTATCCAAATGCTCTCAAACTTGGTGCACATGCTAGAAAGGCCTAATAAGGCATCTAGACCAAATGGCACAAGATTTGGTGTAGGGTAACTTGATCAGAATACCCCAAAACCATTTCTGTTCAAATGCAAATTTGAACAACTTTACATTACCAACTTTTTACCTGGAGCTTCAAACTTTGTGGGCATGATAAACACCCCAAATGATGAAACTACACCAAGTGGTGCATCAAGGGGAGATGATTAGCTTGACTCAAACAAGATGAAGCCATTTCTGTTGATTTCTAGGGTTCACCAAAGTTACATTGGCTAGTTTCTTCAAATGAGCCCAAATTTGGTGAAACACCCTATTTTCTCATGTCATTCAATCCTGTTAAGTGTCATGGCAAGTGGAGATCATTTGCTTGATCAAAACTTGATCAAACACCTTCTACAATTTTACCAAAACTACCATCTTGACCCCTTTTACTATTTACCTTGGCCTCAACTTTCTACCACAGCTTCATCTAGTTACTATCTACCTCCAGTAACTCCCCCATGTCCCCAGCTCCATGATTGAGGGGTGAAAACCCTAGTTCACCTTGCTGGACAGCCATTTTCTACCAATTTACCAGCTTCCTCTCTCTCTCCTTGATCCTCCAGAGCATCCAAAGCCACAGACGAGCTGCTTGCATCACCCTGGACCCCCCCCCCAGACACGGTGGACACGCCCAGAGGACCAATGGCATGCCATGGCATGCGATAAGGCCGCTCCAGAGCGCGCTACAGTGCGCCCCCGCACTGTAGCTTCGCCCAATCGCCTGCCCCCGATAGCCTCGAGCTCTCCCCTCGCGCCAGTCGATGCCCCTCGACGTCCGCGACCTCCCCCGGCGCTGTCCCCCTCCTCCTCCGCCCTCCAGTGGCCGTCTTCACACGCGCGCTGGCCGCCCGCAGCCTCCACTCGTCGGCCTCACACGCGCGCGCTGTCTGGAAGCTTCCCCGCTCCGCCTCTCCCCTCTACTAGGCGTAGGACTCATCCACGGACCTCCCCGACTCAAACGCAGGCACCAGCACGGCCTCTGGCCTCGCCTACGACCTCGCCGGCGCACGAGTCCACGATGGACCGTGGGCTCGGCTATATAAGCGTGCCCAGGCCTCTCCAACGGCACCAACAGGCTCCCCTCACCCCCAGCAACACTCCAGCACCACTCGTTCATCCCCGAAGAGCCCCAGTGCTCGGGATCGACCGGAGCTCTGCCGCGTCGGGCAACCGGAACCGCCGTGCACCACTGATGCATTCCCCTCCCTTTTCCCCTTCTGCAGCTGCCGGATTCGAGCTGGCCAGCGACCTCCCGACGACCCTCCGCCATCCCACCTCGCCGCCGGCGAACCAGGCCTCCCCGGCGAGTCGCACCACCACCACTGCATCCGTGACTCGCTGCTGAGTCGATCCCTACCATCCGTTTGCCCCGCCGTGCCCGGATTCGCCGCCGGTGCGCTCGCCGTCGCCGTGGCCGAGAGGTTGAAGATGACAGGCGGGCCCCGCCTGTCATCCTCACCGCCCTCTCTCTCCCCTCGCAGCCGTTGACCGCCGGGCCCCGCCCGTCAGGTTTGAAATCCTGACGTGCGCGCACTGGCGCCCGTGCGGCTGGGCTGTAGCCCTGGGCCGTGCACTGTGGCCGTCTTGGCCCAGTTGCAAAGGGCCTTTTCTTCTTTTTCTTTTCTGTAAAGTTTCTAATAATTTTACAGAAATGAATATTGGTCCAAATAAATTAATTCCAACTCCTAAAATCTTGTAATATTCCAACCTATTTAATGGTGTCACTTTCACACATATCCATGAAACTTTTCTGTTCTGTTCAAATTTAAATTCAAATTTGAGCATTAAAACTCCTGTTCAAAAATCCTTAGGTTCCATTATGTCACTCCAAAACTCCAACTAAGAATTTTTGCCATCTTAGTTTTCCCTCTAGTATTTAACAAAAATAAGTTGACATTTTTCTGAGCACTTTGATTTTTCTGTTTTCATTGTGGTCTTATTTTCCCGTTGTTATTATGCGACGTATAGATACCATATTTGAGGAAGTTGCTGAAGAAGGAGAAGGAGAAGGATTTGAAGAATTTGAAGACCAAGCCAATCCAGGCAAGCAGCCCTTTGACCATGATACACTTGTTCTTCGGAACCCGTTTGTTTCCGATGCTTGATGATAGAGTTACGGTGGTGACCTAGTTGAACCACCACATGATGCATGTTTCACTCATGATCCTGCTATGTGCTAGATGTCATGCAAATGGTTAGAAGTGATGCTTAGTGATGCATGTGAGATATGAACCTTCGAGGTTGAGATCTTTGCATGAACCCCATCGGGTGCCCCTAATGCCCGAGGGTGATGTTGAGTTAGGTCATCACTTGAGGAAGAAGTGATGTGCCGGTAAAATCTTGTGCATGGGTGAAATAATGGATTAGATTTATGTGTGACTACCGTCCCAACCAAACATGTGCAACGACTCTACCCCTTATGGGACGGCGCTTTATTGATTACTTAGGTCGATACTAGCATGGTGCCCGCATTACTAGTGACGGGAAGACTTGAGGTCTTTCCCGGGACGGTGTCGTGCTTGGATAGACGACCATGACTGTTTTTACAGGGCACCGGACACACCGTTGGTCCCTTCGGGTACGCGTGACATTGAAATTAGGGCAAGTCCCATGATCTATTGTTTGTACCCGAGGGCCGTGTACCAACGAGTGGACTCTATGTTAGTGTCGTCTAAGGAAAGATAATGACCGGGTGCTTCCCCCGAGTACTTGAGGTACTGCGGGATCGTGAGTGACACGAAAGCTTCCCGGATCTTGTGGGTAAAGTGCGCAACCTCTGCAGAGTGTAAAACTATTCGAATAGCCGTGTCCACGGTCATGGACAGTTGGGTGGTGCTACTTAAACTATGTCCAGAATTTTACTTCATCGGTGAAAGTATGCGTGTGTGATGAGTCAAGGTGGTGACTTGACTCGAGGAGTTGAATCATATTCATGTTGATATCGGTAACCTATTTTCGAGGTTACGTGAACTCGTTGATGCATACACTTGATGGTAGAATATTTACTCTAGCCCATTGCTAGATTGCTCATTATTGTTCAATTGCATTGTTAGTTTGAACCACATCATGGGTTGCTTGCGAGTACATTCAAAGTACTCATGGGCTTGCCACTGGTTATTTAATTGGCCAGGCATGGAGGAACATGAATATGAAGATGAGTTCTTTGGAGACGAACATGCGAACTAGGACGCTATCCCAGTCAGAATGCATGTAGGGTTAAGGCAGATGGCATGGGTTCTACCTATCATCGAAGACTTCCGCTATTTGAGTTATTTGCTATTCAGCCCTTGAGGCTTTATCTATGTAAGACTTGGCCATAATGGCCATAATTTGTGTAAGACGATATGTATGGATGTAAGACTCTTGTTATTCAGCTTCTGTGTGTTCAGTGAGCATTGATCTCTGGGATCACTGTACACGTGCATTCGGTGATCTCGACTTCTAAGTCGGGGTCCCCACAGAGCTGGTATCAGAGCCATCCTGACTGTAGGAAGTCTTAGTTAGCATGGGCGTTAGTTAGATGAGACCCCTTTTCAAAAACCTTCTGAACCTCTCTTCTTTTCTAAACCTGAGATTTCATCAGCTTATTAACCCCTCCTATCCCACCTTTGTAGATGGCCGCTGTACCCGAAGAGCACCTGACCACTGGGTTTCCCTTGCTTCTCGAGGATAGCCTCCAGGAGTGTCCACCAAGCGCCCATCCTCACATACCTTGAGCATTGGGTTAGCGACACTGAGGTGGAGTACCATGTGGAAGTGATCGTGAAGGCAAACGATCCTCCCACAAGTTGGTTCTTCGAGGGACCCCAGATGGCAACACTACCTCTCGTTGTCGAGGCTGCTGCACTCAAGGCACTAAGCTTCTTCCGAAGATGGCAGCCAAGATGACAACCCGCTTCTTGCCTTACCGGAAGGAAGGTGAAGATGAAAGCAGCGCACTAGCCCCTCCACTGAAGGAAGGACTCTCGCTTCGGTTCCAGACCTACTTCAGTCTATGTGCCGACAGCTTGACACAAGACTTGGCCTCAGAATCAATGAAGCTCCTAGAAGAACTTCACAAGACCAAGGCACTTCTTCGTCGAGCTCAAGAGAAGACAAATAGGATCAAGACGGAAGGAGCACCTTCCGGACAGTCCGCTATCGCATACCAAGGCGGAAGGCCCTCCGAAGATGTATCTTCCAAGAATGAAGAACCACCTCGGCGACGCCGGATGACGGCAAGGGAATATCGCAAGCTTTTCCCTGCACCACCGACGAAGCACCGTCGTATCCAACTCCTCCACTCCCCCACACCCTCAAGTGACAAGGGGGACCAGACAGATGAAGACAAGGAGGAAGACCCAGAAGAGCCGGAATACGCGACCGAGCATTCCGCCGCTTAGGCATTATTCTCTACTCGGATATGCCAGTTGTGACCTCTACGGTAGGATAGGTCGTGTAACCCCTATGCGCAGTCGAGTCCTTGTATGGTTCATAAGAAACCATCTAGTGTTGCTTTTGTTATGTTTGGATGTATGTCGTATTCTTCCTTCGGGAATATGTAAACGACTGCATCACCCATTTGGAATTTTAATGAATGTGTTTGGCCTTTCGGCCCTTGCATGATTTGATTAGTGTCACACCCACCCCCTTACTAGGCACCCATCTATCTTGCTTTCCCTCTTCCAAGTCATGAGACCTTTTACCGCTCCAACAGGATGCCTGTTGTAACTTGTACTGGTACCTCTACCCAGCAGCCTGAAGCCGGAGCATCCGCTCAGTCAGAGGCAGGCCACGACCAAACCAACGACCAAGCTCCACCACCACCACCACCTCCGAACATGGACATGGCTCAGCTTCTCCAAGCTTTCCGAGAGGAACGCCAAGCCAACACTGCAGCCCTTCAGTTGATTGCTCAAGCTGTCACCAACAACCGCCAGCCGGCGGGGAATGGCAATGGACGTTCCACGTTGGCAGAGTTCAAGAAGCATGCACCGCCAACCTTTATCGAGACTGCTGAACCCCTGGATGCAGACGACTGGGTCCGTACCATTGAGGACTTGCTGGAACTAGTCGGATGCACCGAAGACCGTGAGAAGGTGGCTTATGCAGCCCACTGCCTCGGGGGGACTGCTAGAGCTTGGTGGGATGGATTCAAGGTCATGCATGCTGAACAAGACATCACTTGGGTTAACTTCAAGGCAGAATTCCGCAAAGCCCACATTCCTTCCGGAATCATGGCTATCAAAAAGCGTGAGTTCCGAGCCCTGAAGCAAGGAAGTGGCACTGTCAAGGAGTACATGCAGAAGTTCAGTGTTCTGTCAAGGTATGCCCCTGAAGATGTCAACACTGATGCTGCAAAAAGGGAGCGCCTCATGGAAGGCCTCAATCAGACTCTGCAGTATTCGCTTGTCGTGTGCGACTGCCCAACCTTCCCTGACCTGGTGAACAAAGCACTTATGCTTGAAGACAAGCGGCGTGCTTTGGAAGACACTCGCAAGCGCAAGATGGTCATCAAGGGAAGTTCTAGCAATCAGAAGCCTCGTCCGTGGCAGTCAGCCCCGGCCAAGCCAACCTATCAGCAACCAAGAGCTCCTGCACCTCGCACCAACTATCAGCCTCAGCAGTATGCCAACCCAAGGCCAGCTTTCAACCCCAATAACAGTGGTGGCAACAAGATCAACAATCCAAACCAAGTCACTTGCTTTGGATATGGTCAGTCATGACACATCTCAAGGGTGTGCCCCAACAAGAAGCCAGATGCCCCACGCCCCAATGCGCAGAACCAAGGACAAGGCCGCGGGATGCCACCAAGGAGCCCAGCTCCTCGCAACCCGCCTAACCAGGGGAAGGGGCGTGCGAATCATGTCACTGCTGAAGAAGCCCAGGAAGACCCGGACGTCGTGCTGGGTACGTTCCTTGTCAACTCAGCACCTGCAACTGTCTTGTTTGATTATGGAGCAACGCATTCATTTGTCACTCATAGATTTGCATTAAAAAGTGGAATGACCCCTACACCCCTGAATAACCCTATGGTGGTACAAACCCCCGGAGCAGAGATGAGAGCCAAGATAGGCTGTAAGGGAGTCAGTATTACCATTAACGGTGTAGATTTCCTAGCAGACCTCATTGTCCTGAGATCACAAGGCTTGGATGTGATCCTAGGCATGAATTGGCTCAGCAAGCACCAAGGCTTGTTAGACTGTGCCAATCAGACAGTCACCGTGACCAATGACCAAGGAGTCGAAGTCAAGTTTGCTTCCAACTCCTCTTCCGCTCAAGCCATTCAAGTCAACTGTGTGTCTGAAGTTGGGCTAGAGCAAGTACCGGTGGTATGTGAGTATCCTGATGTCTTTCCGGATGAACTACCGGGAATGCCCCCTGACCGTGACATTGAGTTCATCATCGAGCTCGTGCCCGGAGCAGGACCCATCTATAAGAAGCCTTATAGAATGGGGACGGAAGAATTAGCCGAGTTGAAGAAGCAACTGGAAGAGCAGCTAAGGAAGGGATTTATCCGCCCGAGTGCCTCCCCTTGGGGATCACCCGTTCTGTTTGTGGCAAAGAGGGACGGTACCATCCGCTTATGCATTGACTATCGTTCCCTCAATGAAGTTACAATCAAGAACAAATATCCACTTCCCAAGATTGAAGATCTGTTTGATTAGCTCAGCGGAGCCAAGGTGTTCTCCAAGATCGACCTCAGATTTGGGTACTACCAGCTGAAGATCAGACCCCAAGATATTCTGAAGACGGCATTCGTAACCAGATATGGCCTGTACGAGTGCACGGTCATGTCCTTTGGGTTAACCAATGCCCCAGCTTACTTCATGTATCTCATGAATAAAGTCTTCATGGAATATTTGGACAAGTTCGTTGTTGTCTTCATCGATGACATTCTTGTCTTCTCGAAGACGGAGGAAGAGCACGAGCAACATTTGAGGATGGTCCTAGACAAGCTTCGGGAGCACCAACTGTATGCCAAATTCAGCAAGTGTGAGTTCTGGCTGCGTGAAGTTGGATTCTTAGGTCATGTTTTGACCGAAGAAGGATTATCAGTTGATCCCGCAAAGATCGAAGCTGTGACCCAATGGCAATCTCCAACGACCGTCAAGGAAGTCAGAAGCTTCCTCGGACTTGCGGGCTATTACCGCAAATTCGTGGAAGGATTCTCTAGCATTGCCCGGCCAATGACTCAGCTCCTCAAGAAGGACAAGAAGTTCGAGTGGACGCCAAAATGCGAAGAGAGCTTCCAAGAGGTCAATAAGAGATTGACCACCGCCCCAGTTCTGGCAACACCTGATATTCACAAGGAGTTCGTGATATATTGTGATGCCTCTCGAACCGGATTGGGAAGCGTTCTGATGCAAGAAGGCCTAGTCATAGCTTACCTCTCCAGGCAGCTACGACCTCATGAGGAGAACTACGCTACTCACGATCTTGAGTTAGCGGCAGTAGTTCATGCCTTGAAGACATGGCGGCATTACCTCCTAGGGAAACGGTGTGAGATTTACACAGACTACAAAAGTCTGAAGTACATTTTCACCCAAAAGGAATTGAACATGAGGCAGCGAAGATGGTTGGAACTCATCAAAGACTATGACCTCAGTGTTCAATATCACCCCGGGAAGGCTAACATGGTGGCCGATGCCTTAAGCAGGAAGGCTTGCTCTTTGAATGCCATTATTCAAGATAGGCAGCCAGCCTTGTTTAAGGAGCTCGAACAATTCAGTTTGGAATTGGTCACCCCTGGATTTCTGGATCATTTGGAAGTCAGACCGACCCTGATGGACGAAGTCAAGAAGGCATAAGATGGACACGCAAGCATTGAAGGCATCAAGAAGAAGATGAAGCTAGGCAAGGCCCCAGAATTCTCCGAAGACGAGCACGAGATTGTTTGGTACAAAGGCCGCATCTGCGTACCAAACAAGATGGAGCTGAAGAACCTGATCCTGCAAGAAGCCCACGACACTCCGTATTCCATCCACCCCGGAGGAACCAAGATGTACCAAGACTTGAAGGCAAGATTCTGGTGGCACGGGATGAAAAGAGAGATTGCAACCTATGTTGCAAAGTGTGACGTGTGCCAAAGGGTCAAGGCTGAATATCAGCGACCCGCTGGATTGCTTCAACCACTCAAGGTTCCTGAGTGGAAGTGGGATAAAGTCGGAATGGACTTCATCACTGGATTACCAAGGTCAAATAAAGGACATGACTCTATCTGGGTCATAGTCGATCATTTGACCAAGGTGGCCCATTTCATTCCTGTCAAGACCACTTATGATGGCAACCGGCTGGCAGCTCTCTACATCGACAGAATCGTAAGCCTTCACGGCATTCCCAAGGAGATTGTGTCAGATCGAGGAACCCAGTTCACCTCGAGGTTCTGGAAGAAGTTCCAAGAAGCCTTGGGAACCAAATTGTCTTTCAGCACGGCTTTTCATCCACATACCGGAGGTCAGACAGAACGAGTAAATCAAATTCTCGAAGACATGCTCCGAGCCTGTGTCTTGGCATATGGGGCCAAGTGGGAAGATTGTCTCCCTTTTGCCGAGTTCTCCTATAACAATAGTTATCAGTCGAGCCTTCAGATGGCACCATTTGAGGTGTTGTACGGACGCAGATGTCGCACACCCCTCAACTGGTCAGAGACTAGAGAAGGGCTAGTCTTTGGACCGGACATTCTCCGCGCAGCAGAAGAGCAAGTCCAACTAGTCAGAGAGCGTTTGAAGGCAGCCAAGTCAAGGCAAAAGAGCTATGCTGACACTCACCGTCAGGACATGAGTTCCATGTCGGGGACCATGTGTACCTGCGGGTAACCCCTCTAAAGGGAACCAAGCGTTTCCACGTCAAGGGGAAACTCGCACCAAGGTTCATTGGACCCTTTGAGATCACTGCACGACGGGGAGAAGTGGCTTACCAGTTGGAACTACCACCTGAGCTATCCGATGTGCACAACGTATTCCACGTGTCACAACTTCGGAAATGTCTCCAAGTTCCGAACAAGCCTAATCTCTACAAGGATGTTGATCACCAAGCCATTGATCTGCAGCCTGATTTGACCTACCGCGAGAAGCCCATTCGCATTCTGGATGAAGCAGAACGACGGATGCGAAGCCGCACCATCAAGTACTTCAAGGTCCAGTGGAGCAACCACACGGAAGCAGAAGCAACCTGGGAACGTGAAGACTATCTTAGATCCGAGTTTCCCGATATCTTTTAAGACCTAGTTTAGGAATCTCGGGGACGAGATTCTTGTAAGGGGGGTAGGTCTGTCACACCCTGCATTTTGTAACATGTTATTTGCATCAATGAAGCATGAAAATTTGGACCAACAAATTTTTTTGGCATCAGTTGGCTTTTATTTGAAATTGAGTTTTTCTTCATGTGCTTTTTATGTGCTCATTAAAGTCAACTATTACCTCTTGTAGAATTCATCTCCATACCCAAAACTTCTGCCCAATGATCATACCAAGTGTTATATAACAGTATAGTATTTTCTTACAAAATTAATTTGGCCAAAATGTATTTTATAAATTTAGTATTCCTAAAACCCCTGAATTGAGGTTTGCACTGCAAGTGCTTGATTTAGGATGAGAAAAATTATTTCAAAAGGTGTATTTGAGACCTAGTAGTCATAGGACTCCCAGAAACCACAAAAGTATAATTTTAAAAGTTATTTTCCTATTTTATTTAAAAGCTTTTTCTTAAGGCCAGAAATGGTCTTTAATAGGGAAAAATTATTTAAGTATTTCAAAAATATTTGCCAAAATTCAGGGAGACTCATAGGACATATATTGTCCATATATAAGAGTTTCAACACTTGGTCATGTTCAAAATAATGGGCTAATCCCTCTAAAACCCTTTCTGGATATTTCAAGCTTTTGAAATATTTACAAAGGGAATATTCTCCAAAAATTCCAGGGAAATTCTATTATGTCACATATGTCATATTTGATGATCTTGCCAAGTCCCATGCCTTGGGAAGCAAGAAAACATCATCAAAACCCTTCATAACCATTATGTCCATATTTGAAGTTTGAGCAACTTTACATTGCCAAACTTATCCAAATGCTCTCAAACTTGGTGCACTTGCTAGAAAGGCCTAATAAGGCATCTAGACCAAATGGCACAAGATTTGGAGTAGGGTAACTTGATCAGAATACCCCAAAACCATTTCTGTTCAAATGCAAATTTGAACAACTTTACATTACCAACTTTTTACCTGGAGCTTCAAACTTTATGGGCATGATCAACACCCCAAATGATGAAACTACACCAAGTGGTGCATCAAGGGGAGATGATTAGCTTGACTCAAACAAGATGAAGCCATATTTGTTGATTTCTAGGGTTCACCAAAGTTACATTGGCTAGTTTCTTCAAATGAGCCCAAATTTGGTGAAACACCCTATTTTCTCATGTCATTCAATCCTGTTAAGTGTCATGGCAAGTGGAGATCATTTGCTTGATCAAAACTTGATCAAACACCTTCTACAATTTTACCAAAACTACCATCTTGACCCCTTTTACTATTTACCTTGGCCTCAACTTTCTACCACAGCTTCATCTAGTTACTATCTACCTCCAGTAACTCCCCCATGTCCCCAGCTCCATGATTGAGGGGTGAAAACCCTAGTTCACCTTGCTGGACAGCCATTTTCTACCAAGTTACCAACTTCCTCTCTCTCTCCTTGATCCTCCAGAGCATCCAAAGCCACAGACGAGCTGCTTGCATCACCCTGGACCCCCCAGACACGGTGGACGCGCCCAGAGGACCAATGGCATGCCATGGCATTGATGGCTTCTCGCCCCTCGTTGGTTACCTCAAGTGGAAGGTTTGAGATGCAGTGTAGCGGAAGTTTTCCCTTGGCAAAGATACCAAGGATCGATTTCCCCTGAGACTCCCAGTTTCAACAAGAAGGTGTCAACTGCTAACGGTGCCAGATATTAGCAATCAACGTGGACCTGCACACAGATACAAATAACTTTGCTCCCAACGAGTACAGAGAGGTTGTCAATCCCTCCGGCCTTGTCGTTTACAAAGGATCAAACGCAAGTGATAATAGTGATAGGTATTGCTGCAAATAGTAAGTAAAAGCGGAAAGTAAATAGCGGATGTGATCAGTGATGGTAATATGGACCGGGGTCCCATGATGTTCACTAGTGATGTCTCTCTCCCAAAAGACGATAAAACAGCCATGTGAGGTGAACGAATTACAGCTGGGCAATTGACAGAATTATGTGCGCAAACCAATGCTAACTATGTTGCAAGAAAGGTAGAGGTTCAAAGCATGGGCGGTACGCCAAGGCAAGTAGACCGAAATCCATCTGCATCTACTACTAATCATCCACCTTGAGATATATATCCAGAACATCTCGCTGGTATTAAGTTGCGAGCCCACCCATAGTGTAAACTCAAAGCAACAGACAACTGCATTAAAAGAACTTTGCGTAAAGTAAACAATCCTTGCACCCGCAGGCACAAGCATCGTTGTTTTCCCCCTTATGGCAACAGCACATCTCCTAGACTCATGTTTCTGTCACTCAAGCTAGTCATCGAGGGGCATGAACCCACAATCAAGCATAATGTTCCCTCTTGGAGTCACTACCTACTACTTGGCCAAAGCAATAAATAGCAACGGAGAACATGCAAGAATTACTTACGAACATAAATATAAAAGAGGTAGATCAAATATATTACTCAAACACAATCTGAACATAATCTCACAATCCATCGGATCCCAGTAAACTCATCATAGCAACATCATAAGGATTACATATGTGCCTCGATCATGTAGGGCAGCTCACGAGGACTAATTAGTGAAGCACAAGAACGGGAGGAGAACATCACATAGCTACTGGTCATGGACCCATGGTTCAAGGGAGACTACTCACAACTCATCCGGGAGGCGTCCATGGTGGTGGAGAGGCTCCCGGTGGTGATCCTCCCCTCCGGCAGGGTGCCGGGAAGAGTTTTCCTGGCGCTCCCTATCTTGGAAGCGCGGCGACGGCGGAACAGAGATGAGATCACGAAAAAGGGTTCCCGTCTCGAGGGTTTCGGGACACGATATAAATAAATGCCAAAGGGGGGCATCAGCGGAGGCCTGGGGGGCCCAGGCGCCCCCCCGGCGCGGCCAGGAGGGGGGCCGCGCCACCAGGGCGCCTGGAGCCCTGGTGGCCCCCCTCCGGCCCTACTTCGGCTGCCGGGAAGCTTCTTGAATGCTGATTTTTTATATAATTTTTCTGGGATTTTTCTGGCAGTTTTCGTAATGGGAAAACCTGAAATACAAAAACATCAGAAAACAGAAACTGGCACTGGGGTGCACTGAGTTAATAGGTTAGTCCAAATATGATCAAAAGTGTATGGAAGTGTATAAATATCATAGCAATATCACCCAAAAGAGGCATGGAGCAAGCAGAAATTATAGATACGTTTTGGACGTATCAGGCATGCGATAAGGCCGCTCCAGAGTGCGCTACAGTGCGCCCCCGCACTGTAGCTTCGCCCAATCGCCTTCCCCCGACAGCCTCGAGCTCTCCCCTCGCGCCAGTCGATGCCCCTCGACGTCCGCGACCTCCCCCGGCGCTGTCCCCCTCCTCCTCCGCCCTCCAGTTGCCGTCTTCACACGCGTGCTGGCCGCCCGCAGCCTCCACATGTCGGCCTCACACGCGCCCGCTGTCTGGAAGCTTCCCCGCTCCGCCTCTCCCCTCTACTAGGCGTAGGACTCGTCCACGGACCTCCCCGACTCAAACGCAGGCACCAGCACGGCCTCTGGCCTCGCCTACGACCTCGCCGGCGCAAGAGTCCACGGTGGACCGTGGGCTCGGCTATATAAGCGTGCCCAGGCCTCTCCAACGGCACCAACAGCCTCCCCTCACCCCCAGCAACACTCCAGCACCACTCGTTCATCCCCGAAGAGCCCCAGTGCTCGGGATCGACCGGAGCTCCGCCGCGCCGGGCAACCAGCGATCTCGCAGTACGAGCCCTCTCAGCTCCTCCTTTTGCTCGATTTGGAACCGCCGTGTGTTTGGGAACGTAGTATTTTAAAATTTTCCTACGATCACGCAAGATCTATCTACCAGATGCATAGCAACGAGAGGGGAGAGTGTGTCTACGTACGCTCGTAGACCGGGAGCGGAAGCGTCAAGTGACGCGGTTGATGTTGTCGAACTTCTTCGCGATTCAACCGATCAAGCACCGAACGTACGGCACCTCCGCGTTCAGCACACGTTCAGCTTGATGACGTCCCACGATCTCTTGATCCAGTTGAGCTTCACGGGAGAGTTTCGTCAGCACGACGGCGTGGTGACGGATATGATGTGTTCACCGGCGCAGGGCTTCGCCTAAGCTCCGCGACGGTATGACCGAGGTGTGATTCTGTGGAGGGGGGCACCGCACACGGCTAAAACAATTCAACTTGTGTGTCTTTGGGTGCCCCCCTGCCCCCGTATATAAAGGAGCAAGGGAGGGAGGCCGGCCGGCCCTTCCTGGTGCGGCTAGGGAGTGGACTCCTACTAGGAATAGGATTGCAATCCTATTCCTAGTAGGATTCACCAAAAGAAGGAAGAGGGAAAGGAATGGGAGAGGTGGCGCCCCCCAATCCTAGTCCAACTAGGAACCCTAGGTGGGGCGCCGGCCAGCCCTATGGGCTGCCTCTCTCTTTCCCTTTAGGCCCACTATGGACCATCCCCTCTCGTAGGGGGTTCCGGTAACCCCCTCCGGCATTCCCGATAAATCCGAAACTTTTCCGGAACACTTCCGGTGTCCGAATATAGTCGTCCAATATATCAATCTTTATGTCTCGGACATTCCGAGACTCCTCGTCATGTCCGTGATCTCATCCGGGACTCCGAACTACCTTCGGTACATCAATACTCATAAACTCATAATACCGATCGTCATCAAACGTTAAGCGTGCGGACCCTACGGGTTCGAGAACTATGTAGACATGACCGAGACTCATCTCCGGTCAATAACCAATAACGGAACCTGGATGTTCATATTGGCTCCTACATATTCTACGAAGATCTTTTATCGGTCAGAACCGCATAACAACATACGTTGTTCCTTTTGTCAACGGTATGTTACTTGCCCGAGATTCGATCGTCGGTATCTCTATACCTAGTTCAATCTCGTTACTGGCAAGTCTCTTTACTCATTCCGTAATACATCATCTCGTGACTAACTCTTTAGTCTTTTGCTTTCAAGGCTTATTATGATGTGCATTACCGAGAGGGCCCAGAGATACCTCTCCGACACTCGGAGTGACAAATCCTAGTCTCGATCTATGCCAACACCACGAATACTTTCGGAGACACCTGTAGAGCATCTTTATGATCACCCAGTTACGTTGTGACATTTGATAGCACACAAGGTGTTCTTACGGTATTCGGGAGTTGCATAATCTCATAGTCATAGGAACATGTATAAGTCATGAAGAAAGCAATAGCAGTAAAACTAAACGATCATAGTGCTATGCTAACGGATGGGTCTTGTCCATCACATCATTCTCCTAATGATGTGATCCCGTTGATCAAATGACAACTCATGTCTATGGTTAGGAAACATAACCATCTTTGATCAATGAGCTAGTCTAGTAGAGGCATACTAGGGACACTCTGTTTTGTCTATGTATTCACACATGTACTAAGTTTCCGGTTAATACAATTCTAGCATGAATAATAAACATTTATCATGATATAAGGAAATATAAATAACAACTTTTATTATTGCCTCTAGGGCATATTTCCTTCAGTCTCCCACTTGCACTAGAGTCAATAATCTAGCTCACATCGCCATGTGATTTAATACCGATAGTTCACATCGTTATGTGAATAACACCCATAGTTCACATCGTCATGTGACCAACACCCAAAGGGTTTACTAGATTCAATAATCTAGTTCACATCGTTATGTGATTAATACCCAAGAGTAATAAGGTGTGATCATGGTTTGCTTGTGAGAGAAGTTTGGTCAACGGGTCTGTCACATTCAGATCCGTATGTATTTTGCAAATTTCTATGTCTACAATGCTCTGCATGGAGCTACTCTAGCTAATTGCTCCCACTGTCAATATGCATCCAGATTGATACTTAGAGTCATCTGGATTTAGTGTCAAAGCTTGCATCGGCGTAACCCTTTATGACGAACTCTTTATCACCTCCATAATCGAGAAACATTTCCTTAGTCATCTAGTTACTAAGGATAATTTTGACCGATGTACAGTGATCTACTCATGGATCACTATTGTACCCCCTTGACAAACTCATGGCAAGGTACACAACATGTTTGGTACACAGCATGGCATACTTTATAGAACCTATGGCTTAGGCATAGGGAATGACTTTCATTCTCTCTATATTTTTCTGCCGTGGTCTGGCTTTGAGTCTTACTCAAGTTCATACCATACAAGTCAGGCAAGGACTCCTTCTTTGACTGATCCATTTTGAACTATTTCAAAATCTTATCAAGGTATGTACTCATCGAAAGTCTTATCAAGCGTCTTGATCTATCTCTATAGATCTTGATGCCCAATATGTAAGCAGCTTCACCAAGGTCTTTCTTTGAAAAAACTCCTTTCAAACACTCCTTTATGCTTTCCAGAAATTTCTACATCATTTCCGATCGACAATATGTCATTCACATATACTTATCAGAAAGGTTGTAGTGCTCCCACTCACTTCTTGTAAATACAGGCTTCATAGTAAGTCTGTATAAATCTATATGCTTTGATCAACTTATCAAAGCGTATATTCCTACTCCGAGATGCTTGCACCAGTCCATAGATGGATCGCTGGAGCTTGCACATTTTGTTAGCACCTTTAGGATTGACAAAACCTTCTGGTTGCATCATATACAAGTCTTCTTTAATAAATCCATTAAAGAATGCAGTTTTGTTATCCATTTGCCAGATTTCATAAAATGCGGCAATTGCTAACATGATTCAGACAGACTTAAGCATCGCTACGGGTGAGAAAGTCTCATCGTAGTCAACTCTTTGAACTTGTCGAAAACCTTTCGCAACAAGTCGAGCTTTTGTAAACAGTAACATTACCGTCAGCGTCGGTCTTCCTCTTGAAGATCCATTTATTTTCGATGGCTTGCCGATCATCGGGCAAGTCAACCAAAGTCCACACTTTGTTCTCATACATGGATCCCATCTCAGATTTCATGGCTTCAAGCCATTTTGCGGAATCTGGGCTCATCATCGCTTCCTCATAGTTCGTAGGTTCATCATGGTCTAGTAACATGATTTCCAGAACTGGGTTGCCGTACCACTCTGGTGCGGAACGTACTCTGGTTGATCTACGACGTTCAGCAGAAACTTGATCCGAAGTTTCATGATCATTATCATTAATTTCCTCACTAATTGGTGTAGGAATCACTGGAACAATTTCCTGTGATGTACTACTTTCCAATCCGGGAGAAGGTATAATTACCTCATCAAGTTCTACTTTCCTCCCACTCACTTCTTTCGAGAGAAACTCTTTTTCTAGAAAGGATCCGTTCTTAGCAACGAATATTTTGCCTTTGGATCTGTGATAGAAGGTGTACCCAACAGTCTCTTTTGGGTATCCTATGAAGACACATTTTTCCGACTTGGGTTCGAGCTTATCAGGTTGAAGTGTTTTCACATAAGCATCGCAGCCCCAAACTTTAAGAAACGACAACTTTGGTTTCTTGCTAAACCAAAGTTCATAAGGTGTCGTATCAACGGATTTAGATGGTGCCCTATTTAACGTGAATGCAGCTGTCTCTAATGCATGACCCAAAACGATAGTGGTAAATCGGTAAGAGACATCATAGATCGTACCATATCTAATAAAGTACGGTTACGACGTTCGGACACACCATTACGCTGTGGTGTTCCAGGTGGCGTGAGTTGTGAAACTATTCCACATTGTTTCAAATGAAGACCAAACTCGTAACTCAAATATTCTCCTCCACGATCAGATCGTAGAAACTTTATTTTCTTGTTACGATGATTCTCTACTTCACTCTGAAATTCTTTGAACTTTTCAAATGTTTCAGACTTGTGTTTCATTAAGTAGATATACCCATATCTGCTCAAATCATCAGTGAAGGTCAGAAAATAATGATACCTGCCGCGAGCATCAACACTCATTGGTCCACATACATCAGTATGTATGATTTCCAACAAATCTGTTGCTCGCTCCATAGTTCCGGAGAACGGAGTTTTAGTCATCTTGCCCATGAGGCATGGTTCGCAAGCACCAAGTGATTCATAATCAAGTGATTCAAAAAGTCCATCATTATGGAGTTTCTTCATGCGTTTTACACCAATATGACCTAAACGGCAGTGCCACAAATAAGTTGCACTATCATTATTAACCTTGCATCTTTTGGCTTCAATATTATGAATATGTGTATCACACGATCGAGATCCAACAAACTATTTTCATTGGGTGTATGACCATAGAAGGTTTTATTCATGTAAACAGAACAACAATTATTCTCTAACTTACATGAATAACTGTATTGCAATAAACATGATCAAATCACATTCATGCTCAACACAAACACCAAATAACACTTATTTAGGTTCAACACTAATCCCGAAAGTATAGGGAGTGTGCGATGATGATCATATAAATCTTGGAACTGCTTCCAATACACATCGTCACTTCATCCTTTAACTAGTTTATGTTCATTATGCAACTCCTACTTCGAGTTACTACTCTTTAGCAACTGAACCAATATCAAATACCGAGGGGTTGCTATGAACACTAGTAAAATACACATCAATAATCTGTATATCAAATATACCTTTGTTCACTTTGCCATCCATCTTATCCGCCAAGTATCTAGGACAGTTCCACTTCTAGTGACCATTTCCTTTGCAGTATAAGCACTTGTTTCAGGCTTGAGTTTAGCTTTGGGTTTCTTCACGGGAGTGACAACTTGCTTGTCATTCTTCTTGAAGTTCCCCTTCTATCCCTTTGCCCTTTACTTGAAACAAGTGGTCTTGTTAACCATCAACACTTGATGCTTTTTCATGATTTCTACCTTCGCCTATTTCAGTATCGCGAAGAGCTGGGAATTCCTTTCGTCATCCCTTGCATATTATAGTTCATCACGAAGTTCTACTAACTTGGTGATAGTGACTAGAGAACTTTGTCAATTACTATCTTATCTGGAAGATTAACTCCCACTTGATTAAAGTAATTGTAGTACCCAGACAATCTGAGCACATGCTCACTGGTTGAGCTATTCTCCTCCATCTTGTAGGCAAAGTACTGTCAGAGGTCTTATACCTCTCGACACGGGCATGAGTATGAAATACTAATTTCCACTCTTGGAACATCTTATATGCTCCATGGCGTTCAAAACGTTTTTGAAGTCCCGGTTCTAAGCCGTAAAGCATGGTGCACTTAAACTATCAAGTAGTCATCATATCGAGCTTTAAAACGTTCGTAACGTCTACATCTGCTCCTGCAATAGGTCTGTCACCTAGCGGTGCATCAAGGACATAATTCTTCTGTGCAGCAATGAGGATAATCCTCAGATCACGGAACAATTCCGCATCATTGCTACTAACATCTTTCAACTTAGTTTTCTCTAGGAACATATGAAAAATAAACGGGGAGCAACATCGCGAGCTATTGATCTACAACATAGATATGCTAATACTACCAGGACTAAGTTCATGATAAATTAAAGTTCAATTTAATCATATTACTTAAGAACTCCCACTTAGATAGACATCCCTCTGGTCATCTAAATGATCACGTGATCCAAATCAACTAAACCATGTCCGATCATCACGTGAGATGGAGTAGTTTCAATGGTGAACATCTTATGTTGATCATATCTACTATATGATTCACGCTCGACCTTACGGTCTCCAGTGTTCCGAGGCCATATCTGTATATGCTAGGCTCGTCAAGTTTAACCCGAGTATTCTGCGTGTGCAAAACTGGCTTACACCCGTTGTATTTGAACGTAGAGCTTATCACACCCGATCATCACGTGGTGTCTCGGCACGACGAACTTTCGCAACGGTGCATACTCAGGGAGAAGACTTATACCTTGAAATTTAGTAAGGGATCATCTTATAATGCTACCGTCGTTCTAAGCAAAATAAGAAGCATAATAAGATAAACATCACATGCAATCAAAATATGTGACATGATATGGCCATCATCATCTTGTGCTTTTGATCTCCATCTCCAAAGCACCGTCATGATCACCTTCGTCACCGGCGCGACACCTTGATCTCCATCGTAGCATCATTGTCGTCTCGCCAACTATTGCTTCTACGACTATCGCTACCGCTTAGTGATAAAGTAATGCAATTACATGGCGATTGCATTTCATACAATAAAGCGACAACCATATGGCTCCTGCCAGTTGCCGATAACTTTACAAAACATGATCATCTCATACAAAACCGTATAACTCATCATGTCTTGACCATATCACATCACAACATGCCCTGCAAAAACAAGTTAGACGTCCTCTACTTTGTTGTTGCAAGTTTTACGTGGCTGCTACGGGCTTAGCAAGAACCGTTCTTACCTACGCATACAAAACCACAACGATGTTTCGTCAAGTATGTGCTGTTTTAACCTTCACAAGGACCGGGCGTAGCCACACTTGATTCAGCTAAAGTGAGAGAGACAGACACCCGCCAGTCACCTTTAAGCAACGAGTGCTCGTAAGGGTGAAACTAGTCTCGCATAAGCGTACGCGTAATGTCGGTCCGGGCCGCTTCATCTCACAATACCGCCGAAGCAAAGTATGACATGCTGGTAAGCAGTATGACTAGTATCGCCCACAACTCATTGTGTTCTACTCGTGCATATCATCTATGCATAGACCTGGCTCATGATGCCACTGTTTGGGAACGTAGTATTTTAAAATTTTCCTACGATCACGCAAGATCTATCTACCAGATGCATAGCAACGAGAGGGGAGAGTGTGTCTACGTACCCTCGTAGACCGGGAGCGGAAGCGTCAAGTGACGCGGTTGATGTTGTCGAACTTCTTCGCGATTCAACCGATCAAGCACCGAACGTACGGCACCTCCGCGTTCAGCACACGTTCAGCTTGATGACGTCCCACGATCTCTTGATCCAGTTGAGCTTCACGGGAGAGTTTCGTCAGCACGACGGCGTGGTGACGGATATGATGTGTTCACCGGCGCAGGGCTTCGCCTAAGCTCCGCGACGGTATGACCGAGGTGTGATTCTGTGGAGGGGGGCACCGCACACGGCTAAAACAATTCAACTTGTGTGTCTTTGGGTGCCCCCCTGCCCCCGTATATAAAGGAGCAAGGGAGGGAGGCCGGCCGGCCCTTCCTGGTGCGGCTAGGGAGTGGACTCCTACTAGGAATAGGATTGCAATCCTATTCCTAGTAGGATTCACCAAAAGAAGGAAGAGGGAAAGGAATGGGAGAGGTGGCGCCCCCCCAATCCTAGTCCAACTAGGAACCCTAGGTGGGGCGCCGGCCAGCCCTATGGGCTGCCTCTCTCTTTCCCTTTAGGCCCACTATGGACCATCCCCTCTCGTAGGGGGTTCCGGTAACCCCCTCCGGCATTCCCGATAAATCCGAAACTTTTCCGGAACACTTCCGGTGTCCGAATATAGTCGTCCAATATATCAATCTTTATGTCTCGGACATTCCGAGACTCCTCGTCATGTCTGTGATCTCATCCGGGACTCCGAACTACCTTCGGTACATCAATACTCATAAACTCATAATACCGATCGTCATCAAACGTTAAGCGTGCGGACCCTACGGGTTCGAGAACTATGTAGACATGACCGAGACTCATCTCCGGTCAATAACCAATAGCGGAACCTGGATGTTCATATTGGCTCCTACATATTCTACGAAGATCTTTTATCGGTCAGAACCGCATAACAACATACGTTGTTCCTTTTGTCAACGGTATGTTACTTGCCCGAGATTCGATCGTCGGTATCTCTATACCTAGTTCAATCTCATTACTGGCAAGTCTCTTTACTCGTTCCGTAATACATCATCTAGTGACTAACTCTTTAGTCTTTTGCTTGCAAGGCTTATTATGATGTGCATTACCGAGAGGGCCCAGAGATACCTCTCCGACACTCGGAGTGACAAATCCTAGTCTTGATCTATGCCAACACCACGAATACTTTCGGAGACACCTGTAGAGCATCTTTATGATCACCCAGTTACGTTGTGACGTTTGATAGCACACAAGGTGTTCTTACGGTATTCGGGAGTTGCATAATCTCATAGTCATAGGAACATGTATAAGTCATGAAGAAAGCAATAGCAGTAAAACTAAACGATCATAGTGCTATGCTAACGGATGGGTCTTGTCCATCACATCATTCTCCTAATGATGTGATCCCGTTGATCAAATGACAACTCATGTCTATGGTTAGGAAACATAACCATCTTTGATCAATGAGCTAGTCTAGTAGAGGCATACTAGGGACACTCTGTTTTGTCTATGTATTCACACATGTACTAAGTTTCCGGTTAATACAATTCTAGCATGAATAATAAACATTTATCATGATATAAGGAAATATAAATAACAACTTTTATTATTGCCTCTAGGGCATATTTCCTTCACCGTGCACCACTGATGCATTCCCCTCCCTTTTCCCCTTCTGCAGCTGCCGGATTCGAGCTGGCCAGCGACCTCCCGACGACCCTCCGCCGTCCCACCTCGCCGCCGGCGAACCAGGCCTCCTCGGCGAGTCGCACCACCACCACTGCATCCGCGACTCGCTGCTGAGTCGATCCCTGCCATCCGTTTGCCCCGCCGTGCCCGGATACGCCGCCGGTGAGCTCGCCGTGGCCGTGGCCGAGAGGTTGAAGATGACAGGCGGGCCCCGCCTGTCATCCTCACCGCCCTCTCTCTCCCCTCGCAGCCGCTGACCGCCGGGCCCCGCCCGTCAGGTTTGAAATCCTGACGTGCGCGCACTGGCGCCCGTGCGGCTGGGCTGTAGCCCTGGGCCGTGCACTGTGGCCGTCTTGGCCCAGTTGCACAGGGCCTTTTCTTCTTCTTTTTTCTGTAAAGTTTCAAATAATTTTACAAAAATGAATATTGGTCCAAATAAATTAATTCCAACTCCTAGAATCTTGTAATATTCCAACCTATTTAATGGTGTCACTTTCACACATATCCATGAAACTTTTTTGTTTTGTTCAAATTTAAATTCAAATTTGAGCATTAAAACTCCTGTTCAAAAATCCTTAGGTTCCATTCTGTCACTCCAAAACTCCAACTAAGAATTTTTGCCATCTTAGTTTTCCCTCTAGTATTTAACAAAAATAAGTTGACATTTTTCCGAGCACTTTGATTTTTCTGTTTTCATTGTGGTCTTATTTTCCCGTTGTTATTATGCGACGTATAGATACCGTATTTGAGGAAGTTGCTAAAGAAGGAGAAGGAGAAGGATTTGAAGACTTTGAAGACCAAGCCAATCCAGGCAAGCAGCCCTTTGACCATGATACACTTGTTCTTCGGAACCCGTTTGTTTCCGATGCTTGATGATAGAGTTACGGTGGTGACCTAGTTGAACCACCACATGATGCATGTTTCACTCATGATCTTGCTATGTGCTAGATGTCATGCAAATGGTTAGAAGTGATGCTTAGTGATGCATGTGAGATATGAACCTTCGAGGTTGAAATCTTTGCATGAACCCCATCGGGTGCCCCTAATGCCCGAGGGTGATGTTGAGTTAGGTCATCACTTGAGGAAGAAGTGATGTGCCGGTAAAATCTTGTGCATGGGTGAAATAATGGATTAGATTTATGTGTGACTACCGTCCCAACCAAACATGTGCAACCCCTCTACCCCTTATGGGACGGGGCTTTATTGATTACTCAGGTCGATACTAGCATGGTGCCCGCATTACTAGTGACGGGAAGACTTGAGGTCTTTCCCGGGACGGGGTCGTGCTTGGATAGACGACCATGACTGTTTTTACAGGGCACCGGACACACCGTTGGTCCCTTCGGGTACGCGTGACATTGAAATTAGGGCAAGTCCCATGATCTATTGTTTGTACCCGAGGGCCGTGTACCAACGAGTGGACTCTATGTTAGTGTCGTCTAAGGAAAGATAATGACCGGGTGCTTCCCCCGAGTACTTGAGGTACTGCGGGATCGTGGGTGACACGAAAGCTTCCCGGATCTTGTGGGTAAAGTGCGCAACCTCTGCAGAGTGTAAAACTATTCGAATAGCCGTGTCCACGGTCATGGACAGTTGGGTGGTGCTACTTAAACTATGTCCATAATTTTACTTCATCGGTGAAAGTATGCGTGTGTGATGAGTCAAGGTGGTGACTTGACTCGAGGAGTTGAATCATATTCATGTTGATATCGGTAACCTATTTTCGAGGTTACGTGAACTCGTTGATGCATACACTTGATGGTAGAATATTTACTCTAGCCCATTGCTAGATTGCTCATTATTGTTCAATTGCATTGTTACTTTGAACCACATCATGGGTTGCTTGCGAGTACATTCAAAGTACTCATTGGCTTGCCACTGGTTATTTAATTGGCCAGGCATGGAGGAACAGGAATATGAAGATGAGTTCTTTGGAGACGAACATGCGAACTAGGACGCTATCCCAGTCAGAATGCCTGTAGGGTTAAGGCAGATGGTATGGGTTCTACCTATCATCGAAGACATCCGCTATTTGAGTTATTTGCTATTCAACCCTTAAGGCTTTATCTATGTAAGACTTGGTCATAATGGCCATAATTTGTGTAAAACGATATGTATGGATATAAGACTCTTGTTATTCAGCTTCTGTGTGTTCAGTGAGCATTGATCTCTGTGATCACTGTACACGTGCATTCGATGATCTCGACTTCTAAGTCGGGGTCCCCACAAAACCCGTAATGATAAATAACCGATCTGCAATGAGAATGCTATGAATAATCCATCATAGAAAAAATGGTGATACTATGAACCAAGAATGTTCTCCATGCCACAAAACGTGTTGAGCTCTTGAAATTTCAGCGCGGAGCATTTCTTAGCCATTTGTTTCCTAAGAATCGTACTTGGAACCATCCTTACTTTTGGAAGTTCCCAAATGAAAGAAATGTGACATTGCTTTCATAAGATTGTCCTAGAAATGGAATCCTATCTTTACAATTAGACCTATGAAATTTCTTTTGGTCCAAAAGAATCTTGCCAAATGACATCCTTGGTAGTAACCCAAGTCATGTGGTCCCAACAGGGAGATGCTCTTAGGCTCAAGATCCTAGATCCCATACCTCCATGCTCCTTTAGGCCGTATAAGGCATTCCATTTTGTAATGCATTTTTTTCTTTTTGGTTATCACATTCTTAGTAAACCCTTGGATCAAAGTAATCCAACTGCCGCTGGATGCGCTATGGAATTTTGAACAATATTATGAAAATAAAAACTTCACACTGAGAACCTAGTTGTCAAGGCTAAGCCGCACAAGGACATGTGCTTGCCTTTCTAACTTGCCATTTTCCCACACGCTTCATGTCGGCATTGCGTATTTATTGGCGACGCGCTGAAGTTTCCTGATAGTGGAGCTGTAGCTATCATCTCGCATCCAAAGAACTTGATATACTCATTAGAGACATGTATGACCTCCCCAAAGCAGAAAATTGAATTCCCGCACAAGTTAACTTTCAGCATAAAAGGCTGCTCGGAAGCACAGAGCAATAACTTAAGATGTTTGGTCCGTTTTAGATCGTGTTCGATAAAGCGCATTATATCATCAGTGTATCGTAGAGTGAAAATGCCATCATTGACAAAATTGCCACCACCACACTAATTATACATCTCCTTTTGCTCTCTCGGTGAAACGGGTTAGCTTGGTCCTAGCGAGACATCACGGATCATACACTACAAATCAAGGATTGTTATTAATTAGTCCGAATCAAAGCAAAAGTATATACTTCATTATCGATCAAAAGTAGCCAATTTTTTGTTTTGCTGCTAGTAGCTCGCTAGCATTAAAATTAAAAACGTCGGCAGGCAACACATGCAAGTGTCACAGAAGCGCTTGAGCGGATTCGTTCGGTCCATCTTTATCTTATATATAAATCTGCCGACATACTCACAAACGTGTTAGATAGCGGTAGTACGGAGTACATGATTAGCTAGCTAGAGCCACACGTGAGCGACCAATCAATCGAACGGTGGCAAAACGATCGAGATAGCATAGCAGGTGGAGTATCAACTTGTACCTTATCTGCTCGCTTCTCATTCTCTAGCTGCATTTCGCCCAAATAACACGTACGATGCTACGTTACGTACATGCATGCACGCCGGCCAAACGGACTCAGATCGATTCATTTCGATCGGCCGACGATCGACATAGGTGCAACATCCCTTTCCAGCACATTAGGCCAACTCCACCGCACAACCCCATCATATCCGGTCCCGTCTGTTTAGGATAAAACGAACAAACGAGGTGACCCATCCTGTGACGATCCGGACCCATCTGGTCGATCTAGCCGCGAGGGCACGTAGGTTCACAATATAGACCAACTCTGGAGCCAGAAGCCCAGAAGTGCATGCATGAGCAGTGGTGCATGCCGCACACACGCATGCATCCAAAGTGCATGCGTCCGATCGCCGCAACCAAATTTGCAGCGATCGTACTGCCCACGGTCGCATTCCTCAAGTTGTACCGGTGTCGATCGGGCGCATGATGCGTGCATGATCTCGATACATCGGGCCGCCTAGCTAAGCTAGCTCGACACCGCGCGCGGGTTTAGCTAGGCTGCCTAGGCATGTGCGTGAGCCCGGCCGGCTGGACGGACGGCGAGGGCACGGGCCGGAGGAGAATAAGACGGAGGGCGGTCGCGTACAAGCGGAAGCCACCGCGGCCGCCTGGACCTTAGCTCCGTTGCCCGGCCGGCGACAAGGGGATGCATGTCAGGGACGGAACAGCGCGGGGTCGCGACGCACGTACCTGTCCTCTCCTGTAGGAAAGCTACCAAGCGCTGTAGTCCGCGCCCCACACATTTGTAGAGCTAGCCCGGGCCGCTAGCTTGGCCGTCGCAAGCCTAATTAAGCCGGTCCATGCTGCTGCTAGGTACACGTACGCATACATACAGGGTGTGTTTGGTTCCTTGCATAGCCTTACGTTGCATCGTATCCACCATCCCGGCTGAGTCTAGCCTGGCTAAGCTGATGCAAAAACCAGCTGAGATGTATGTTTGGTTGTGTGCATGCTGTGAGGCAGGCTCATGTGAGATGTTGTTTGCTAGGTTGTATAACGCAGCGACGTACTTCCTCAAAGCACAGCGCGACTGAATTCTTTCAGGCCAAGCCGACAAAAACGCGTCATCTGCGTGAGGTCCTGCACCACCAGCGCTGCATGACTCCGCCGCGACGGCGGACGGTCGTGCCAAGCCGGCGCAGGCGCGCCTCCCCATCTGAAGCAGGCCCTGCAAAGAACATGCCGACCGGCGGAGGAGCACGAACGTTCGGCGGCTGGGGTCACGACGGACGATGGAGCTCAGACCGGTGGAGAAAGAGGGAGCTAGGATGGCGAGGTTGAGGTGGATAAGCAAGCTTGGCCTGGCGGCGCGCCGCGAGAGGGAGGTCCCGGCGGCGGCGATTGGTTTTTGTTCGATGCGATCTGACGAGGAAAGAGAGATATGGCAGGTTACAGTGGCACTTTCGAGGTAATTTTATAAAACAACAGGGTCAGTCTCACGTACCGCTTCGTTTTAAGTCAGACGCGCGGGTGCAAGCGCGAGCCTGCATGAGCGAAACGCTCGATTCCCGCGTTCCTCCCAGCCTGGCTGAGGGGCCTCATTTTGCATCAATCGGGCCAGGCTGAGGAGGCCGCACAGGAAACCAAACGGGCCGAGTATTGCATGCCAGATGCGAGCCAGGTGCGAGGCACCCATCCAAACACGCCCACAAGGGATGATGGGGAAGAGTCCACTAGCTAGTCGTTCCCCATGCTGTTAGAGCATCTCCAACAGCGGCACAAAAAATCAGCGGCCAAAAAAAGTTTTAGTGCGCCACTGTAGCACTTTTAACGCGCCGGACCCAACATTGCTTTAGCAGATGCCCAAAAACACACGCCCAAAAAACCACGCAGTGTAAATTGTGAAGCGCGCGCAATCCGGCGCCTCAAATTTGCAGTTTTTGATGGCGCTTTTCAGCGCGCGCCCAATCCTTTTATGCGCCCGCATTATTTTACAGCTTCTGTTGGAGCTGCCCGGCGCCCAAAAAACTAAAATTTTAGCGCGCGGAGCACTTTTTGGGCGCCTGTTGGAGATGCTCTTAGCTTGGCGGCTTGCTTCTTTTATCAGATTATTTTTTGTCAATTCAACCTTTTAACTATCATTTGTTATTTAGAAAAAGGAGGTTAAAACCCCCGGCATCTGAATCATGGTGACACACGTTAGCTTAGCTGGGATCATTTTAAAGTACCAATAACATCAACAAACCAAAGAGATAAAAGCCACAATCAGCTTATAACACCATTACATGACTACACACATAACTCGCCTCTGAATCACTGTCCAAACAGGTTGAAGATACCCTATGCTACCATCTTCGAGGGGTCAACCAAATGCCATATGCTCCCGCACTTCCATGTCATATATGTTGATTCACCTTAGTTGCATTTGTAGATATCATGCAATTATGCAATCTCGAAAGTCAAATAAGAAATTTAATGTTAGTAGTTGTATATTCACTCTCTCCCCCTACAGTCGATATCTTTGTCCTTCGATTGTGCTCTTCAAGTATTGGGTCTCGATTTCTGGGGTGAAAAGTCTAGGTATGACCTTTGCTGGTTGCACCTGCCGATGATAGCGGAATGCCTATAAAATTGGCAAAAAAAAATGACATTTTATTTTAGAGCAACCCATCTGGTTTAAATTCTATAGAAAATCCATATAACTTGGAGGGAAGCTTGCAAGAATTCTATTGGTTAGTACATAAGTGGGAAATCAGTTCGGTGTGGGTTCAATCTTGTTACCTTCACTTATTTCTCATTACAGGATTGAAATACCCATAGATTTAATCATTGTAGCATCACTAAATTAATAGAAATCATGCAAGGCAAAAGCACGACAACAATTTTCTCCGACGCCATTCCAAAGGGAAAACCCATGCAAGACCCTTTTCAATTCCGGCATGTACACTTGAAGGTGAATGGCGAAGCCAAGACAAGAGCGAGGGTTGAATGAAAAATATAGAAGAATTCCATCTCGCATATTTGTTGTATTCTCAATGGTTGGTCAAGTTGAGATGAACTACGAGAACCTGGGTATGAGCAAAGTAAGCACATGTAATCAGTAATGGGCCCATTTATTTAGGTCCAACTATTATACACAAAATGTCTTCTGTTTTACACGTATAGGGGCCCAAGCCCCCACTCCACCCCAACCCAATGAAGTTCACACCCAATGACTCCAACACTGATTAGAAGGTCATGGTTCAGATTAGTGTCACAAGGACCATTGTATACATTGATGATATAGTGTATGAACTCGGGCGCGCTACCATCGATTAGTGTCGCATGAACACTGGTTGAATACCTACAATTGGCAATAGTGTCTGCTTATTCTTGCTCTCCACCTAAACATAGCCATTGATCGTAACCCTATGTTACGAAGATTATAAGAATCACAATCACTAGTTTCTCCACAAATGTAATAAGTCATACATATTATTTTATTAGTCATGAATATAATTGTATGTTAATATTTTAGAGTTGAATGTATGTATATTCATATTTTGTAGAGGAACATGTCAAACCTTTGCTACCATCCCCCGACAAGGATAGCCGGAATCCACCGTGGATTTCATCGTCAATGAGGAACCAAATACTCGTCACTAAGTGTCTGGTTAGGAAATAGGTGCAAAAAAATTGACGCCAGAGTCCCAACTTGACAATTTTAGCATTACAGCGGAAATTTTGGAGATCATGTAATAAATTGACAATTGTTATTTTTGGATTAATGTGTATCTGGTTTTGTAATTATGATCCCCTGTAATTCAAAAAATGAATGTAAAAAGGATGTTTCTAATCTTGTTTTTAACAAGTATAAGGGCCACCCCCACCCCCACCCCCCTCCCCCCGGGGGGGGGGGGGGGGCACACAGACACCACCCTCCAAACAACACAGGGTTGTTCGCTCAAATGAAGCCCCGACACGAGGTTGATGACCACCACACTGTGTTATCATTCATTTCCACCGCGTTACGATAGGTTGAACCAACATGCTCCAAATGAGGAGCTCATGTCAGGATTGTCTACGAGGCCATTGAAGTCACATACCAAACCGTCTAATTGTTCACTCGATAGTAACTATTTTAGGCATAGGAGATGTCGAATTTGGTATCCAGTTGCCCGCGGGAGCTCCTAGGTCTATCGTGCAACCGCGACATTTTCGTGGGCAAGGTTGTCGGCTGCATTAATATTTTACAATCGGGAGTAACCGGTCATTGTCTTCATTTCCTAAGTCTTTTTAAATACTACTTATTTTTTTCGAACACAGTACAATCGTAGATACTCACATACACACACATACATTCACCATTATGAAGATGCAAGCGCACATCTTACCCGCATGAGTACCTCCGAGATACTGAAACGACATAGCATCTTGAGATTGACGAAGTAAGCACATGCGCCTCATAGGCGATGAAAACGTCTCTTCCATTTGACGTCATTGCCAGAAATGATGAAACAAATTCAGAGAAATGCGAGTAGTAGTGTCAAGTCTAGGACTTGAACCCCGATGTGCCGGTTTCAGAACAAGGAGTCTAACAATCTACGCTCAGTTCGCCACTCTCCTTAATTGCATGCACATGCATGCATGATGGCTAGCTA
The DNA here is from genome assembly GCA_902687465.1 of Secale cereale. Lineage (NCBI taxonomy): Eukaryota > Viridiplantae > Streptophyta > Magnoliopsida > Poales > Poaceae > Secale > Secale cereale. The sequence continues at coordinate 173,433,802 of LR738715.1, forward strand.
GGAGGTATACAACTCGCCATGCACGTATATATCAGGCCCGTACGAACACTGCCTGGCATTAGTGTCATTTTTGGAAAAAATAGGATGTGCAACACTACGTAAAGCATCTTATAATACTAGCTATTACAGTAGATGCGTACTATGCATCTCTCCTAGCTTGCAGTACGCACATACCAGAGCCTACTGATCGCTTTCATGCCACAACGACGCATCATTGCGCACGAGAGACCAAAGGTGTGCAAACAAAAAGTGTCAAGGGAGGCAAACAGCACGAGTCACGCCCAGTTGGAAAAAAGATTTGGATCAGCAGGGTTGTCACACAGCGGTGGCCAGCCATGGGCCAAGGCTGAAAGGGACAAACTGGGGTTTGTACCGCCAACTCTTTCCAGGAGCCGGATGCCATCGCCTTATCTTTGCCCTCCGATCTTTGGACATGGCTAATCCAAATCATTGAGCCACCCCTGGTCATCAACAGAGAAATAAAACCCCCACTCCCATCTTGCAAAAGCTATGTACAGTACGCCAACATGCCATGTGGAATTAATTAACTTTGTGTAAACGCAAAGGAATCTCGGGTGTGGATGTTATAGAGCCCCGTTGGTTGTCTACATATCACTAGTTACTTAAGTGACGCAGACCTACACACTTTCCCAGTTACGAATTATTTGTCTTAGATTCGTGTAGATACGTATATATTTAAGTTTGGGTCGGAGGTAATATTACAAAAGAAACAATTGTAATTAGTTGCAACGTTTTGCATATTGCATCTGAAAAATACGCCCGCACAAGGTTTTTTTTTCTCTCTAAAAAGTCATTTATGAATAATTGTATCATGTTTATCCTCTCAAAGGACTCATGAACTGCATCACGTGTCATATTTTGCTTTCCCAAATTGGAGTCAGATTCCTAGTTTTACTTTCTCGGCACGGGAATTTTCCTGCCGTAGTTAATTGAAAGGATTTTGCATGTTGCATTTCAAAAATGTACACATATTAGTATTCCCTTGAAGAAACCTTCAACTAATTATTAGATTGGAATAACATTATATCATGTTTACCACTCAAAATCCCCTGAACTGTATCATGTCTTATAGTTTTCTTTTTTCAGTCATTTTTTTATGTTTGCAAATGAATACAAGACGGCATGAATTTTGTAGAGACACGGACGAATCTAGCTTGCAATGTGGATGTAATCGGGTCTTATTTTTTGCCGACATATCACAAGTATAGTTCCCCGCCGCAATGATTCCATACATACTATGCAACTGGGGGGCGAGGAGAGGTTTGTGGGCGTCCATACCTTGGCCCCATTGGACTCCGGCACCCCAAGCCCATTTAGGTCCCCCTCCCGGGTCAATTTTCTCTCACTCCGCCCTGCTCCCCCCTTGCTCAACATCCGCACCCTCCTCGTCGGACACCGCCGTTGTACCTCTTCGGCTGCCACCCAAACATTGTCAGATGTCCACAACCCCCACCCCCGCGCTTGTCCGACTTGGACTACGCCGTCGTCCACCTAGTATCCGCCCGTAGCCAGGTACCCTCCACCCCCTGCCGACGCTTTTCATGATGGACACCACGCCTGGAAGGTGTTCGGTCAGATGTCATTGAGCTTTTTTGTTGGCCTTCTTATTGTTTTGTAGAGTAAGCACGATGGCATGGTACTCGGTGATGGAGGATGAGTTGTTGTGTGATGCATGGAAGGTCGTATCTATGAATTTTGTAGGCACGAGGCAAGGGGGCTCAACCTGACAAAACTTGCATGCTTCGTTTCATGAGCAAAAACACTTCGCGCCTTACGACTTGCACGTGATGCATGAACGTAATGTGAAGTCGACAGCCCATCGGTGGTACGCCATCTCCAACTCCGCCATGAAGTTTTGTGGTGTGATTGCACAAGGGGGGAGAAGGTGGCCACCGAGCTCGTCAAACATGGAGATGGTAGGTTTTAGCTTCTTGTTACTCTACATGTTGATAATTCATTAATTCACTCAATGTTGCAATTTGATAGTCATCACGTTCAAAAAATATAGCCCGGATGATGTCCTGGTGTACCACAGAACCGAGGGCATGGCATTTACGTTCATACACTACTTGATGAAACTCAAGAGGCACAGTGTGCGGGACCACTGGGACGACATGCACAGATTCTAACTCGAGTACCGTCGAATTTGGAATCGATGAGTTCGAAAAACTTGTTGAGAGCATCTATATCCACGGACAGCAAATCCGACCCCTCAAACGCATGTGGACGCGTCCAGGCGCGTCCGCAAGCACTGACCGGGCACGCCTCAAATTTGCCTCTCCACATCCGCGTATCTCATATCCGATACCCTATTTTCATAATACGCATGCATGCGATGAACTAGTCTACATAATCAAACAACGTTCAAATAAATCGGCATGAAAGGGAGAATGAAATGCACATAAATCCACTTTACATCATCCCAAAGATCGGCACAGATCGTCGCCGGACAAGTTCAAACACTAAAAACGATAATCAAACATAAACAGAGACCATCTTCAACACTTCCTCGCCGCCGGACCTCTGCCCTTCCGGTCTCCGGCGCTGCTGTAGGAGTCCACGGCTGGTGGAGGATCGTTCGATTCGTCAGACAAGGGGCCGTGGTCGTCGTCGTCGTCGGAGGAGGAGGAGTCGACGATGACGAGGCCCTTGAGGGGCTGGACGGCCCGGTCCTGCTGGCGCGTGAGCTTGGCCAGCCGAGCCGCCTCCATCGCCTTCTCCCATGCCTCCCGCTCGGACTGCTCGACGGCAAGCCAGAGAGCCTTCGGGTTCTTCCAGCGGAGCCGCGGAGCGTCCGTCTCCCCCATCGTAAGCGATCGGCGGTAGACCCACTAGAGGAGCCGCTCGTCCTCGTCGGGCTTTTCCGGCCACGTCGACGGTGGACAAAGCTCCCCAGAATGCCCCTCTCCCTTGCCCGCTGCCTTTCACGGCGGGTGGCGCGCGCCTCCGACTCCAGCGTGCGCATCCGGGCCGGCGGGGCGGGCACAAGCACCCACCGCTGCTCACGAAAGGGAGCAGCAGCCGGCGGGGCGAGGGGACAACATAGGGGAGGCGCGGATTGTGTCGGCCGCCTGTCGGAGCTGCCCATCGGCCAGGAGGGTCCGGCGCCGGCGTCCGAGATGCGCCGACGGGGAAGCGGCGGCTGCGGCGAGGCTGCAGATCTGGAGCTGTCCCCGGTGTCCACCTTGGACCGCTCCATGGCGACGTGGAGGGCAAGCTCATACTCCGGATCCACCTCGTCATCGGAGCGGCTGCCAGAGCTCGACATTGCGCCGGATTCGATCGGAATTGGTGAGGAGAGAGGAGAGGAGGAAGCGAGTGAGGAGAGTGAGTGAGCTAGGGTTTCAGATCGACAAGGTCGATGGTTTTTTTTGTGGGTGAATGGATCGAGAAGAGGTCTCTAGAGGGGGGTGAATAGACTCTTAGCAAGAAAAGTGGCAGTTTTTATTTTCTTCTTGTTGAGGTGGAGGTTTAGCACATGTTTAAGCATTCACAATACATATCAAGTAAACATGACCAGAGTATATGGGCAGTGGAATGTAAAGCATGCAAGTTTGACTACTTGACCAAATAGAAACCCAGCCTTTTCCCAATTTTAAGTCTTGGCGGATTTTAGCAATTTTGCACAAGTCAAGCAATCAACCTACACATGCAATTCTAAGAGTATAGCAGCGGAATGTAAAGCAATTGCATATGAAGGTAAAGGGAGGAGTTTGAGATTGCAAACGCAATGTAGACACGGATATTTTTTACGCGTGGTTCTGATAGATGGTGCTATTGCACATCCACGTTGATGGAGACTTCAAACCACGAAGGGTAACAACTGCGCGAGTCCACGGAGGGCTCCACCCACGAAGGGTCCGCGAAGAAGCAACCTTGTCTATCCCACCATGGCCATCGCCCACGAAGGACTTGCCTCACTAGGGTAGATCTTCACGAAGTAGGCGATCTCCTTGCCCGTACAAACTCCTTGGTTCAACTCCACAATCTCGATGGAGGCTCCTAAGTGACACCTAACCAATCTAGGAAACACCACTCTCCAAAAGGTAATAGACGGCGTGTTGATGATGAACTCCTTGCTCGAATACTTCAAATGATAGTCTCCTCAACACTCAGACAGCTCCTCACAGATTTGAATATGATGGAAGAATGGTTTGAGTGGAAAGCAACTTGGGGAAGGCTAGAGAACAAGATTTATGTGGTAGGAATGAAATATCTTGATCTCAACACTTGAGTAGGTGGTTCTCTCTCAGAAAATGTATGTTGAAAGTGTAGGTATGTTCTGATGGCTCTCTCCACGAATGAAGAGTGGGTGAAGGGGTATATATAGCCTCCACACAAAATCTAACCGTTACACACCTTTACCAAACTCGGTGGGACCGAATCAAAAAACTCGGTCAGACCGATTTAGTTCATAATGTGACCATTAGGCATTTCGGTGGGACCGATATGGTCAACTCGGTTGGACCGATTTCATTAGGGTTAGGGCATAACGTAATCTCGGTGAGACCGATCACACAAACTCGGTGAGACCGATTTCTGTAACAGGCACACAGAGGGTTGGTCAGGCAAACTCGATGGGACCGATTCGCTCATTTCGGTGAGATCGAAATGTTACGAAGAGGCAACAAAGAGTTTGCATTGCGAACTCGGTGGAACCGATTACATATCTCGGTAGGACCGAAAATATTGCAACAAGCAACAGAGAGTTTGCAATCCCATCTCGGTGAGACCGAGATCCCTATCGGTGAGACCAAAATGATTAGGGTTTGTGGCAGTGGCTATGTCAAGTGAACTCGGTGGCGCCAGATAGAAAGTTTCGGTGGGGCCGAGTTTGACTTTTGGTTTGGGACATATGTGGAATGAGAAAGTGGTTGAGGGCTTTGGAGCATATCACTAAGCACTTTGAGCAAGCAAGCCATTAAGCAACACCTCCTCCCCTTTTAATAGTATTGGCTTTCCTATGTACTCAATGCGATCTTGGGTCACTGAAATAGAAAATGTAGAGTCCTGAGCTTTGAACTTGAGCCAATCATTTGTCCTTATCATCTTGAAGGGGTTTCACATCCTCTAGTCCATGTCACTCCATTCGTTGAACCTTTCTGAAATATACTAGATGAAAACATTAATCCAACAAGAGATATGTTGACATTAATTACCAAAATCACCCAAGGAGCACTTGTGCTTTCAGTGGGACATCCATGCGGTCGGTGGTGGGCCGGACATGACAGGCGAACGCACCCGGGCGTCTGAGGCCCATTTGTGGCGTCCGTCTGGGTCGAAAAAACGTAATCGAACGGTGACGGCAGACCTGCCCGGCCGCCCGGGCGTATAAGGCGGGTTTGAGAGGTCCGGTTGTAGATGCTCTGAATGTCCGGTTATCTCAAATGTAATATTTATATTTGAACTTTTGTTGCACTAGGTATATTTCCATGTTATTTATGGATGTATTGTGCTATTGTCTAATAAAATTACCTTAAGTGTTGAGAACAAAACAAAACCCAGGGACGAACATTTACGAGACACGATTAGATGACCGGGTCCGTATACGTGTCCACGGACTAGTCCATGGATAAATATGTGTCTATTTTAAGAGATGGTGTTGGAGATGCCGTTATGAATGGCATCATGTCTTTGCTCATCTCGAGTGTGTGGTTAGCAAACAAGATACGTACTAAGTACATATCATAGGCTAGCAAGTTGCAGTCGATCGTCTCTCGTCTATACCTCACTTGCAGAAATGGAAACATTCTCATTGTCGTCTCCCTATCGTGGGTTGTCCCTCTCAACTGATGACCAGACATCGGCGTCTCTTATCAAGACCGAAGCTGGCCCGGTCCCGGCAGGGAGCGCTTTCAGGGGAAAAAGAAGGTAGAAGCGATGGCCGTGAAATGCAGTCCTGACAGGGATATTTACGGGGTTCGTCGACGTGTTGCCCGCTGTCACTTTCTGCACTTGCTCTGCGGCAAATTTGACTATTTTGACCTGTTGCTGCAATCAATTCACAGAATGAACTGCCCGTGAAACTATTTCACAGTCATAACCTTTTTGTGTAGCGCCCGCCACGACGGCGCCACACTACACTGTGCAACGCCTAGCTCGGAGGCGCTACACGCCTTGCCAGCGTCGCACTCCGAACTGCCTAAAAATTACTAAGTCAGTGTGCAACGCCTGAGAGCTAGGCGCCACACTATACAGTGTAGCGCCTAGCTCCTAGGCGTTGCACTAGTGGTTGCTTCATTTTGTAGTGCAACCACTAGTGCAACGCCTAGGAGCTA
>LR738715.1:173440248-173488314 GCA_902687465.1 Secale cereale
CGCCTAGCTCTCAGGCGTTGCACACTGACTTAGTAATTTTTCGGATCACCCGGATGCGACGCTGGCTAGGCGTGCAACGCCCCCGAGCTAGGCGCTGCACCGTAGGGTGCAGCGCCGTCGTGGCGGGCGCTGCACAAAAGGGTTACGGGAGTGAAATAGTTTCGCGAGCGGTTCATTTTGTGAATTTGTTGCCACAACAGGTCAAAATAGTCAAATTTGCCTTGCTCTGCCCTCCTCTTCTTTTGCCCACATTTCTCGCGTCTCGGTCGGTGCCCAGATTAGAGGTTTGATGGTTGCCGGTGTAGTCCAATCTCTGGAGCGCGACCGTCTACCAACTTTCCAAGGAAAAGGAGACGAACGGATTCGGACGTTGGGAAAATCATGTGTGGCGGTAATGATGTTTTAGAGTTCAAGAGGGGTTTGGAAAAGAAAACCGGTGCCCAGAGTTTTGTCGGGGCGGTTTCCGTTGGCGTGGGAGAACCGCAGCTAGACGATCGAGCGTTTTTTCACCGTACTGTGCGTGCGTAGAAACACGACTAGCAAAATATATACGTGCGTTGCAACGGAAGTAACAAACTCTGGCACATCTAATGAGCTTGTCATTTTTTGTGTACAATCGATGATAGTCCACCTATTTTCGACAAACATGATAAGTCTCAAGGCCATGAGTTTGATCATCACATTCTAGCATGCACTACTTATTACATAATATAAACATGGCTAAACAAAATTTATAACATGCGATTCGAAAAAAATGAAGACAGGTCTTAAGGCGGTGAGTTTGGTCAGTTCCCAAGCTCCTTCATCGTGCACGAATCATAATTCAGACACTTGCACATGTAGGTTTTAATTTCAATTAATCTCCGAGCTCATTTATTAAAACGAGGTCCTCTCTCTCCGACCGGCCCATGCAGTCATAGAGCCCATTTATTTAATCAGGGTCTTATCTCTCCCATCAGCCCATGAAGCTATAGTATTCCTTTTTTCTTGTGCTCATTAGGCCCCTGACTGGGCTGGCCCATCGTTGTCTTTTTCTTTTTCCTTGTTCTTTTTTTCGTTTTTCATAAATTCAAAATTTTCAAAAATATTCGGAATTTAGTTTTTTTACAAAATCTTAAAAATGTTTGGATTTTGGAAAAAGTGTTTAGAACTTTAAATTTTTGTCCGTGCTCTATTTTTTCAAACTTATAAAAATATTCCCATGTTTTCATAAATGTTTGTGTTTCAAAACTTGTTTGAGATTATCAAAAACTGTTAAATATCTAAAAAATATTAATATTTTAAGAGGTGTTCACAAATTTGAAAAAAAATGTTCACGCTTTAAACGAAATGTTCACTACATTACTTGCCAATTTTCAAAATTTGTTCACATTTTCCAAAAATGTCAAGTTTGGAAAACTTTGTGTTTTAAAAAATATTTGCAAATTCAAAAAATGTTTGCTAGGGTACTCCTAGTTTTTAAAAAATTATTCGTGTTTTCAAAATTGTTTAGGTTTCAAAATTTCAAAAAATGTTTTTTTAATGTTCCAGATTTCCAAAAAATGTTTGAGTTCAATTTTTTTGGTAACAACTTTGCAAAAAAATGTTCTAAAAAATATTTACGTTTTCCAAAACAATGTTTGATATTTCTTTTCAGGATCTGGCGCCGTTGTTTGATTCTTTCAGTGGAGACTTGTTAAGGTTGAACATCCACTTAGAGCAAGTACGTACACCCAGGGGCGGAGCCAGTGTATGGTTGTTGGGTTCAGGTGAACCGAACGAATATCTCGTGTCATGTACATGCATGCATGTATTCGTGAACCCAATAGAAAGACAGGGTTGAACCCATCAAAAGTGGGAATTCACAATCCAGAAGCCTCTCTAGTCCATTAAAATGTTACAAGCCAACAGGCTCACAAACAAAGGAAATTGCCATAAAGATGGGCACATGCTCGATTCTGGCCTCATGTTTCTCATCTCCCGTTCAATTCCTCAACTCGACAATTCTCCAGACGGCATGTCTCTCGTCTCTCTTTTTCGACCGGTTGCGAATGGTGTCGTGGTACTAAGTCTGACAGTAAGAATAGGGGGTACGTAGGAGGAGGCAAGATCCTAGCTACAGTGAGGTTGTACACAAGGTGTTTACGAGTTCAGGCCCTTCTCGGAGGAAGTAACAACCCTATGTCTCGGTGCCCGGAGGCGGTCGACTGGAATATGTATGTGTGTATGTGTTACATGGGGTGCGAACCCTTGTACCGGAGGAGGGGGTGGCTTATATAGAGTGCGCCAGGAACCCAGCCGCCCCACGTTACAGAGGGTTCAATGTACATAAAGGCAGGACATTACTGATAACGCCTGTAGTAAAGGATAATAAAGGCTATCATTACTGCGGAGTGAATGTCCGACCGTTGCTGGCCTTATGAGACCTTTGACATTCAGGAGTCGAGTGGTTTCTTATACGGTCGAGTGGCTTCATCCTTCCGAGTGGAGTTGAGTTATCCGAGTGAGGTACGCCGTCGAGTGAGTTGCTCTCTTGGGCCATATCAGTCGGCAACTTCTGTCATCTTTGGAATGTCTTTGAGCTTCTAGGGCAGCGACCTTGGGTAGGGTACCTAGGTCAGGCATGTGACCCTACCCTAGGTCTGTGGTATCGACAGTAGCCCCCGAATGGATTGAGGTCCGAGTGAAAAAGAGGGTTGAGGTCGATTCTGGTCCAAGTCTGATGCTTCAGGGGCATCTTCCTCGAACCGGGAGATCGGGCTGGCCCTTTAACCTTAAATCAGTCGCCTTAATCGATTCAGAAACCGTCGAGTGAACGTTCGTGTATAGTCTCAAGTGTTGGCGGGGCACGCGGCTTTCGGCCCGATTGGCTGTTCTGTGGTCTCTGGATTTCGCGGGATTCGAATTTCGGGGAAGCACGCGGGACGGAGCGAACTGCGGCAATCGGACTGGATATACCCGAACACCTCGATTTCCGCGCCACCTTTTTCGCCACGTTTCGGGCGTGCCTATGTTGTGGGATTTGACAGGATTGCTTGGGTCCACAAGTCAGTCACTCGACCGTCGGGCTATAAAAGAGCGCCGCGGCCGATGCGAGGGCACTGTACGCACAATTTCTTCTTCTTCCTCTGCTCCTCCGCTGCATCACCTCTCCTCGCTCAGCGCTGCTCCGCCCGTGTGCGACTCACCCTCATGGGTAAGGACAAGACGGCGGCTCTGGAGCGCGCGAAGAAGACGCCGGCGATGGGGAAGGGCAAGAAAACCAATCGGGGATCGACATGAAGGACCAGGCTTCCGCCTGGCTAGATCCAGGGGGATTGGATCAAGTCCATGGTGCAGGTGGAAGATATGGAGGAGCTGGGGGAGGAGGGGTTGATTGCCCATGGTTCTTGGGGACTGACGGGGGACGAACTCGAGCCGCAGCCGCAAGAGGGCGAGTGCGCCCTCCTCATGACTCACGTCGACCGAGGTTTATCTCTGCCCCCTCATCCCTTCTTTCGAGGTTTCTTGACCTTCTACGACGCTTAGCTACACCACTTCTCTCCCAATACCATCACGTACCTCGCTGCTTTCGTTTCTTTGTGTGAGAACTTCCTGGGGTGCCGACCGCACTCGGGTTTGTTTAAGCACATTTTCACTTGTCGCTCCCAATCCGTCAAGAAGGCAAATCCGAGTGACGAGAAGATGCATGTAATCCAAATGTGCGGCGGCTTGGGCATTCAGACTAGGGGTAGGAGCACCTTTCCTGCCATGGTCCTTCCCGAGTCGGTCACAGGATGGCAGTCGACCTGGTTTTACTGCAAGGACATCCGACTCCTGGTCAGTCGACTGGACTCCGTCCGTTCACCCTAGATCAAGTCGGCCAGCCTGCCCCGTTGCTTATGAGTCGGACTGAGAAATTAGAGGTAGACACGCTGGTCGAGCGAGTGGTCCAGCTGGTCCGCGACGGAGTCACCGGGATGGACTTGCTGGAGGTGTTCCTCAAACGACGGATTCAGCCTCTCCAAGCTCGGGACCATCCAATGTGGATGTATTTGGGCACCAATGACACCTCTCGGGTCCACCCAGAGGAGGCCACCGAGAAGACGGTGGAACAATGTTTGAAGTGCATTATTGAGAACAAGGATAACCCTCGGAGGACCAGGAGAGTCCGCCCGTTAGAAGCAGATCACGAACCAGACAAGGTTTTGCTCTGGTTCCTGACTGAATTTTCTGATTCGTCTTTGTAGGTGTTTGTGAATATGATTGCTGTTTGATCGACCCTTTGCTTTGCAGATCTATACTGAGATGTACTTGGTGCCCAACGGAGAGAAGATCCAGGAGGAGGTGGAGGGCGTCGGCGAAGCCACCGATTGGAAGTCCGACGAGGAGACCGAGGAGGAGAGCGAGGACTCAAGTAGCATCGAAGAAGTTGAGTCACCGCCTCGCATCGAGAAACGCTCCAAGCAGACTCACGGTCCAGAGAACGTGCGCGCCAAGACGGCTCCCTCCGGCTCCTAGGTACAAAAGCGCACTCGGACGTCCACCCCTGACCCAACTGAGAAGGCTCCAAAACAACCCAAGATTGCTGCTTCTAAGCCTCGGAAGGCCCTGCCCAAGATCAAGGTGGACGTTCCGATTGCTTCCACGTGAGTGTCGTTCTGCTCTGCTCTTCTTTCGTTCAAGAAATCTGATGTGTCTTTGTCGACTCACCAGTCCATTTTACCAAGTGCTTTCTGAAATCTTCAGTGCTGCTGCTTTCGGAACCTCTATGGAGATCGACAAGGGTTGCGATGATGAGGAGACTGCAGACATGGCCACATCCAATGCAGGTACGGTTCTTTGATAATATCTTTGCTTTTGTTCACCAGTCTGTCAGTCGACTGAGTTTCCTTTCGGTCGAATGTTCTTTCAGCACCGCGCAATGTTATCGAGTTGCCTGATGATGATGATGAGCACGTAGAGGTGCTGAAAGAACATGCGGTGCCCCCATGTTTGGTTTTGGTAATTGATGAAAATCTCTATGGACTAATGGTTTCCTTGAGTTATATTTGAAGGGTTTGTCCATAGGCTTTTCTTGGAGTTCATTTGTTGGTTTCAAGGAGAGTTTGTGATGACCAAGGGTGCTATTAAGGAATTATACAAAGATTGGTCTTGTGAGTGTTGAGCTTATTGCAAGCATGTCTTGAAGAAGAAGAGTGTGTTATCATTCATGTTTACCTTCAAGACATCATCCAAATGAAGAGTTGGAAAGATTCAAGGTTGATCAAGACTAAGTGAAGGAGTGAATCAAGTTGATCAACACACAAAGCGTAGAAGATGTACCGAGAGGGATCAAGCAATCCTATGGTATGGTAAGCATTGTCAATCACGCTTTGTGTACTAACCCATGGTCTTCGTGAGAGTTATTTGTGGGGTTAGGTTGCGGTGTGCAAGTTCAAGTGGAGCATCACGAAGAAATCAAGTGCTTGAAGCTTGCCATCCATTGTCGTGACAATGGACTTGTGAAGATATGCCGAAGAGTGGCTCTCCCATAGAGGAGTATGGGGGAGCAATCTACTAGTCTTCACCGAGACAACGCAATCAAGAAAGGTGGTCCAACTTGAGGAAGTCAAGATCGTCTACATCTAGCTCAAGTGGACTTTGTGCAAAGCAAAGGTTTGCCCTTGATAGGTTTTCTATTTTACCGGTCTCGTGGTGGTAGTTGGGAGACCGGATTATAGGATCGTTTGCCGTACTATCAAGGGGGGCTCTCAAGTTGGTAGCTTGATCGTATCGTTAGTAGAGAGCTCAAACCATTGCATCCTTGCATCATGTTTCTTGGTTCTTGTTTGGTTCTCTTTGTGAGTCTTAGAGCTTATGGTCATCTTGATGACAAGCTTGAGTTCATCGAAAACGGAGTTCACATGTGTCTTCTATGATGTTTTCGGTGTTGGGTGTTTTACCGGTCTTATCCGAGGAAGGGTTCTCACCATTTTCTTATGGGCCTTTTCTAATTTGCTTATTAATGGTTTTTCTATCAAGATTGTGTTAGCCCTTGTCGCTAGCTTTCCAACAAACTTGGTTTCATCGAATTCGGAGTCCGTATGCAAAAGTTATTGACGTTTTGGTGTACTGAAAAAGCTGCAGCAGTACTACCGCGGGTAGGAGCGGAAGTAATTTTTTACTACCGCTTTCGGAAGCGGTACTACCGCTTTCGGGAGCGGTACTACCGCTTGGAGCAGTACTACCGTGGCTACTTCCGTGGCTACTTCCGCTCGGGACCAAAAACTCGTCACAAGTCCAGCGGTGGTAGGCACGGATGTAATTTTTTAGTACCGCTCGCAAGCAGTAGTACCGCTACCGCTTGGAGCAGTACTACCGCGGCTACTTCCGTGGCTACTTCCGCTCGGGACCAAAAACTCGTCACAACTCCAGCGGTGGTAGGCACGGATGTAATTTTTTAGTACCGCTCGCAAGCAGTAGTACCGCTACCCTTAGCAGTACTACCGCTACCCCTAGCGGTAGTACCGTGAGGTCAAGCGGTACTACCGCTCCAACGGTTTTTCTGGACTTTTTGCCTCCTCGCTGTTGTTTTTCTAAGGAGTACTAATGCCCTAGCGGTAGTACCGCTCCTGGAGCGGTAGTACCGCTCTGTGCGGGCTGTGAGCATAACGGTTGGATTTTTCCCCACCTATAAAAGGGGCTCTTCTTCCCCAATGAATATTATCCTTTGAGCTCGTGTTCTTCCCCCATTGTTGACCTTCTTCGAGCTTGCTATCTCTCAATCCCTCCATGGATTCTTGCTAGTTTTTGGGGGAAAAGAGAGAGGAGATCTAGATCCACATTTCCACCAATCACTTTCTCCTCTAGGTGAGGGGAACCCCTTGGATCTTGATCTTGGAGTTCTTGGTGTTCTCCTTCTTGTTCTTCCTCTCATTTCCCTCCCTATCATTAGTTGCTTTGGTGGGATTTGGGAGAGAAGGACTTGGGCACTCCGTGTGCCCTTGCCATTGCATTTGGTGCATCGGTTTGAGTTCTCCACGGTGATACGTGGAAGTGAAGTTGAGAAGCTTATTACTCTTGGGTGCTTGGTACCCTTGAGCTTGTTCCTCTTGGGTGCTTGGGCGCCCTAGACGGTTGTGGTCACCTCGGAGCCATATTCCATTGTGGTGAAGCTTCGTGGTGTCGTTGGGGAGATAGCCCCAACCTTGGTGTTCGGAGCTCAATCATTGTGGTGTAAAGCTCCGGGCAAGCGTCGGGGTCTCCAATTAGGTTGTGGAGATCGCCCCGAGCAATTTGACGGGTTCCGGTGACCGCCCCCAAGGGTTGCCAAAGTGTACGGGTTCGGTGACCGCCCCCAAGGGTTGCCATTTGTACGGGTTCGGTGACCGCCCTCAAGGGTCCCTTAGTGGAATCACGGCATCTTGCATTGTGCGAGGGCGTGAGGAGATTACGGTGGCCCTAGTGGCTTCTTGGGGAGCATTGTGCCTCCACACCGCTCCAAACGGAGATTAGCATCCGCAAGGGTGTGAACTTCGGGATACATCGTCGTCTCCGCGTGCCTCGGTTATCTCTTACCCGAGCCCTTTACTTATGCACTATACTTTGTGATAGATATATTGTGTCTTGTCATATATCTTGCTATCACCTAGTTGTTTATCTTGCTTAGCATAAGTTATTGGTGCACATAGGTGAGCCTAGTTGTTGTAGGTTTTGTGCTTGACAAATTAACCGCTAGGTTTATTCCGCATTTGTTCAAGCCTAAACCGTAATTATTTTAAAGCACCTATTCACCCCCCCCCTCTAGGCGACATCCACGATCTTTCAGGTGCCCCGGAGAGGCACGGGAAGGAGGGGTCGGAAGATGCCCGCTGGCTCGGATGCCCAACAACAAGGAGACACGGCTCGGACTGCGGTCTCTTTTGCCGTTCCCGTGTGGACTATCCGTCCATCTACGTCAACTGTCCAGGTTGCAGATCCTCTGGTTGCTCTGACTGCCCCGCCATCTATGCTCTTCGCTACCCATCACGTCCCGGAGGACCCTGTGAGCGCGGCTAAGGAAGCCGTTCGTCAGGCAGGGCTGATGATGGAGCGAACGAAGGCAACATACGAGGCCAGCATGGCTGCTTACAACGCTAGTTCAGCCCTTCGGACCAGTGTCCAGATATGTCCTTTCCGACTGATTGCTATTCTGTTAAGATCCTTGATCTGAAAACCGCTGCTTTGTTCGTAAGATGACATGCTGCTTTGTTCGTAAGATGATGTTCCACCCACTGGGTGTTCTAGATCTTGTAACGTAGCTCTTGTGATCCAATCAGTCCGGCTGTGGCGATTGGACCAATGGGGGCACGCGGAGTGCACCCGCTGGGTGTAGTCCCCGAGGCCATGGTCGACTGAGGGCACTCGGCTATGGTCTTAGAACTTATGTTGTTGTCTTGTTTTGAACTCGTCCCACTCGTGCGGGATGGATCCGGTCGAGTGGGAACCGGTGGGGGCACGCTGAGTGCACCCACTGGGTGTAGTCCCCGATGCTACTGTTGAGTGTTTGACTCGGCAGTAGCCTTAGAATTCTCTTGTCGTAACACTTTGCTCTCTACAGTTTTCCAAGTGTCTTAATTTTTATTGATTGGTTTGTCTTCTTTCCGGACTGTAGAAATCTTGTGAGTTTGGAGCTCAATTCACGGATCTTGCGAAGAAGCAGATCCAACTCAATCTTGATTTGGGGCTGGCCAGGGAACACTTGCAGAAAGCCAAAGATGAAGCGTCTGGTATGAAAAGTACAGAACTCGTCGATTGTATTTGAACGAGTGTGCCATGGATATCCTTGGGTTCATCTGTTTGGCACTGTCTCTTGCAGATCAAATGAAGGCAACTTTGGAGCAGAAGGATCTTGACCTGGCGGCAGCACAGCAGAAGGCGCAGGAGAAAACTGAACTTGCCGAACAGAAGCTGGCTTTAGTCGGCAAGCTAGAAGAAGAGAATGCCAAGCTGAAGGCCTCCCTTGACGAGGCCAACAAAGAGGTAACGCGACTGAAAAAGGCCAATCTTGCTCTAGACGAGAAGGTAGGGGATCTCTCACGAAAGAAAAATGGGTTGGAGACTTATTTGGGTGACCTCGCCACTACTAGAAAAAAGGTTGTTAGTGGCGTACCTATTTTGGCCATTAATGGCGCACTATAGGTGCGCCACTATTACCACACCACTAGTAACAAATACTAATGGCGCACCACCTGGTGCGCCATTACTATCCAAGACACTAATGGCGCACCTAAAGTGCGCCATTACTAGGCATCGAAGTGTGCCACTGCTGTTACTCCAAAGGAGCCATGTGTACCTTGTGCTCTGGATTACTAATGGCGCACTTCCTGATAATGCGCAACTGTTGTGTTTATCTTTGTGCGCCACTAAAGTGCAATATGGTGCGTCACTACTATGAATATTAGGAATTATTATTTTTTGCTTTTCTGATATTTGCACAGGTTACAAAATACATTACAACACAGAATATAAACATCACAACATATAAAAAACAGATTTATCGAATACAATAGAAGATTAGTCTCCGAATACAATTCATCATATTAGTCTCTAAATTCAAAATACCGAACAAAGTTAGAACATTACAAGTCTCGAGACCGCGAGTAGAGAGTTTATCTTCACATTACAAATCAATATCTAAACTACCATCACATAGAAGAGGGTTGCGGTCACGATGAGCATCATCGCGATGAAACTGATCTTCATCTGGTTCCTCCTCCGCTCCCTCCTCTCTCCCGCTAGATAGTGCGCGTATCTAGCTTCCGCCTCCGCCCTAGTGGTGTACCCTTTGTAACTGTTACCGCTGAAACGGTGAACCTGTCTCAGACACTCCTCCCAGTCGTCGTAGACTCCGGTAACCTCACCCTTGTACACGACATACGACGGCATCTCTATGCACTAGACAAACAAAACGTTAGTAGCAATTCACAGATAATATATAAGCAATATATAAGTATGCTACAAAAGGACCGGAAGAGAAAAGCAACACATTAATAGCACGATTCATGGTCCTACTAATAAATAGCATCGATTACATATAAATTGAACGACTGTCCAAACTAAAGAGACATACAAGTTCATTAAAGTTTAATTACAACATGAGCTAATCGATATTTCAAAACTACATAGCATCAATACTGCTTTCGACTCGACTCAGGGACCAGAGCGTGGATGAAGCCGCCGTCTTTCGTGCTGGTCATGAATGTGCGGTCGTTGTCAGCCTGCATTTGTAGCGTTGTATCTATTTCATTGCTGGACGGTTGATATTTGAGGTAGAACTTCCCCGGGGTACTAAGGACATCTTGATAGATGATTTCCGCAAACTCCGACTAGATGCGAAAGAATTCTTGTCTGATGTCCTTGTCGTGGATTGCCGACAAGTGTGTGGCCCGTGCTTTGAGATCATTTGGTAGCATAAGGTGATTATGGTTCCGTACGATCGCCCGCATGTGATGGAGAGCGTAGTAGGCATCCTTCTGACTTGCCAGGCGGCTGCTTGACGCAGGGGAACGTCGTTACGTGGGTGAACATGTGCCTGTCGTACCTACAAATTGGCCTCTTGAAGGTGCCTCTAGATTTGGCGTAGTCGGGGAGAGCATCATCAAGAACTTTCTTCAAATTTGTGTAGTCTTTCTTCGACTGACGGTCCGTGTCGAAATACGTGGCCATGGAATATTTCGGGCTTAAGAGGATGAGTGTGCAATGTGTACCACTGCACAAAACACGGAAAGTTAGAAAAAAAAGAATGATCGAAATCTAAGAAATCATATGTTACGGGGCGGTGAGGAGATGACTTACTTGGAAAAGTAAGGCACGAGGAAGTTATCCTTATCTGGGTTCTATAGAATGATGCCTTCGAGGTATGAACTCGCGACTTGCCGGTCCCCAGCGCTACCCAAGATCTTGGCACGCATGTAGAAGGGGTCGACTATCACGATGTTCGAGGTCTGGTCTCTAATGATCCGCATCTCCATACCGAGCGAAAATAGCTGAATGAAGGTGTAGTGCAGCTGTTGAAGGTTAAACATAGCGAAGATGTCATCAAACCGCAGGACGATCATATGCCCGATGGTGCTATCGACAAAGCCCTTGCCCTCTGGCACCTTGGCCACGAAAACCGGGTATGCCATATCATTCTTGGAGAGACGCCGCTTCTCCATATAAAGAACACAGTCATGCAGACTCCGCATAGCATCGGTTGCAGCATTGAGCAGATTAGTCGGTAGCATCGGCCTACCCGCCACATGCACCCTCCTCGAGATATCCTTAGGTATTGGTGGCCCGTCATGAGCACGGATCGTACTCGGTGCCGGCTGGATCGCACCCTTGTTATTTTTTCTTTTCTGTCCCTTCTGCTTCTTCTGTTGTAATGGGATCGAGTTCTTCTCAGAGACCACCTTCTTGAGTGTGTTGGGGCTGATAATATTTCGCACCTAGGCTATTTGAGTATCGGTGAAGGCGGCAGCTGGAGGCGTCTCCTGAGAACTGAACGCCAGACGATGCCTGTTGCAATTGGGTTTCTCCGCGGTACCAGCTAGATCGCGATCGTCTTTTGCAGGGTTGGGTTCTTGAGAAGGAGGCCCCAATAATTCGTCACCGTACCCATGTTCGTTGATGTACTTATCGACGTTGGAAAATGTACCGACGTCGTCGTCCGGATCCTGTGCCATATGCATGTCTGGATCAGCTGAGGCGGTAGCGTTGCGGCGGTCTTGCCATGGCTTGGCGCCGGCACGACTGGCGGTGTTGTCTGTGGGGTGGTGTCCCCCGCCCCCAAACGAATCTGGCTCTTTTGCCAAAGCATGGACCATTTTAAGGAGGCGCTGAGGGTCACCACATCATCTTTGTCGACCCAGGGGGTCGATACGGAGGTAACAAGTCGTCGCAGCCCCGCAGCACCCGAACCAGTTGAATCCTATACACGGTGGGTGGCATCGGAGTACCGTGGAACATGCAGTTGCCCGGTTCAACGATTTTGGCCTTGGCGACATCGATCAACTCGCCGTCCATGAAGTGCAGGAGAGTGCATGGAACGTTGGCGGCGCCCTGCGAAAACATGTAGGGTGTCAGGGATGCCCAGTCCAAGGCAAGGAGATGAAGTCATCGGCCGAGGCTTAGTTACCGTGATGGCGTCGAGCTCGGCCAATGTCGAGGCACCACCGACGGCGGGCGTGCAACTGACAGAGGGGCTGCTTGCTGCCGAGGTGCCGACCGGTGTATTCTTCCCACACCCGGGTGCATTAAGCTCCAATGCCGGCGCCGACGTCGGAGACACAAATGTCGCCTCCGCCGGAGACACCAATGTTGGCGCGTTGTGCGAGTTGCTGCCCGTGAAGCTGGGAATCGGGAGCGTCCCCTGTTGGCCGCCCGCAATCCACCCCATAGCCCCTCAAGCAAGGAAGGCATAATGGCGGTAATCGTCGCTCCCACTTGGTCTCGCACTTGCTCTTGGACCATCTCCGGAATCCGCGCCACTTGTGCCTTGAGTTCTTTAACCTCGCGCTCCTGGCTTTCCGTCTTTCTCTCCTTTCGCCCATCCTTATAGTATTTCGACCATTTTGTGGACAAGCCTTTTGTCGGCCACACGGCCAGCTGACGACGACATACTGAACTTATCCTTGTGTTTCATTACGTTCAACGCCCTATTTAAAGTGGTGTTTTAAGGGGCAGACGGGGAGCCGGCGCTACTGCTTTCAGTTTCCCACGAAAGGAACGTGAACCATTTAGAAATTTGGCATCATTAATTAGAATGCAACCATATGGAGCTAATTACGTGGGGGTGTATTCCTTACCAGAACAAGCTCAAGCGCCTTCACCTTCGGATCCGTGGTAAGCTCCTTTGTTTTCGGGTCCACCTTGTACCGAGCCCTGACAAAGTTCCTAGTCTCCTTTTCAGGGTATTTATCGAAGAGGGGCGGTAGGCCTTGCTCGGCACGCTCCGCGTCCTCCTTGTCCCATTTAGGTTCCGCCACACTGTAACCGCCGGGACCGAGTGTGTGGACCCCTAAGTTCAAGTCCCGCATATGTTTCCCCCACTGACTTGATTCCGCGGATGCGTCGCTCTCGCACTTGATCTTGAACTCCAGGTAGTCAGCTTTGCTGATCGAAGGATTTTTCTCCTTGATCTTCTCATAACTATCACCTCTTAGAATCCTTCTCTTCACCGTGGCCCTTCAAGTAGCCAGGGCCATGCTCATCTTCGTGAGGGTGGCACTGTTCACTTTATTCCCTAAGAGGCGTGTGTTTGCGAACTCACCGGGGAACTTGTATCGTTCATGCAGCTTCGTGAAGAGGAGGTTGCGCAAATTCCCTCGGTCATGGTGCCTTAGGTTCTCGGTGTTGATCGAGACGGTGCTCCGGAGTGCACCTGAGTTGTCCCGCGTACCCACTGACTAATTCTTTGGGCGCCATTGGATGCCCACTGGAGGACACTTCAGTAAATTCCTCCTTGATGGTGCCGAGCACGTTCGGCTGCCGGTCCTTCCGTTGCCTCTTCGGTTGGCTGCCATCTATGCGTTCGCTGCCATCATCAGTGGTGGCATCCCCGGCGGCACCATCGTTAGTGGTGTCATCCCCGATGCCACTAGGGGTTGTGTAGTCGGGATCGGTGTCTTGCACGGCGTCCTCATAGCGGTGAGGTTCTTCCTCCATCTCCTCGGACAGCTCCCAGAATGGCTTGCCCGAACCGTCGGCCTCATCGTTGTCGGCCATGTTCGCTCTAAATAGGAAAAAAGGCTACTAGAGTTATTGGATGAGATAAGGGTAGTATCTATTCTTCTCAGATTTAGAGGAATATTTCTGTTTCAGTTGAGAATCGGGCACCTTCTAGGTCAAGAAAATTGGGTATGACCTTTGCTAATTTTCTTGACCTAGGAGTGCCCCATTCTCAACCGAAACGGAAATTAATCAACATTTCAGGAGAAAGGGGCCATTTCACATCAGAAGCTGCCAGCATTGGAATCAGAAGCTGCCAGCATTGGAATCATTTCATAAAATAATTTTATCAAGCATCCACATCCACTTGAATCAATAGAGCAAACGGATCATTTCATCTAGCTCATGCCAGGCAATCAACCAAACCAAATATTTTGTAATTAGTACACCTCATACACTAATGCTCCCAGCTGTGCTAACCACTTAACCAACAAAGACTCGACTCTTGTCATATATCAATGTCTTCGAGAATTTGTGAACAAACACAATGTATTAATATTTTTCAGTTGAGCAATTTATTTAAGTTCCCAAGTCAATTTATTTAAGTTCCCCACTCTATTATAAATACATACATAAATATCTTGAGATAAATGCAGCAACAGTGGCAATTGATATGCCGGTGAAAAACAAACAGAGGATGCTCATTCATTCTTCAAACACCACCCTACGACTCAACTGCTCATTCATTGTTCAAACTCTTCCTGGTCATGGACAACCAACATATGCAGTGATCATTCATGATTGCCTTGTAAGTAAACAATATATCCCAGAGTTGGTTTATGATGCTAAACTAAATCTCAACTTGGTTGTAGCAGACAAAAATGATCATCAAAGGCGTTGAAATCTGAGCCTCAGCAAGCTCCAGTCCTACATCAAACTTTAGGCTAGCCAAGTGTTCATTCTCTTTAGTTGTTACCTCACTATGCATATATGTTGAGGAAAATGCAATAAAGAGTCTTTGAGATGTCTGCACAAGAAGATGACACGTCAACCAATATGAAGCAGCAGCAGGGAGCAGCGCGCGAAACGTTGAACTTTTCGTGCGCCAACGGCCATCCAGCGCTTGGCGCCAAGCCGGCAACCAATTATGCACAACAAGTACGTGATTCTACTGTACTTTGCTAACCTAGCTACCAGGGACGCTCTACACAAGGCAGACATGCATATACGGCTACTACTGCCACGCTATTGCTCCCATCCCACCAGACGAGAACTCCAGCTTCTACTCTGTTCCTCATCAGTTCTAGCCAGGATGCAACACCACGACATGTATGCTAGCGCCAAACAGTTAGGTCGCATATAACAATCTATCCTCGCCCAGTGCCTACATGATGAGCAAAAGCAAGAATGAATCTGAAGCCGGCTGTACCAGCCCAGCCCATCACAACAAACTGAGCTCTAGCTTCTACTAAATTCCATCATTTTCTACCCTGCAACACCATGACATGTATGCAAGCACCGAATAATTAGATCCAACTCGTAGCTTGACGCCTATGCAACAAGCAAGAGCATCAAATCGAAGCAACCTGAGCACAGATAACTAAACTTGGAGCATGGAAATGGATATCCAATTCAAGCAGCCACCGAACATCACTTATCCTCAAGATATAGGGATATTTAAGGGGGGTTAGGAGGGATTATACCTGCGGCGTGAAAGAGTCCTACATGTGAGCAAAGCGGGCTCGGAGGAGAGCTCGCCGGAGCGAATTGTCGACGGAGTCCGCCGGGCCGAGGAGAAAGCCGGTGGCGGGGAAGGCGTCGCGGGGGCGTACGGCGTCCTGCGGCTTGTTCGGGGAGATGTAGTCGAGGGAGGTTGAGTGCTTGGGCATGTCGGTGTGGCACGAGGTCGACGGTTGCCACGGCGGTGCGAGGTGGCCGGCAACAGGCGCGTCGTGCGCGGGTTGCCGACGCAGAGCTGGGGAGAGGGGAAGGCGGAGAGGGCGAGGGGAAGCGCGAGGGGGCAAGTGGGGAGGGGGGCCCGAGGAGGCAGGGCGGCGGCGCAGGTAGGGGCGGACGTGCAGTGGGTCGGGGCGGCGACGCAGGTCGGGGGCAGCAGGTCGAGGGCTGAGATAGGTGTGAGATTGGGGATTTGGGATATTTTAGTGGGGGCGGGGGAGGTTAGCAATGGCGCACCTTTTAGGGGTGCGCCATAAACACCGTGATAGCAATGGCGCACCTTCCCTTGGTGCGCATTACTAACTCTTTTTTTGGATTTTTAGTTGCATGTAATAATTTAAGATTTGAGATAAAAGAAAAGGAAAATGCAAATGGAGTGATAAAACCATTATGCAAAGATTTAGAATTAGATGACATGGTTGAAATCAAGTGATACATGTAATAATTTAGTTGCATGTAATAATTGAGCTTGCCACTGACACACACACGCAGCCGACACGTCGTGATTCGATCTTAGCTATCTTTTCACAATCTTCTTGCCCTTCTTTCTCGCGGTTGAATAATTTAGCCCCGGAACCCCTTGAGTTCTTCTCTTGAACGGACGTCCTTTAGGTATGGTGGTCCTGCTTTTTCTTGTGGTGTATGGTACTTCATCGTCGTCGTCATCTTCCATCTTCGGATCACCGTACTTGTCGAAGTCTTACTCATTGGCGACTCCATCCATTCCGATGATGTTCCTTTTGCCTCTCCTCACGACAACACGACTGGGCTTTGACGGGTCTGTAATGAAGAAGCGTTGGTCCACTTGGGAAGTCAGTACCCATGGCTCATTTTTCACGGTTATGTTTGCGCCCGTGGTCTTGGATTTTGCTTCGGGTATAACCATGGTGGTGAAATACCGGTCTTCTGTTAGGACGCTCTTGGCCCATCTGACATGGAACATCGGGACCTTCTCTCAAGTGTAGCTCAGCTCCCAGATCTCCTCGATCCTTCCGTAGTATCTGTCCTTGTCGTTACCGGTGTAGGATCCCATCGTTACCTCGGAGATCTGATAATCGCTCTTCATGTCCTTTTCCTCGGTGTAGAATGTGTAGCCGTTGATATCGTACGCCTCATAGGTCATCAGGTTGTGCTCTGCGCCCTGTGACAAGGCAAAATATGAGTTTTTCTTCCGTGGAAGAATCCTCATGTAAAGGGTACGACAGAAGCTTCTCCTTGAACCAACGCGTGAAACATGAGTTGTGCTCTTTGATTATATCTCTGTCCGTCCTCTGTTGGCCTCAGTCATTGTATGTCTTCTCAATAAAGGTTGTGTGCTCTACCACCCAAGGATCGACCACGTCTATGTGTTGTAGTGCGACTAGTTTTGCTCTTTCAAAGTCGGCGAGTCGACCCTTGAAGTCGACATGCATTTTGCGGCGACCCTCACGGTGACCCCATCCAGCGAGCCTGCCGAGGTGCCTGTTGACGGGAAGACCAACGGGGTTCTCGATGCCTATATAATTCGTGCAATAGGGGATGCACTCTTCGGTCAGAATGCCCTTGGCTATGCTTCCATCTGGACGTGCCCTGTTGCGAATGTATCCTTTGATGACACCATTCATCCTTTCGAATGACATCATGTTGTGCAGGAACATCGGCCCGAGTTGGATGATATCCTCCACGATATGGACCAGCAGATGCACCATAACATCGAAGAATGCGGGCGAGAAGTACATCTCAAGCTCGCATAGTATCACCACGATATCTTCCTGTAGCCTTCTGAGTTGCCTCACGCCAACCGACTTCCGAGAGATGACGTTGAAAAAGTTGCATAGGCCAAATAGCGTTTCATGGACGTGCGCGTCCATGATCCCACGGATTGCAACTGGAAGTATCTGCGTCATCAGCATGTGACAGTCATGAGACTTCATCTCGCTGAACTTCTGCTTCGCTGAGTCTAGGTATCTGCTTATCTTCCCCACGTAACTGTAAGGAAGTTTTACTCCTAAGAGGCAGGTGGAAAACTGCTCGATCTCCTTCTGACTTAGAGTGAAGCACACGGGAGGGTAGTCATATTTGCCTTTGGGACGACTTTCCGTGTCCTTCGCCTCATCATCATCATCATCATCATCATCATTAGGGCATTTTGCATGAAGCTCCTCCCTGATGCCCATTGATTGCAAGTCTGCCCTTGCTTTCGGCCCATCTTTGGTCCTCTCTAGCATGTTGAGCAGGGTACCAAGCAGACTCTCACACACGTTCTTCGTGATATGCATGACATCAAGGCTGTGAGGCACACGGAGGATCTTCCAGTACTTCAAGTCCTAGAAAACAGACCTCGTTTTCCATACCTTCAGCAGCGGCTCTGGCTCCTTTCGCTTCTTTCCCGGCGGTGGGCACTCTTTCCAAATTTTGAACAGCTCGTCTATTTCTTCGCCGCTCCTCGTACGTGGGGTTCTTCGGGGTTCGGTTTCACCATCGAACAGATCCTTGCGTTTTCTCCATGCGTCATCGTCGCGAAGCCACCTTCGATGTCCCATGAACACGGTTTTCGAAGACCCGGGATCTCTATGTAGCTGGCGATACGTTGTGTCATCCATGCACCTGACGCATGCACAAAATCCATGGACCACCTGCCCCGCGACATATCCGTAACCGAGATAGTCGTGCACCGTCGTGGGCAGTGCGGCTCTCATAGGGAAATATTCTTTCGCTGCGGCATCCCACATATTGGCTGGCGTTTTCCACAGCGTGTCTAGCTCCTCTTTCAGCAGCCCCAGATACAGATTGATGTCGTTCCCTGGTTGTTTCGGCCCTTCAATT
Source organism: Secale cereale (assembly GCA_902687465.1). Classification (NCBI taxonomy): domain Eukaryota; kingdom Viridiplantae; phylum Streptophyta; class Magnoliopsida; order Poales; family Poaceae; genus Secale; species Secale cereale. The sequence goes on from LR738715.1 coordinate 173,458,642, forward strand.
AGCTTACTCATGTGAATGTACTTCCTCTTCATGCACATCCAGGGGGGAAGGTTGTACATCCACACAAACACAGGCCAGGTGCTATGTGTGCTTCTCTGACTACCAAACGGATTGACTCCATCGGTGCTCGCGCCCAGCACGATGTTCCTTGGATCGTCCCCAAATTCTGGGTGTTCGGAGTTCAACGCTTGCCACTAGCTCACATCCTTAGGGTTGTTGGGGAACGTTGCATGGGAATTTTTTTTTTCCTACGTTCACCAAGATCAATCTAGGAGATGCTACTACTAGAGGAGAGTTGGATCCACGTACCCTTGTAGATCGCTAAGCGGAAGCGTTAAGAACGCGGTTGATGGAGTCGTACTCGCCGCGATTCAGATCGCCGAAGATCCTAGCACCGAAGCAACGGTGCCTCCGCGTTCTTCACACGTACGGCTCGGGGACGTCTCCTCCTTCTTGATCCAGCAAGGGGTGGAGGAGAGGTTGATGGAGAGACCGGCAGCACGACGGCGTGGTGGTGATGGTGGAGAAGAATTCCAGCAGGGCTTCGCCTAAGCACCGCGGGAGATGAAGATGTTATGGGAGAGGGAGGGCAGCACCGAGGCACAAACGTGTGTTGGCTGCCCTCCTTCTACCTCTCTATATATAGGGGGAAGGAGGAGAGGGGGGCGCCCTAGGGTTTCCCCTAGGGGGGCCGGCGGCCAGGGCAGGGGGGGGCGGCGGCCAAGGGCCAGGCCCTAGGGTTTCCCCCCCCCCAGGTGCCTTGCCCCCCAAGCCAGGGGGGGTGCGGCAGCCCTAGGAGGGTCCACCTCCCCTTGCGCATGAGGAGAGGGCCCAGGGGGGCGCACAGCCCTATGAGGGCTGTGGTGTCCCCCCTTGTGGCCCATTAGGCCCAGAACCACTTCCGGGACCCCCGAAACCCTTTTCGGTAATCCGCCGATTTCCCGATGCTCCCCGGAACACTTCCGGACTCCGAAACCTTTCATCCTATATATCAATCTTCGTCTCCGGACCATTCCGGAGACCCTCGTCACGTCCGGGATCTCATCCGGGACTCCGAACAACCTTCGGTAACCATGCACTGTTCTCACTAACAACCCTAGCGTCACCGAACCTTAAGTGTGTAGACCCTGCGGGTTCGGAAACCATGTGGACATGACCGAGACACTCCCAGGTCAATAACCAATAGCGGGATCTGGATACCCATATTGGTTCCCACACGTTTCTCGATGATCTCATCGGATGAACCACGATGTCAAGGATTCAGGCAATCCCGTATACAGTTCCCTTTGTCTCGTCGGTATGTTACTTGCCCGAGATTCGATCGTCGGTATCCCTATACCTAGTTCAATCTCGTTACCGGCAAGTCTCTTTACTCGTTACTGTAATACATAATCCCGTGACCAACTACTTAGTCACTTTGAGCTCATTGAGATGACGTATTACCGAGTGGGCCCGGAGATACCTCTCCGTCACACGGAGTGACAAAACCCAGTCTCGATCCATGTCAACTCAACAGACACCCTCGGAGATACCTGTAGAGTACCTTTATAGTCACCCAGTTACGTTGTGACGTTTGGCACACACAAAGCACTCCTACGGTGTCAGTGAGTTACATGATCTCATGGTCATAGGAACTTATACTTGACATGCAGAAAACTATAGCGATAACTGACACGATCAAAAGCTATGTTTAACGTTTGGGTCTCGTCCATCACATCATTCTCCTAATGATGTGATCCCGTTATCAAATGACAACTCATGTCTATGACCTGGAAACCGCGGTCATCTTTGATCAACGAGCTAGTCCTGTAGAGGCTCACTAGGGACACAAAGTCTGTCTATTCATCCACACCTGTATTTGAGTTTCCAATCAATACAGTTATAGCATGGATAATAAACGATTATCATGAACAAGGAAATATAATAATAACTCTTTTATTATTGCCTCTAGGGCATATTTCCAACAGTCTCCCACTTGCACTAGAGTCAATAATCTAGCATTACAAGGTAATGAATCTAACACCCATAGAGTCTTGGTGTTGATCATGCTTAGCCCGTGGAAGAGGCTTAGTCAACGGATCTGCAACATTCAAATCCGTGTGTACTTTGCAAATACTTATGTCCTCCTCCTTGACCGAATCGCGGATGGAATTGAAGCGTCGCTTTATGTGTCTGGTCCTCTTGTGAAACCTTGGTTCCTTGGCTAGAGCAATGGCACCAGTGTTGTCACAGAACAGAGTCATTGGGTTCAGTGCACTAGGCACAACTCCAAGATCTGTCATGAACTCCTTCATCCAGACACCTTCCTTTGCCGCCTCCGAGGCAGCTATATACTCCGCTTCACATGTAGAATCAGCTACCACGCTCTGCTTGGAACTGCACCAGCTTACCGCTCCCCCGTTGAGAATATATACGCATCCGGTTTGAGACTTAGAGTCATCCGGATCAGTGTCAAAGCTTGCATCGACGTAACCCTTTACGACGAGCTCTTGATCACCTCCATAAACGAGAAACATCTCCTTAGTCCTTTTCAGGTACTTTAGGATATTCTTGACCACTGTCCAGTGAACCATACCAGGATTACTTTGAAACCTTCCGGCCATACTTATGGCAAGGCTGACATCTGGTCTTGTGCACAGCATTGCATACATGATAGAGCCTATGGCTGAAGCATAGGGGACGACACTCATCTTTTCTCTATCTTCCGCAGTCACTGGGCATTGAGTCTTACTCAACTTTGTACCTTGCAATACCGGCAAGAACCCCTTCTTGGATTGATCCATTTTGAACTTCTTCAAAACTTTATCAAGGTATGTACTTTGTGAAAGTCCTATCAAGCGTCTTGATCTATCTCTATAGATCTTGATGCCCAATATGAAAGCAGCTTCACCGAGATCCTTCATCGAAAAACTCTTGTTCAAATACCCCTTCACGCTATCCAAAAATTCTATATTGTTTCCAATCAGCAATATGTCATCCACATATAATATTAGAAACGCTATAGAGCTCCCACTCACTTTCTTGTAAATACAAGCTTCATTGTAAACTCGTATAAACCCAAACGCTTTGATCACCTCATCAAAACGAAGATTCCAACTCCGAGATGCTTGCACCAGCCCATAAATGGAACGCTGGAGCTTGCATACTTTGTCAGCATTCTCTGGATCGACAAAACCTTCTGGTTGCATCATATACAACTCTTCCTTAAGAAAACCGTTAAGGAACGCTGTCTTGACATCCATCTGCCAAATTTCATAATCGAAATATGCAGCTATTGCTAACATGATTCGGACGGATTTAAGCATCGCTACGGGTGAGAAAGTCTCATCGTAGTCAATCCCTTGAACTTGTGAAAAACCCTTTGCCACAAGTCGAGCTTTATACACGGTGACATTACCGTCAGCGTCCGTCTTCCTCTTAAAAATCCATTTATTCTGAATGGCCTTCCGCCCTTCAGGTAATACTTCCAAAGTCCATACTTTGTTTTCATACATGGATCCCATCTCGGATTTCATGGCCTCTAACCATTTGTCGGAATCCGGGCCCACCATCGCTTCTCCATAGCTCGTAGGTTCACCGTTGTCTAACAACATGACCTCCAAGACAGGGTTACCATACCACTCAGGTGCAGTGCGTACCCTTGTCGACCTACAAGGTTCGGTAGTAACTTGATCAGAAGCTCCTTGATCATCATCATTGGCTTCCTCTTCAACCTCTGCAGGCTCCACAAAAACATCTTTCTGTGCTGCGCTACTCTCTGGTTGAAGCAGAGGTTCAATAACCTCATCAAGTTCTACCTTCCTCCCACTCAATTCTTTCGAGAGAAACTCTTTCTCGAGAAAGGACCCGTTCTTAGCGACAAACACTTTGCCCTCGGATCTGAGATAGAAGGTGTACCCAACTGTTTCTTTTGGGTATCCTATGAAGACACATTTGTCCGCTTTGGGTTCGAGCTTTTCTGGCTGAAGCCTTTTGACATAAGCATCGCAACCCCAAACCTTGAGAAAAGACAACTTAGGTTTCTTACCAAACCACAGTTCATACGGTGTTGTCTCAACGGACTTAGATGGAGCCCTATTTAAAGTGAATGCTGCTGTCTCTAACGCATATCCCCAAAACGATAGTGGCAAATCGGCAAGAGACATCATAGAACGTACCATATCTAATAGGGTTCGATTACGACGTTCGGACACACCATTACGCTGTGGTGTTCCAGGTGGTGTCAACTGTGAAACAATTCCACATTTTCTTAAGTGATCACCAAACTCATAACTCAGATATTCTCCCCCTCGATCAGATCGTAGGAACTTGATCTTCTTGTTACGATGTTTTTCAACTTCACTCTGAAATTGCTTGAACTTTTCAAAAGTTTCAGACTTATGCTTCATCAAGTAAATATACCCATATCTACTTAAGTCGTCAGTGAAGGTGAGAAAATAACGATATCCACCGCGCGCCGTTACACTCATCGGACCGCACACATCAGTATGTATGATTTCCAATAAGTCACTTGCCCGTTCCATTGTCCCTGAAAACGGGGTCCTTGTCATCTTGCCCATGAGGCACGGCTCGCACGTGTCAAGTGATTCAAAATCAAGAGACTCCAAAAGTCCATCAGCATGGAGCTTACTCATGCGTTTCACGCCGATATGACCCAGACGGCAGTGCCACAAGAAAGTGGTATTATCATTATCAACTCTACATCTTTTGGCATCAATGTTATGAACATGTGTATCATCACTATCGAGATTCAATAAGAATAAACCCCTAACTTCGGGTGCATGACCATAAAAGATATTACTCATATAAATAGAACAACCATTATTCTCTGATTTAAATGAGTAACCGTCTCGCAATAAACAAGATCCAGATATAATGTTCATGCTTAACGCAGGCACTAAATAAAAATTATTCAGGTTCATAACTAATCCCGATGGTAATCGAAGAGCGAGCGTGCCGACGGCGATCACATCAACCTTGGAACCATTTCCCACGCGCATCGTCACTTCGTCCTTCGCCAGCCTCCGTTTATTCCGCAGTTCCTGTTTAGAGTTGCAAATGTGAGCAACCGAACCGGTATCAAATACCCAGGCACTACAACGAGAGTTGGTAAGGTACACATCAATAACATGTATATCACATATACCTTTGTTGTTGTTGGCCCCCTTCTTGTCCGCCAGATACTTGGGGCAGTTCCGCTTCCAGTGGCCGTTCCCCTTGCAATAGAAACACTCAGTCTCTGGCTTGGGCCCAGCCTTGGGTTTCTTCACTGGATTAGCAACTGCTTTGCCACCCTTCTTAGAGTTACCCTTCTTGCCCTTGCCATTCTTCTTGAAACTGGTGGTTTTATTGACCATCAACACTTGATAGTCCTTCTGGATGTCTGCCTCAGCGACTTTCAGCATCAAAAACAGCTCGGCGATGGTCTTGTTCATCCCTTGCATGTTATACTGCTGCACGAAGCTCTTGTAGCTTGGAGGGAGTGACTGGAGAATTCTGTCAATGATAGCCTCATCCGGGAACACAAGTCCCAGATCAGCTATGCGGGTATAGTACCCAGACATCTTCAGTAAGTGCTCACTGACAGACGAATTCTCCTCCATCTTGCAAGCAAAGAATTTATCGGTGGTCTCATACCTCTCGATCTTAGCATTCTTCTCAAAGATGAACTTCAACTCCTGGTACATCTCATATGCACCATGACGTTCAAAACGCCTTTGAAGTCCTCCTTCCAAGCCGTACAACATGGCACACTGCACTATCGAATAGTCATCCGAACGTGTCTGCCAGACGTTCAAAACGTCTGCAGGGGCTGTAGGAGCGGGGGGGGTCACCTAGCGGTGCATTTAGGACATAAACCTTTTGGGCAGCTGTGAGGATGATCCTCAGATTGCGGAGCCAGTCCACAAAGTTGCTCCCGTCATCTTTCAGTTTAGCTTTCTCTAGGAACGCATTAAAATTCAGGGGAGCTACTGCGCGAGCCATCTACAACAAAAGATTTGCAAAGACATTTTAGACTATTGTTCATGATAAGTGAGTTACTACCTAATCAAATTACTCAAATTGACATCCCTCTGGTCATTCGAGCGTGACATGATCCAAATTCACCAACCCAAGTCCGATCATCACGTGAGATGAGGTGGTGTCAATGGTGAACATCAACATGTTGATCATATCTACTATATGACTCATGCTCGACCTTTCGGTCCTCCGTGTTCCGAGGCCATGTCTGTACATGCTAGGCTCGTCAAGTCTAACCCGAGTGTTCTGCATGTGCAAAACTGGCTTGCACCCGTTGTATGCGAACGTAGAGTCTATCACACCCGATCATCACGTGGTGCTTCGAAACGACGAACCTTCGCAACGGCGCACACTCGGGGGGAACACAATTTTATCTTGAAATTTTAGTGAAGGATCATCTTATAATGCTACCGTCGTCCTAAGCAAAATAAGATGCATAAAAGGATTAACATCACATGCAAATCATAAGTGACATGATATGGCCATCAACTCATGCTTTTGATCTCCATCTCCAAAGCACCGGCATGATCTCCATCGTCACCGGCGCCACACCATGATCCCCATCATCATGATCTCCATCATCGTGTCGCCATCGGGGTTGTCGGCGCCCACCATGCTCTTACTAGTATTGCTACCGTTTAGCGATAAAGTAAAGCATTACAAAGCGCTTAATGATTGACACGCAGGTCATACAAAAATTAAAGACAACCCTATGGCTCCTGCCGGTTGCCGTATGCATCGACATGCAAGTCGATATTAACTATTACAACATGATCATCTCATACATCAAATATATCCCATCATGTCATTGGCCATATCATATCACATACATACCCTGCAAAAACAAGTTAGACGTCCTCTAATTTGTTGTTGCATGTTTTACGTGGCTGCTATGGGTATCTAGCAAGAACGCTTCTTACCTACGCAAAGCCACAATGGTGATATTCAAGTTGCTATTTAACCTTCTACAAGGACCTCCTTGTTCTATTCCGATTCAACTAAGATAGGAGAGACAGACACCCGCCAGCCATCTTATGCAACAAAAGTCACATGTCTGTCGATGGAACCGGTCTCATGTACGTGGACATGTAAAGTTGGTCCGGGCCGCTTCATCCCATAATACCGCTGAATCAAGAAAGACTAAGGAGGGCAGCAATTTAAACATCAACGCCCACAAACCCTTTTGTGTTCTACTCGAGAAAGCATCTACGCAAGATCCTAGCTCATGATGCCACTGTTGGGGAACGTTGCATGGGAAAAAAAAATTTCCTACGTTCACCAAGATCAATCTAGGAGATGCTACTACGAGAGGAGAGTTGGATCCACGTACCCTTGTAGATCGCTAAGCGGAAGCGTTAAGAACGCGGTTGATGGAGTCGTACTCGCCGCGATTCAGATCGCCGAAGATCCTAGCACCGAAGCAACGGTGCCTCCGCGTTCTTCACACGTACGGCTCGGGGACGTCTCCTCCTTCTTGATCCAGCAAGGGGTGGAGGAGAGGTTGATGGAGAGACCGGCAGCACGACGGCGTGGTGGTGATGGTGGAGAAGAATTCCAGCAGGGCTTCGCCTAAGCACCGCGGGAGATGAAGATGTTATGGGAGAGGGAGGGCAGCACCGAGGCACAAACGTGTGTTGGCTGCCCTCCTTCTACCTCTCTATATATAGGGGGAAGGAGGAGAGGGGGGCGCCCTAGGGTTTCCCCTAGGGGGGCCGGCGGCCAGGGCAGGGGGGGCGGCGGCCAAGGGCCAGGCCCTAGGGTTTCCCCCCCAGGTGCCTTGCCCCCCAAGCCAGGGGGGGTGCGGCAGCCCTAGGAGGGTCCACCTCCCCTTGCGCATGAGGAGAGGGCCGAGGGGGGGGCGCACAGCCCTATGAGGGCTGTGGTGTCCCCCCTTGTGGCCCATTAGGCCCAGAACCACTTCCGGGACCCCCGAAACCCTTTTCGGTAATCCGCCGATTTCCCGATGCTCCCCGGAACACTTCCGGACTCCGAAACCTTTCATCCTATATATCAATCTTCGTCTCCGGACCATTCCGGAGACCCTCGTCACGTCCGGGATCTCATCCGGGACTCCGAACAACCTTCGGTAACCATGCACTGTTCTCACTAACAACCCTAGCGTCACCGAACCTTAAGTGTGTAGACCCTGCGGGTTCGGAAACCATGTGGACATGACCGAGACACTCCCAGGTCAATAACCAATAGCGGGATCTGGATACCCATATTGGTTCCCACACGTTTCTCGATGATCTCATCGGATGAACCACGATGTCAAGGATTCAGGCAATCCCGTATACAGTTCCCTTTGTCTCGTCGGTATGTTACTTGCCCGAGATTCGATCGTCGGTATCCCTATACCTAGTTCAATCTCGTTACCGGCAAGTCTCTTTACTCGTTACTGTAATACATAATCCCGTGACCAACTACTTAGTCACTTTGAGCTCATTGAGATGACGTATTACCGAGTGGGCCCGGAGATACCTCTCCGTCACACGGAGTGACAAAACCCAGTCTCGATCCATGTCAACTCAACAGACACCCTCGGAGATACCTGTAGAGTACCTTTATAGTCACCCAGTTACGTTGTGACGTTTGGCACACACAAAGCACTCCTACGGTGTCAGTGAGTTACATGATCTCATGGTCATAGGAACTTATACTTGACATGCAGAAAACTATAGCGATAACTGACACGATCAAAAGCTATGTTTAACGTTTGGGTCTCGTCCATCACATCATTCTCCTAATGATGTGATCCCGTTATCAAATGACAACTCATGTCTATGACCTGGAAACCGCGGTCATCTTTGATCAACGAGCTAGTCCTGTAGAGGCTCACTAGGGACACAAAGTCTGTCTATTCATCCACACATGTATTTGAGTTTCCAATCAATACAGTTATAGCATGGATAATAAACGATTATCATGAACAAGGAAATATAATAATAACTCTTTTATTATTGCCTCTAGGGCATATTTCCAACAAGGGTGACTCAGCATATTGTATTTTTTATTTATCTCCGGATGAAAGTGCAACTAATCCCCGGGTGGTTTTGATAATTAATAACAACATATATATCATTGAACTAATATTTACTTGAGAATCATTTCAGAGAAGTTCGATGATATGGGTATGGAAATGTCTGAAGAAGTGGACCCCTCAAAATGCTAAGACAAGCATTGGCAAAAGCTCAAGACTCCATTTTTGGTTTAGTGATCAAAGATCACATTGAGTCCATAGGAAAAGCCAATACTATTAAAAGGGGATGAGGTTGTGTTGATGATCTGGTTGCTCAAGTGCTTAGTGATTTAGCTCCTTCAACTATCAGCACCTTTCACTACTTAACACACTCATAAGTAATCTCGGACAAACCGATTCTTCCAACTCAGTCCCACCGAGATGAACCACCTCAACTATTCTTCCAAACCCTAGATATTTCGGTCCATCCGATTTTGAGTTCGGTCTCACCGAAACTGGACTGCCAACCTTCTGTAACCAATTGACATCATATCGGAATATCCGAGTTGTTAATTTCGGTCCCACCGAGAATGGCAAGCTCCTACCTTTGACTCATATCGGACACACCGAGATGGTATTTTCGGTCCCACCGAAAACCCCAACGTTCACTATATTTGAACTTTCGGTCTGACCGAGTTTTCACTTCGGTCTCACCGAGATTGCTCAATTATGTGTGTAACGGTTGGATTTTGTGTGGTGGCTATATATACCCCTCCACCCCCTCTTCATTCGTGGAGAGAGCCATCAGAAAGTCTACCACTCCTACCATACACTTTCTGAGAAGAGAACCACCTACCCTTGTGTTGAGATCAAGTCATTCCATTCCTACCATATGAAACTTGATTTCTAACCTTCCCAAGTTGCTTTCCACTCAATCCTTTCTTCCACCATAGCCAAATCAGTGAGGAGAGTTGAGTGTTGGGGAGATTATCATTTGAAGCACAAGAGCAAGGAGTTCATCATCATCAACAACATCTATTACCTTTTGGAGGGTGGTGCCTCCTAGATTGGTTAGGTGTCGCTTGGGAGCCTCCGTCTTTGAGATGTGGAGTTGAACCAAGAAGTTTGTAAGGGCAAGGAGATCGCCTACTTCGTGAAGATCTACCCCGAGTAAGGCTAGTCCTCCGTGGGCGTAGGCCATGATGGAATAGACAAGGTTGCTTCTTCGTGGACCCTTCGTGGGTGGAGCCCTCCATGGACTCGCGCAGCCGTTACCCTTCGTGGGTTGAAGTCTCCATCAACGTGGATGTACGATAGCACCACCTATCGGAACCACGACAAAAATCTCCGTGTCTCCAAACTGCGTTTGATCTTCTCCACCTCTCTTTACTACATGTGCAATTTACTTTCCGCTGCTTATACTCTAGAATTGCATGTGTAGGGTGATACTTGAATTGATCTTAATTGTGAAACTGCCAAAAACTGTTCATGATCAAAAGGCAGATTTTTTATATTGTCAAGTAGTCTAATCACCCCCCCTCTAGACATACTTTCGATCCTACAAGTGGTATCAGAGCTTTGGTCTCCATTGTTTTGGTTTCCATTGCATTGGACTCCATAAGCTTGGTTTCACAACCTAGGAGAGTATGGCGTCTAGTGAGGGTAATTATCGTAGAGGTCCTTACTTTGATGGTACAAATTTTGCTAGTTGGAAGCATAAAATGAAAATGCTTATTCTTGGTCATAACCCAGCCGCATGGGGCATTATTTGTGTTGGTATGCAAGGTGAATTCTTCGAGGAAGGAAAAGTTCCGGATCGCGAAGCTACACCGGAAGAGTTGCGGATGTTGCAAAACAATGCTCAAGCTTGTGACATTCTCTTCAATGCTTTGTGTCCCGAGGAGTTCAACAAAATCAGCCGTCTTGAGAATGCTAAAGAGATTTGGGATACTTTGGTTGAAATGCACGAAGGTACTGAATCTGTGAAGGAATCAAAGCTAGATATTCTTCAAGGTCAACTTGACAAGTTCAAGATGAAGGATGGTGAAGGAGTCGCTGAAATGTACTCTAGGCTTGCTCTCATCACAAATGAGATTGCCGGCTTAGGAAGCGAAGAAATGACCGACCGATTCATCATCAAGAAGATTCTCAGAGCTTTGGATGGAAAATATGACACCGTGTGCACTTTGATCCAAATGATGCCAAACTACAAGACTCTCAAGCCAACTAAAGTCATTGGAAGAATTGTTGCTCATGAGATGACACTTAAGGATAAGGAAGAGCTTCACAACAAGTCAAGTGGTGCTTACAAAGCTACAAGTGATGCTCCCACTACCTCAAGTGACAAGTTAATTTCCAATGAAGAGATAAGCCTAATGGTTAAGAACTTCAACAAGTTCTACAAGAATAGAGGCAAAGAAAGAAGCTCAAAATCTAGATCATATGATGAAAAGAGATCTTCTAGTCGTGATCGAAATTGCTACAATTGTGGAAGACCCGGACACTTCTCAAATGAGTGTACGGCTCCCCACAAGAGAAGAGAAGAATCTCCAAGAAGAAGAGCAAGAGATGAGTCACCTCGGAGAGAGAGAAGGAGTAGAGATGATCGTTATGAACGAAGACCCTCTCGGAGAAGCAAGGATTCGGAGAGGAAAGACAAGTCATCAAGGAGCTACACAAGAAGAAGACATCAAGCTCATGTAGGTGAATGGGTCTCCGGCTCCGACTCCGACAATCAATCCGATGGAAGCTATCACTCCGACTCCGACTACAGTCAAGATGAAGGTGTTGCCGGACTTGCACTCGTATCCTCCAACTCCAACTCCTACGACTTATTTGATTCACCAAATGAGGGAATTGGAAGATGCTTCATGGCTAAAGGCCCCAAGGTAACACACCCTGAATTCATTGACTTTGATAGTGATGAGGATGACTTGCTTGGTGAAGATGAGCTCTTGCATGTTAAATCTAGTGAGCTTAGTAATGATGAAAATGCTAGTAGTCTTTATAGTCGAGAAGAGTCGAATGACAATGCTATGAAGGAGATTGAGCGTCTAACTAAAGAACTAAACACTCTTAAGTTAGCTCATGAAACAACTCAAGAAGATCATAGAGAGCTCCTAAGATCTCATGAGAAGCTACGCTTCGAGAAGCTCACTCTAGAGCAAGAACATGAGTTTCTAAAAGCGATCAATGACGATCTTCGAAAGAAGAGTTCTTCATATCTTGCCAAACGACTTCTCTTGTCTAATTTCTTGCCACCTATTAAGACTAAGCATGACAAGCATAAGAAAATTTCTTCCTCTAGTAGTAACAATAACAATGTTAAATCCAATATTGTTGCTTCTAGTAGTTCTCTTGATTCCACTAACAATGTTTCAAGCCAAGTTACACTTGAGCAAGAAAATAGCTTATTGAAGGAAATCATAGAGAAAGGTGTCTACAAGAGTCTTGCCGGAAGCAAGAACTTTGAGGAAATTGTTCGCAAACAAGGAAGGCACCGGAAGAATCAAGGGATTGGTTTTGAGCGAAAGTTCAACGCCGAAGGAGTTGAGTGGGATGAAGGTCAATACCCTACTCCACAGTTTGTTTCTCAAAATGAGAAGTATGATCCTACTTCTTCCAATGTGGAACAAGCTCAAGATGACCTTCCACCACAAGACCACAAGCTAAAGGCCAAGGACAAGCTTCAAGAGGAGATTGATGCATTCATTGAAGCACCTCAAGCCATGGTCAAGTGGGTTCCCAAGGACACATCAAGTTCTACTTCGTCAAGCTCAACTACAACCCCAAGGATTCCCATCAAGATGATGTGGATCCCAAAGAAGAAGAACTAGAAGGTTCTTGAGGGTGACTCCGCCAACATACTTCACTCATATTCTTTTTGGCAAGAACTTGTGCAATCAACTTCCACATCATGCACTAGTTCATGGAGTCACAAACCCTCTTGTTGGTAAGTCAAGGGACAAGGTAATCATTGCTTTCATGGACATCATCTTTTGTGAACTTCAATCTATGTCTATGGATATCCTTGTTTGTTCCTTGTGGGACTAACCCATGTAGGTATTGAAAGTGCCCCAATCCAAAGGATAGCTCCCAACTCTTGATGATCTACATCAACATTGAGCATCCACATCTTCAACATCTACATGAAGTCTTCTACGACAACCCAAGGTTAGTTTGACCCTTTAAAAGGGGTTCTCACATCTAGGGGGAGCTTTGCTCTAAAAATTGAGCTAAAGCATCTCCAAATGATGTGAACACATCAATGCTTTATGTAAAAGTGGTAACCCCACTTGTGCTTAAACGATGAGTATGACCTATGATCAAATGTTCTCATTTGGCTCCTAAGTCAATATACTCATATATAGATGACCTAGTCATCGACAAATTGTGTGCTAGTAGCTAGAATTTTGGTTGTGCATGTTTGACACATATTTCAGTTGCTATCTTATTGTGTGAGCATGTTGAATGCATGATTTCATCCATTCAAGGACATCCATTTGTTGTTTTGATTGTTTTGACTTTTCTGGCCAAATGGATGGACAAGAATGCCTAAGCACCTTCCCTAGCTATCTATGCTTTCTTGTCTCAAATTCTATTCATGCTCATATCACAACTTTGAACAAGTCATTTTCGGACCCTCCGAGTGAGGAGCACTCGGAGCCACCGATCCGTCTAAGGCTGACTTCCAAAACCTTCTAAGTCCATTTCGGTCTGACCGACTTCTCCATCTCGGTCCAACCGAAACGCTTAGACTGATCTAGGTTTCATCTCGGTGAAACCGAGTTCAAAATCTCGGCGTGACCGATATGTGTAACTGCACAGCAGTTAGCCATTTCGGTGTCACCGAGTTTTTCAACTCGGTCCCACCGACAGTATGGGGATATATATACCTGAGGACTGCGCACGATTTAATTCTTCAAACCGTTTCGCCCCCAAGTCCCCTGCTGCCGTCGCCCTGGTCTTCGGATCGTCGCCGTCGTCGCCTGTGCGCCCTCGCCGCAGGTCTCCGCCGCCGTCAACGGTAATCCTCTCCGCGCCGTTGCCGCCGTAGAGGGACTCCACCAAGTTAGGGTGAGTCCCGATCCCTCTCGTGCTCCCCATCTGACTCTTGCACGATTGGTTTGCCATGTATCTATCCACTTTTGAGATATTCCTTAAACATCATATCAGATCCCTTTAGTTTCGAGCGAAATTCTTAGGTTTAGGTTTCCACGAAACACATCTCGGTGAAGCCGATTTTGAAAACTCGGAATGACCGATTTGGCCTCTGGCCATTGCACTGCACCGTTCGGTCTAACCGATTCGTGCAAATCGGTGTGACCGATGTAGAGTCTCAGTGAAACCCTAGTGTTTCGGTAGGACCGAAACCCATTTCGGTCTGACTGAAAGTGGTGTGTAGGTTTCTGTTATACACTTCGGATTCACCGAAACTGAAAATCGGTTTGACCGAAATGCATTCTGTGAAAACTCAAAACTAAGATTTGAACTCATTTTTTTTGCAAAAACCTCTGCAGTTGTGATAACTCTTCTACTCTGCCTATACCTTATCTTTTCACAGGTTGTCAGCCATGTCAGATGTTAGTGACAGCCAGAACAGGTCTGAGTCACCGTTTGCAGAGATCCCTGAGGCAGATACTAGTCCTGAGGCTAGTAGTTCCAGTGATGATGGTGAGAGGAGCACCCCTAGTGGTTTGCCTCCTGCAGCCACCAGAACCAGAAAGAAGAGAAATTCTGATGATGAGGACTCTGACTTCGTTGCTGAGGAAGTTACCTCCAAGCCCAAGAGGAATGTTGTTGCCAAAGAGCACCAAGGGCAGCAGTCGAGGAAAGGCACCAGCAAGGTCAAGCAGTCAGCTGTTGCAAAGAAACTAAACTTGGAAGAGCAAGCTCCAAGTAAGGTGAAGAAAACTTCCAAGAGGAAGAGGGTAGTATATGCTGAACCTCATGTTGCAGCTGCTGCAGAAGAAGAAGAAGATGCACCCCAGCCTCCTCCTCAGAAGGCTAGGTTCATGGGTGATGCTATTAGGGCTCAAGCCACTTCTAAGCCCAAGAAGCCTGCTCAAGCCAAGGCAGCTCCAGCCAAGCCCAAGAGGACAACCAGGAGCATTCCAGCTTCTGAGAAGAACAAAGGTGAGATGCCACCATCTGAGTCTGAAGAAGAGCATGTGTTGCTGAAGCTCCGTCCTAAGTTGCCGCTCCACAACGATGCTCATCCTCAAGCCGAGGATATGAAGGCAAGGAAGGATAAAGGTCTCAGGCTATGGAGACAGTCTGATCCATATGCCGTGAGGAGAAGGACTGCTGTGGACCCCAGATTTCACACCAGAGAGCAGCAGGACTTCTATGAGACCGTGCTGATGGATAAGAAGCCTATTGTTGCTGACACCAGGTATGTTGACTGGAAGTACATTGACAGTGAAGAGCACCGAGACTTCTTTCCCCATGTGCATGAGAGCTTTACTGCATGTGGAGTTGCTGATTTTGTGGGTCAGGAGCTGACAGCTTGGAATGACGAGATGATCATGCAGTTCTACGCCACAGCCCACTTCTATCCTGATGGCAAGATCACCTGGATGACTGAAGGTCAAAGGTTTTCTTCGTCTGTTGAAGAATGGGCAGAACTTCTAAATGCTCCAGTACAGAGAGAGGACGACATTGATGTCTATGGGATTCCTAAGAAGAGCCATGATTCCATGAAGAACATGTACAAGGAGATCCCCGCTGCTGATTTGGAAGGGTGGAAGCTTGGCTCAGTGTACTATCTCCAGGCAGGTCTGACCACCACAAACACTATTTTGAGGCATACATTGATGCCCAAGTCTGGAGACCACCGCATGATTCGAGGCTATTCTATCAACATGCTGCACATTCTTGATGAGAAGGCACCTTTCAAGGTGATGGACTTAATGGTAGAGACCATTAAGAGGACTACAGCTGACCAGAAGAGGTCGTGTGGATTTGCCCCGCAGATTCAGATGCTCATCAATGCCAAGTTTGGCACGGGCAAATTCATGTTGGATAGGAAGCACTTGCCACTGCAGCCAGAGCATGAGGACAACGTTGTTGTGATGGATGAGGAGGATCCAACCTCAGTTGAAGGACAAGCCAAAATCGAAGCTGCTAAGAAAGCTAAAGCTGACAAAGAGGCAGCAGCAGCAGCAGCTAAACCAAAGAGCTTCGGAGAGCAGATTCTTGAAGCTACCCAGAGGATTGAACAACGCCTTGCCAGCATTGAACAATCTCAGGAAAGCCTAGAGAGGATTGTTGAGGACAAGATCCACGCTCTGGACGTGAAGCTGACTGAGATTCAGGTGTCCGTCAACAAGCTTGAGGCAGACATGGAGGAAGCAAGGCAGGAGAGAGCAGAGCTCATACAGGATGATCTAGTCCAGGACTCTCATCGCCAGACTGCTCAGGTTCCCAGAGGATCCCGATCTGCAGCTATCCCAGTGACTGACTCCAGGGCTACCACTTCAGCACCTCCTACATCTCCAGCAGTTACTCCAGCTCCAGCATCCACTCCTCCAGCGCAGACATCAGCAGAAGTCTTCGCCGATGCCGTCATTTCTACTCCGACATCTACCCAGACGGGAGCCGCCAGCAGAGCCCACAGTGACGCTTAGTTCTATGCCTTTTCGAACTTTTTGGTAACTTGTTGCCAAAGGGGGAGAAATTGTATAGATCATAGGGCTTCGAGAGAGAGAGTGCTCTTTCGTTCTTTTGCCGGTTTTCTTTGAGATACATTTGTTTCTTTTGGTCTTTCGATACTTTCAGTGTGCTTGCTACTACATTTGATGCTACCTTAATGAGTGCTTGGTCATACTATGCTTTAATGTGTGCTTAATGCTTATCATATGCTATTCCTTCTTGTATGATCATTTACTCATGTCTTGGTGATTGGGTGCATGCTATTCATTCTTATCATTTTGTGCGCTCCACCAAGATGTATGTGACATGGAAGAGTGACCCATAATCCTAATCGATTGTGCATTTGCATTCAAACGCAAATTTTAAATAATGCACAAATTTAGGGGGAGCTCTTGTTTATCACATACTTCTCAAAGCGACGATATTATTCTTTGATTATATCTTCTGTCGAAGCTTTGATCTATATGTTGTCATCAATTACCAAAAAGGGGGAGATTGAAAGTGCAACTAATCCCCGGGTGGTTTTGGTAATTAATAACAACATATATATCATTGAACTAATATTTACTTGAGAATCATTTCAGAGAAGTTCGATGATATGGGTATGGAAATGTCTGAAGAAGTGGACCCCTCAAAATGCTAAGACAAGCATTGGCAAAAGCTCAAGACTCCATTTTTGGTTTAGTGATCAAAGATCACATTGAGTCCATAGGAAAAGCCAATACTATTAAAAGGGGATGAGGTTGTGTTGATGATCTGGTTGCTCAAGTGCTTAGTGATTTAGCTCCTTCAACTATCAGCACCTTTCACTACTTAACACACTCATAAGTAATCTCGGACAAACCGATTCTTCCAACTCAGTCCCACCGAGATGAACCACCTCAGCTATTCTTCCAAACCCTAGATATTTCGGTCCATCCGATTTTGAGTTCGGTCTCACCGAAACTGGACTGCCAACCTTCTGTAACCAATTGACATCATATCGGAATATCCGAGTTGTTAATTTCGGTCCCACCGAGAATGGCAAGCTCCTACCTTTGACTCATATCGGACACACCGAGATGGTATTTTCGGTCCCACCAAAAACCCCAACGTTCACTATATTTGAACTTTCGGTCTGACCAAGTTTTCACTTCGGTCTCACCGAGATTGCTCAATTATGTGTGTAACGGTTGGATTTTGTGTGGAGGCTATATATACCCCTCCACCCCATCTTCATTCGTGGAGAGAGCCATCAGAAAGTCTACCACTCCTACCATACACTTTCTGAGAAGAGAACCACCTACCCTTGTGTTGAGATCAAGTCATTCCATTCCTACCATATGAAACTTGATTTCTAACCTTCCCAAGTTGCTTTCCACTCAATCCTTTCTTCCACCATAGCCAAATCAGTGAGGAGAGTTGAGTGTTGGGGAGATTATCATTTGAAGCACAAGAGCAAGGAGTTCATCATCATCAACAACATCTATTACCTTTTGGAGGGTGGTGCCTCCTAGATTGGTTAGGTGTCGCTTGGGAGCCTCCATCTTTGAGACGTGGAGTTGAACCAAGAAGTTTGTAAGGGCAAGGAGATCGCCTACTTCGTGAAGATCTACCCCGAGTAAGGCTAGTCCTCCGTGGGCGTAGGCCATGATGGAATATACAAGGTTGCTTCTTCGTGGACCCTTCGTGGGTAGAGCCCTCCGTGGACTCGCGCAGCCGTTACCCTTCGTGGGTTGAAGTCTCCATCAACGTGGATGTACGATAGCACCACCTATCGGAACCACGACAAAAATCTCCGTGTCTCCAAACTGCGTTTGATCTTCTCCACCTCTCTTTACTACATGTGCAATTTACTTTCCGCTGCTTATACTCTAGAATTGCATGTGTAGGGTGATACTTGAATTGATCATAATTGTGAAACTGCCAAAAACTGTTCATGATCTAAAGGCAGAATTTTTATATTGTCAAGTAGTCTAATCACCCCCCTCTAGACATACTTTCGATCCTACACCGGATCATTTCCGTCATCTTCTTGCTTCTTCTTCTCCCTATCCGCGTTTCAACGCAGGAGCTTTGCTTGCTTAGGGTCCGCGAAATACCTCTGCAGACGAGGAGTGATCGGAAAGTACCACACCACTTTTCAAGGAGCTTTCTTCCTCTTCTTGTATCAAGTGACGCCGCACACCGGACATATGGTAGACTCCGCGTGCTCGTCCCGATAAATGATGCAATCTTTCATGCACACATGGTATTTCACGTGCGGTAAATCCAGAGGACACACGATTTTCTTTGCCTCCTCGAAACTGGTCGGGCACTTGTTCCCCTTGGGAAGACGTTCATGCCAGAATGACATGTTCTCGTCAAAGCATGCGTCGGTCATTTTGTGTTTTACCTTCATATCTAGAGCCATGAGCGTTACTTTCAGGCGGGTATCCTCAGTCCTGCATCCTTCCTACAATGGAGTAACCACGTCTATCTCCAGTTGATCTAGCTTGGCTTTCTCTCGGGCGGCAGCTGTTGCGTTAACCGTCTGCTTGAGAAGCAGCTCTTGAATATGAGGGTCCTGCACCCAGCCCATCGATGGTCCATCGTTGTCTGCTCCGGCATCTTCATCTTCATGATCATGCACTTCATATTGATCTTCCTCATCATCATGTCCGGCATCATCTACATGATGAATGTGTCCTGCATCTACTTCGTGATCATGTCCTGGAGATTCTTCGTCTTCTCGCCCGCCCTCGCCGCTATTGTCTTGCTGCCCTTCCTTATTTCTTGCCCGACCCCCATGGACGACTTCATAATCATCTTCATCACCTTGCCACCGATAGCCATCCATGAAACCACGCACGAGCAGGTGGTCCCGCACCTGTCTGGAATCCGGGTCCATAAGGATCTTTAGCTTGCAAGATCGACACATACATCTTATCTCCGCCTCGTTCTTTTGAAGCATCTCGGCCTTCGCGGAGCTCAAAAACCTATTCACGATGCCTTCGGTCATCGTGCGGACCATGGTCGCCTGTGGGGTAGAGCAAGACAATATTTTAGAAAAAAAAATTGGCATGACTTTGCCTAAAAATAGAACCAAAAAGAATGCATAGTGCCAAATTCTCGCCGAAATGGAAATGAATCAACATTCTGGCAAAATATTGGCAACTATCGCATTTCAAATACCTGTAAGTGCAAACACAAACATATGCAACACCACAAACATACGTAGATCTAGGCCATAAAAAGTGTGTATGTTAGAGGGAGAAAAAAGTAGATCTAGAACATAAAGAAAGGTTTCCCTTTACTTACCTATCAAAAAAATAAAAAATTTAACCACTTAATTTCGACGAATCTATGGTGCAAATGAGGTGAGGAGGAGGAGGCAGCCGAGACCAAGCTAGCTAGGGTGGAGAGAATGAAGTGGGGAAAGTGAGTGTGTGGTAGCTAGGGTGGCTGTCAAAAATATCTGCTCTCAGGTTACCAATGGCGCACCCCCTAAGAATGTGCCATTGGTAACCAGGGTTACTAATGGCGCACCTGGTGTGCGGTGCGCCATGATACGTCCAAAACGTATCTATAATTTCTGCTTGCTCCATGCCACTTTTGGGTGATATTGCTATGATATTTATACACTTCCATACACTTTTGATCATATTTTGACTAACCTACTAATCCAGTGCACCCCAGTGCCAGTTTCTGTTTTCGGCTGTTTTTGTATTTCAGGTTTTCACATTACGAGAACTGTCATGAAAAATCCAGAAAAATTATATAAAAAATCAGCGTTCCAGAACCTACCTTGCGCCCGAAGTACAGCCGGGGGGGCACCAGGGCCCCAGGCGCCCTGGCGGCGCCCCCCCTGGGCCGCGCCGGGGGGGCGCCTGGGCCCCCCGAGCCCCGTCTGGTGCCCCCCTTTGGCATATATTTAGAGCGTCCTTCGAAACCCTCGGGACGGGAACTCTTTTTTGCGATCTCATCTCTGTTCCGCCGCCGCCGCCGCTTCCAAGATCGGGAGCACCAGGAGAACTCTTCCCGGCACCCTGCCGGAGGGGAGGATCACCATCGGGAGCCTCTCCACCACCATGGACGCCTCCCGGATGAGTTGTGAGTAGTCTCCCTTGGACCATGAGTCCATGACCAGTAGCTATGTGATGTTCTCCTCCCGTTCTTGTGCTTCACTAATTAGTCCTCGTGAGCTGCCCTACATGATCGAGGCACATATGTAATCCTAATGCTGTTGCTATGATGAGCTTGCTGGGATCCGATGGATTATGAGATTATGTTCAGATTGTGATTGAGTAATATATTTGATCTACCTCTTTTATATTTATGTTCATAAGTAATTCGTACATGTTCTCCGTTGTTATTTATTGCTTTGGCCAAGTAATACGTAGTTACTCCAAGAGGGAACGTTATGCTTGATTATGGGTTCATGCCCCTCGATGACTAGTTTGAGTGACAGAAACATGAGTCTAGGGGATGTGCTGTTGCCACAAGGGGGAAAACAACGGTGCTTGTGCCTGCGGGTGCAAGGATTGTTTACTTTACGCAAAGTTCTTTTAATGCAGTTGTCTGTTGCTTTGAGTTTACACTATGGGTGGGGCTCGCAACTTAATACCAGCGAGATGTTCTGGATAGATATCTCAAGGTGGATGCTTAGTAGTAGATATTGATGGATTTCGGTCTACCTACTTTGGCGTATTGCCCATGCTTTGAACCTCAACCTTTCTTGCAATGTAGTCAGCATTGGTTTGCGTTCGTGGTCCTGTCAATTGCCCAGCTGTAATTCGTTTACCTCACATAGCTGTTTTATCGTCTTTTGGGAGAGAGACATCACTAGTGAACATCATGAGACTCCGGTCCATATTACCATCATTGATCACATCCGCTATTTACTTTTCGCTATTACTTACTAGTGCAAACATTATCTATCACTACTATCATTTGCGTTTAATCCTTTGTGAACTACAAGGCCGGAGGGATTGACAACCTCTCTGTACTCGTTGGGAGCAAAGTTATTTGTATCTGTGTGCAGGTCCACGTTGATTGCTAATATCGGGCGCCGTTAGCAGTTGACACCTACTTGTTGAACCTAGGAGTCTCTGGGGATTCGATCCTTGGCATCTTTGCTAAGGGAAAAACTTCCACAACACTGCATCTCGCACCTTCCACTTGGGGTAACCAACGAGGGGTTAGAGGCCCATCAAGGAGTTTTTCTGGCGCCGTTGCCGGGGACTCCACTCTTCAGGATAGGGGAGTTGCACGCTATCTTTTACCTTTGCTTTTAGTCTTGTTAGTTTACTTTTCAGTTTTGCTTTAGTATCTTTTATCGAAAATCACAAAAATAGTTATCTTGCTTGCTTGCTACTATGGGTTCCACCGAGAACACCAAGTTGTGTGACTTCACTAGTCACAACAACGATGACTTTATCAGCACACCTATCACTACACCTGCCACTTCAGCACCTTCGTATGAAATTAAACCTGCTTTACTGAACTTAGTCATGAAAGATCAATTCTCTGGTGCTGGAGATGATGCTGCTTTACACTTGAACAACTTTGTTGAACTTTGTGATATGCAAAAGTACCACGAAATATATGGTAATATTGTTAAGCTTAAGCTTTTTCCTTTCTCCTTGAGAGGAGGAGCTAAAATTTGGTTTCAGTCTTTGCCTAGAAACAACATGGATTCATGGGACAAGTGCAAAGATGCTTTTATCGGAAAATACTATCCACCTGCTAAAATTATCCAACTTAGAAGTAACATAATGAATTTTAAACAATTGGATAATGAACACGTTGCCCAAGCTTGGGAACGTATGAAATCTCTTATCAAGAACTGCCCTACTCACGGTTTGACTACTTGGATGGTTATCCAAACTTTTTATGCAGGCTTGAACTTTACCTCGCGGAACTTGCTAGATGCGGCCGCGGGAGGAACTTTTATGTCAACTACACTTGGCGCTGCCACAAAGCTTCTCGATGAGATGATGACCAACTATTCCCAATGGCACACCGAACGCGCTCCAACAGGTAGGAAGGTAAACTCTGTCGAGGAGATTTCCTCCCTAAATGAAAAAGTTGACTTGATCATGTCTCTACTTTCGAAGCAATCTTCTGTTGATCCTCGCGATGTTCCTTTAAATTCTTTGATTGCTCAAGAACAAGTAGATGTGAACTTTATCTCTAGAAACAATTTTAACAACAATGCTTATAGGAGTAACTTTGGTAACAATCCTAGACCGTTCCCCTCTAATTCTTATGGGAACAACAATGCTTATCCTAGCACCAGGAACTCCACTACTGAACTAGATATTATGCTTAAAGATTTCATCACTACCCAAAAAGCTTTTAATAATAGTGTAGAAGAAAAACTACATAAACTAGATGATCTTTCTTTTAAGGTAGACCATTTAGCCAATGAGGTAAAATTGCTAAAAATTAAAACTCCTCCTCTTGAGGAGAGGGAAGTCACTCCTATAAATGCTATTCAAGTGCGAATTAATGAAAACATTAGGATGATGGCTAAACTTAAAGAGAGATGGGCTAGAGAAAGGGAGGAAGAAGATAGAATTAAGAGCCTTCCTACCCACCACATTGTTGCTACTATCCAAGTTGTTGAGGATGTTCAAACTCTTAGCACCCAATGTACTCCTGGTCCCATTGGACCTATTAATGGTGATGCTATGACTATAGAAACTACCAAACAAGTGAACCTAAAGGACACCACTACCACCTTACTTGATGCTAATGACCTTGATTTTGATAATTGCACTCTTACCGAAGTTATTGATTTCCTTCACAAGATGTCTAGAGACCCCCGCACTAGCACGCTTAATCTTGCCTTCACAGAGCATATCACTAATGCTCTCATCAAAGCTAGGGAGGAGAAACTTAGAGTAGAAGCCTCCATATCTAGAAAGCTAGAAGATGGTTGGGATCCTATGATAAAAATTAAGTTGAATGACTTCTCTTGCTATGCTTTATGTGATATTGTAGCTAGTACTTCTATTATGCCCAAAAGACTATATGATATGCTTAAATTGAAACCTTATGATTCTTGTTCTTTTGGTGTTCGTCTCGTTGATTCTTCCATAAAGAAACCTTTGGGGAGGATCGACGATGTTCTTATCGTTGTCAATGATAATTATGTTCCCGTTGATTTTACTATTATGGATATTGAATGTGATCCTTCATGTCCAATTATTTTGGGACGTCCCTTTTTACGCACCGTTGGTGCTATCATTGACATGAAAGAGGGTAATATAAAATTTCAGTTTCCTCTCAAGAAAGGGATGGAACACTTCCCTCGTAAGAAGATCAAGTTACCTTTTGAGTCCGTTGTACGGGCTAGCTATTCTTTTACTCTTGATAAAACTTGATCTCTATGCATTATGCCTAGCTTAAAGGCATAAAAGAAAGCGCTTTTGGGAGGCAGCCCACATGAATAAAATTTTTGCTTTTGTTGTGTCTTGATGTTGTTTACTGCTGTAGCATCATCATTGTATCTTTGCTTTTCATATTTGTGCCAAGTATAGCCTCTGATTGCTAGAAAGTTCAAAAGTTGTGAGGTGCTGTCCAGGAAACAGATTCTGTCCTTGGATAAAAAAAATCGTATAAAATCACCAGTTCATCTTTTTGGTCTGAATTTTTTCGACAGCGTTCTCTATATAATTGTCTTTCGTGCGTATGTTCTGAGTTTTTTGATTTGAGTTGCAGAAGTACCCCGAACAAATCATTTACTACCTGCTGTTCTGTTTTTCACAGATTCTGTCCTGTTTTGCCTTTCCTTCATTTTGCAAACCAAGAGCTTGCTTTTTCTTTGCAAAAACCTTTTGACAATCTTGAGAAACAGTAGACCTTCAAGAATATCTTTATTTCCAGCAAGAAACAATTATTTTATTAAGGGTACTAACCTCGCTAATCAGATTATGATGAGTTATGTATGAAGGGAGTTTTCAAGTGTGCGAGGGAAGATGATAAAAAGATTCAGGAGTGTCAAGCGCTCAAGCTTGGGGATGCCCCCGTGCACCCCCAAGAAATATTCAAGGAGAATCAAGCGTCTAAGCTTGGGGATGCCCCCGTGCATCCCCTTCTCCATCAACATTATCAGTTCGTCTTTCGTTCCGCTATATTTTTATCACTTCATGTGTTATGTGCTATGCTTGGAGCGTCTTGCTTTTAGTTTTCTTTTTAGTTTTTCATAACGAGTCGGAACTCAGCGTTCTTTATGTGGGAGAGAAACACGCTCCACTTCTACCTAGAACATAACATAGAATTTTCATGTCTATCTTTGCTGTGTGTGTTCTTTGTCTTTTAATAGCTACTATCATGCTCTGCTCTTAGTATTCATGCTTATCTTTTCAAAGAGCTTTTGTTTAGTTGGTTGCTTGAACTCTCTTTAATTACCATGCTCACCTTATTAAGAGAGTTTGCTTCCGTTGCATTGGTTAATATGTCTATGATAAAGATGCTACGTGCATAATGGCGCTTAGTAGTTCAGGTTTTCTTATGGTTAGTCTCAAATAGCTGGGGGATTCCCAATGTGTTATTGGAATACCAACTTGATTTGTTTGCCTATGATGTGGTATGGTTTAGTAATATCTTCCTTCGAGAATTTATTTTGATTGACTTGGCGTATGCTCACGCATATTTAAGACTGTAAAGAAAGTCTGTCAAGCCTTGATGATCTTTTATTTCTGAGTAGCGATATAACTACCATGCCTGATTCAATGTTGCTTTGTCGCTCTGCATGATTATGACCGTCATTGCTCGCTTAGTTGGTCGCTCCCAGTCTTTTGCTAACCTCCACCTGTACTAAGCGGACTAACCTTGCAATACATAGCTCATGGGAAAGTAGCTTAAAAACTATTGTGGTAAAGAATATGTTGCCTATGTATCTTATTTCTTATAAGTTGCTTGCTGAGCGGTAACCATGTTTCTGGGGACGCCATCAACTGTCACACTTTTGTTGAATATCATGTGAGTTGCTATGCATGTTCGTCTTGTCTGAAGTAAGGGTGATTTACAATGGGTTGAATGAGTATGCATATTGTTAGAGAAGAACATTGGGCCGCCAACCAAAGCCATGTATCATGGTGGAAGTTTTAGCTTGGACATTAATCCTCAATCTCTTATGAGAATATGCTTATGCATTAAAGAGGAGTCCATCATCTATTTTCTATGTTGTCCCGGTATGGATGTCCTCAAGTTGAGATTTATCAAAAACGAGAAATCAAATGCGATTTATCTCCTTGGACCTTTGTACAGGTGGCATAGAGGTACCCCTTTGTGACACTTGGTTGAAACATATGTAATGCAATGATAACCCATGGAAATCCGAGCTAATTAGGACAAGGTGCGAGCACTATTGGTATTCGATGCATGAGGCTTGCAACTTATAGGATGTCTTATGCATGACACATATGAAGTACTACTACCGTTGACAAAATTGCTTCTATGTTTTCAAAATAAAAAGCTCTAGCACATAACCATTCTTTTACTTTTTGAGTCTCCACCTTCTTTCTTCAAGCACCAACTACTGAGAGCATGATTGTCATTCTAAGTGTAATGTGCATTGTTCCAAAGTAGCATTGTCTTTTGCATGATTGTGATATCATTTATTTTGAAATCATTGTATCTAGTCATCACTTAAACCTTGAAGGTGCCCCTGCATTTATGTTTTGCTTCACTAAAGGGGGCAAGCTAGATATCACTTTATCATATTTGCACATCATGTTCATTGCAAATCTTTTTGATATTTCAGTTTCATATTGTAAAACTTTCAGTCCTTTGTGATTTTCTCATGAGGCAATTTAATTACTATAGAATCATTGTCTCAGTAAGCTTTTGTCATATGACTATAAAAAGTCCTATATGGTTAATAGCATGTCACCACAGAAATTATTCTTGTTATCATTTACCTACTCGAGGACGAGCAGGAATTAAGCTTGGGGATGTTGATACGTCCAAAACATATCTATAATTTCTGCTTGCTCCATGCCACTTTTGGGTGATATTGCTATGATATTTATACACTTCCATACACTTTTGATCATATTTGGACTAACCTACTAATCCAGTGCACCCCAGTGCCAGTTTCTGTTTTCGGCTGTTTTTGTATTTCAGGTTTTCACATTACGAGAACTGTCAGGAAAAATCCAGAAAAATTATATAAAAAATCACCGTTCCAGAACCTACCTTGCGCCCGAAGTACAGCCGGGGGGGGGGGCACCAGGGCCCCAGGCGCCCTGGCGACGCCCCCCCTGGGCCGCGCCGAGTGGGCGCCTGGGCCCCCCGAGCCCCGTCTGGTGCCCCCCTTTGGCATATATTTAGAGCGTCATTCGAAACCCTCGGGATGGGAACTCTTTTTCACGATCTCATCTCTGTTCCGCCGCCGCCGCCGCTTCCAAGATCGGGAGCACCAGGAGAACTCTTCCCGGCACCCTGCCGGAGGGGAGGATCACCATCGGGAGCCTCTCCACCACCATGGACGCCTCCCGGATGAGTTGTGAGTAGTCTCCCTTGGACCATGAGTCCATGACCAGTATAGCTATGTGATGTTCTCCTCCCGTTCTTGTGCTTCACTAATTAGTCCTCGTGAGCTGCCCTACATGATCGAGGCACATATGTAATCCTTATGCTGTTGCTATGATGAGCTTGCTGGGATCCGATGGATTATGAGATTATGTTCAGATTGTGATTGAGTAATATATTTGATCTACCTCTTATATATTTATGTTCATAAGTAATTCTTGCATGTTCTCCGTTGTTATTTATTGCTTTGGCCAAGTAATACGTAGTGACTCCAAGAGGGAACGTTATGCTTGATTGTGGGTTCATGCCCCTCGATGACTAGTTTGAGTGACAGAAACATGAGTCTAGGGGATGTGCTGTTGCCACAAGGGGGAAAACAACGGTGCTTGTGCCCTCGGGTGCAAGGATTGTTTACTTTACGCAAAGTTCTTTTAATGCAGTTGTCTGTTGCTTTGAGTTTACACTATGGGTGGGGCTCGCAACTTAATACCAGCGAGATGTACTGGATAGATATCTCAAGGTGGATGATTAGTAGTAGATATTGATGGATTTCGGTCTACTTACTTTGGCGTACCGCCCATGCTTTGAACCTCAACCTTTCTTGCAATGTAGTCAGCATTGGTTTGCGTTCGTGGTCCTGTCAATTGCCCAGCTGTAATTCGTTTACCTCACATAGTTGTTTTATCGTCTTTTGGGAGAGAGACATCACTAGTGAACATCATGAGAGTCCGGTCCATATTACCATCATTGATCACATCCGCTATTTACTTTTCGCTATTACTTACTATTGGAAACATTATCTATCACTACTATCATTTGCGTTTAATCCTTTGTGAACTACAAGGCCGGAGGGATTGACAACCTCTCTGTACTTGTTGGGAGCAAAGTTATTTGTATCTGTGTGCAGGTCCACGTTGATTGCTAATATCTGGCGCCGTTAGCAGTTGACACCTACTTGTTGAACCTAGGAGTATCTAGGGATTCGATCCTTGGCATCTTTGCTAAGGGAAAAACTTCCACAACACTGCATCTCACACCTTCCACTTGGGGTAACCAACGAGGGGTTAGAGGCCCATCACGCCATTACTGGCTTACTGTACCCTGGTGCGCCACTGCTCAGTCTGGGAAGGGGTGTGGGGCCAGGACAAAACTAGTAATGGCGCACCGCACGCCAGATGCGCCATTAGTAATATGGCCATTAATGGAGCACCTATATCTGGTGCGCCACTGTTATATAGTAGTGGCGCACCACATACATGGTGCGCCATTAATGTCCATATTAGCTATAGCCGTTTTTCTAGTAGTGCGCCACAAATATGTTCCTCATGCTTGAAGGTATGTTCTTTTGTCCGACTGAACCAGAGCTGTCGACTCATATTATGACTGTTAGCTCATCATATTTTTGTCCATGTAGAATTCTGCCAGAACTTTGAGAAGGAGACTGGGCGGGTCAAGACGGGTCTGGATCCTGCCAATTCCCTCGTCAAGGATGAAGTTGCGATGAACGTCTTGTGACTGGAGTCTCGCCTCACCAGCGCCACCGGCTACCTTGCCTGGCTGAAGGCGGCGATGTCCCGGATCGATGCGACGCTCTAGCGGGGAACGGTGCTTGAGAATGACCTCGAGTCTCTGATGACTCGGCTCAATGAGATCCCTGGTCGAGTGCAAGAGTGGAAGAAGTCGTCTTCCCGGTGTGCTGACGTTGTGCTATCTCTGATCCATGTGCACTACAAGGAGGTGAAGGAAGAGAGGCTGGCCGCTCTTAAGGTTGCGAACACCAAAAAGCTTCAGTTCCAATCATTTATGGAGACTTTCCTGGAAGCTGCCACTCGCATCGCCAACGGAATCGACCTGGATGAGTATGTTGCACCTGCAAGTCCTCCTCCCGTAGAGTGAACAAACTTTATGCTCCGACTCAATTTGCCTTGGAATGCCGAGTGATTTTGTAACCGTTAAACTCCTTCGGGCTCGATGCCCGAATACTTCTGCCCGAATCTTGCGGGTCTTTATCAGACCTTGATTTCCTTTGGAATATGCTTGCCTTGCTTCTGATGCTTTTAGATCTTTTGGTTTCGTATAGACATTGTACTTATGGCGCAGCTCGGAAGACCAAGGTACGTTGTATTTGTGGCGTAGATCAGAGGGTTGAGCCACATTGTATTTGTGGTGAAGCTCGGAGAACCAAGGTACATTGTACTTGTGGCGTAGCTCGAAGATCCGAGCCATGTTGTATTTGTGGCGTAGCTCGGAGAGCCAAAGCACATTGTACTTGTGGCGTAGCTCGGAGAGCCAAAGTACGTTGTACTCGTGGCGTAGCTCGGAGTGCCACCGAGTTCCCGAGTGAGAAGGTTGCTCTTCACTCGGAGCATTTTTGTAACTTAGGCGATTACGGGGTCGCAGCTAAGCCCCCGAGTGAGAGGGTTGCTCTTCACTCGGAGTGTTTTTGTAACTTAGGCGATTACGGGGTCGTAGCTAAGCCCCCGAGTGAGAGGGTTGCTATTCACTTGGAGTGTTTTTGTAACTCAGGCGATGACGGG
>LR738715.1:173488589-173542074 GCA_902687465.1 Secale cereale
GGTTGCTCTTCACTTGGAGTGTTTTGTAACTTAGGCGATTACGGGGTCGCAGCTAAGCCCCCGAGTGAGAGGGTTTCTCTACACTTGGAGTGTTTTTGTAACTTAGGAAATCACGGGGTCGCAGCTAAGCCCCCGAGTGAGAGGGTTGCTCTTCACTCGGAGTGTTTTTGTAACTAAGGTGAATCGGATTCGCGGCTAATTCACCGAGTGAGAGGGTTGCTCTTTGCTCGGATTGTTTTTGAAACTTAGGCGAATCGGATTCGCAGATAAGCCACCCACTGGGGGATTTGAGAACATGTGCCTTTGGAACAACAATCATTATGGAATTTTCGCAAACTTATCTTTGAAAAACAAACTGGAGGATTTGTATTACAACTCGTTTGGTCGAATGCCTTAAATGTAAAAGCGGCGGAGCAGATCCGCATTCCATGAGAGTGGCTCATCTATTTTCTTGGCTACGTTGTAGAGGTGGTATGCCCCATTGTGGAGTACTTTGGTGATGATGAAGGGGCCCTCCCAGGCTGGAGCAAGCTTGTGAGGTCGTTTTTGATGTACTAGGAGTACAATATCTCCTTCCTAGAATGCCCGGCCTTGAACATTGCGGGCGTGGAATCGACGCAGGTCCTGCTGGTATATGGTCGAGCGGATCAGGACCATCTCGCGCTCTTCTTCCAGGAGGTCGACTGCATCTTGGCGAGCTTGTTCAGCTTCATCTTCTGAGAAGAGTTCTACCCGAGGGGCGTTGTGCAGCAAATCACTCGGAAGCACGGGCTCGGCGCCATACACCATGAAGAAGGGGGTACGATCAGTCGACCGATTCGGGGTTGTCCTCAGCCCCCACAAAACAGATGGCAACTCAGTCACCCAAGCACCAGCAGCGTGTTTGAGGTCGCACATTAGCCGCGGCTTCAACCCTTGAAGGATCAAGCCACTCGCCCTTTCCGCCTGTCCATTCGACTGCGGATGCGCTACAGATGCGTAGTCGATCCGAGTACCTTGAGAAGAACAGAATGCTCTGAACTTGTCTGAATCAAAATTGGAGCCATTATCTGTATGATGTTGTGTGGGACTCCATATCTGAATATCAGTTCCTTGATGAAGCTGACAACGATGCTTGAACCGAGGTTCTTGATGGGCTTGGCCTCGATCCATTTGGTAAACTTGTCGACTTCCACGAGAAGATGAGTGAAGCTACTCCTACCTGTCTTGAAGGGCTCGACCATGTCCAACCCCCAAACGGCAAACGGCCAAACTAACGGGATAGTCTTCAGGGCAGACACATGTTTGTGAGACATGTTTGAGTAGAAATTACAGCCCTCGCATTTGTCAACGATATATTTCACCATCTCGTTCGCACGGGGCCAGTAAAACCCGGCTCGGTATGCCTTGGCCACGATGGTTCGGGAGTTCATGGTGGCCGCAGGTTCCCGAGTGAATCTCATTCAGGATCATTCAACCTTCCTCGGGGGTGAAGCAACACTGAGTGACTCCTGTGACACTCTCTCTGTAGAGCTGACCTTGTATCACCGTGAAGGCTTTGGATCGACGAACAATCTGACGAGCCTCATCCTCATCTTCTGGGAGTTCCTACCTGAGCAAGTACACTATGTATGGCATTGTCCAGTCAGGTGTGATCACCAAGACTTCCATGATCAGGTCGACCACGGCTGGGACTTCAATTTCAGTTGGGTTGGACGCACTTATCGGTTGCGGGGGCTCTTCTGTGAAGAGGTCTTCCTTGACCAACGGGGTGTGCACATGCTCCAAGACCACATTTTTGGGGATAGGTTTCCGAGTGGATCCTATCTTAGCGAGATCGTCAGCAAGCTGATTCTTGATTCTGGGCACGTGGTGGAGCTCCAAGCCTTCAATCTTCTTTTCTAGCTTCCGTACTGCACTACAATAACTAGTCATCGCTGGGCTCCAGACGTCCCATTCTTTCATTACTTGATTGACCACTAGGTCCGAGTCGCCGTATACCTTCAGGCGACAGATGCCGAGTGAAATGGCCATACACAACCCGTACAAAAGTGCCTCATATTCAGCTTCGTTGTTCGAAGAATCAAAGTGAATTTGCAGGTTATAACTAAGCTTGTCACCTCTAGGGAACACCAAGACCACACATGCACCGGATCTGTTCAGCATCTTGGATTCATCGAAGAACATGGTCCAATGATCCGACTGGATCTGAGTCGGCTGCTCCTGTTCAATCCACTCGGCAACAAAATCTGCTATTGCCTGAGACTTGATAGATTTCTTTGCTTCAAACTTGGTATCCAACAGAAGGAGTTCAATCGCCCATTCACCCACTCGACCGGATGCGTCCCGATTGTTCAAAATTTCAGATAATGGAGCGTCGCTGACGACTGAAATTGAATGATCTGAGAAGTAATGTGCAACTTTCTTGGCGGTCAAGTAGATCTCATACACAAGTTTCTGATAATGCGGATATATCTGCTTGGATGGAGTCAAGACTTCGGAAATGTAATAGACTGGGCGTTGGACTTTGTAGGCTTTGCCTTCTTCTTCCCGCTCGACCGTGAGTACTGTGCTGACAACTTGTCCAGTGGCTGCGATATACAATAATAGAGGCTCTTTGCTGACTAGGGAAGCAAGCACCGGCTGGGTGGAAAGCAGGGCTTTGAGTTCTTCGAACGCTGCTTTAGGTTCAGAATTCCACTTGAACTTTTCAGACTTCTTCATCAGTCGGTAGAGAGGCAACGCCTTCTCACCGAGATGTAGTAAAGGATAATAAAGGCTATCATTACTGCGGAGTGAATGTCCGACCGTTGCTGACCTTTGATGACCCACAAGTGTAGGGGATCTATCGTAGTCCTTTCGATAAGTAAGAGTGTTGAACCCAACGAGGAGCAGAAGGAAATGATAGGCAGTTTTCAGTAAGGTATTTTCTGCAAGCACTGAAATTATAGGTAACAAATAGTTTTGTGATAAGATAATTGGTAGCAAGTGACAAACGGTAAAAGTAAATAGGTGCAGCAAGGTGGCCCAATCCTTTTTGTAGCAAAGGACAAGCCTGGACAAACTCTTATGCAAGGTAAAGCGCTCCCGAGGACATATGGGAATTATCGTCAAGCTAGTTTTCATCACGATCATCTGATTCGCGTTCGGTACTTTGATAATTTGGTATGTGGGTGGACCGGTGCTTGGGTGCTGCCCTTACTTGGACAAACCTCCCACTTATGATTAACCACTAATGCAAGCATCCACAACTACAAAAGAAGTATTAAGGTAAACCTAACCATAGCCTGAAATATATGGATCCAAATCAGCCCCTTATGAAGCAATGCATAAACTAGGGTTTAAGCTTGTGTCACTCTAGCAACCCATCATCTACTTATTACTTCCCAATGCCTTCCTCTAGGCCCAAATAATGGTGAAGTGTCATGTAGTCGACGTTCACATGACACCACTAGAGGAAAGACAACATACATCTCATCAAAATATCGAACGAAGACCAAATTCACATGACTACTGATAGCAAGACTTCTCCCATGTCCTCAGGAACAAAAGTAACTACTCATGAGACATAATATTATTCATGATCAGAGGAGTTTAATATGCATAATGGATCTGAACATATGATTTTCCACCAAATAAACCAACTAGCATCAACTACAAGGAGTAATCAACACTACTAGCAACCCACAGGTACCAATCTGAGGCTTTGATACAAAGATTGGATACAAGAGATGAACTAGGGTTTGAGAGGAGATGGTGCTGGTGAAGATGTTGATGAAGATGGCTCTCCCCAAGATGGGAGAGTTGTTGGTGATGACGGCAGTAATGATTTCCCCCTCCCGGAGGGAAGTATCCCCGACAGAATAGCTCTGCCGGAGCCCTAGATTGGTTTCTGCCTCGGTTCCGCCTCGAGACGGCGGCGTCTGGTCTCGAAAGCCTCCTCCTGATTTTTTCCAGGTCAAAATGCTTCATATAGGAGAAGATGGTCACATGGGGCCCACTGGCTGGCCCTCGAGGCAGGGGGGCGCGCCCTGGGAAGGGGGGCGCACCCCCACCCTCGAGGCCAGCCACTGGCCACCCTCGTGGGTTTCTTCCGCCAGGTATTTTTTATATTTTCCAAAAAAATGTTCTGTGGAGTTTCGGGGCTTTTGGAGTTGTGCAGAATAGGTTTCTAGAGTTTGCTCCTTTTCCAGCCCAGAATTCCAGCTGCCGGCATTCCCCCTTCTTTATGTAAACCTTGCAAAATAAGAGGGAAAAGGTATAAGTACTGTGACAAAACATGTATGAACAGCCCATAATGCAATAAATATCAACTTGTAAGCATGATGCAAAATGATGTATCAACTCCCCCAAGCTTAGACCTCACTTGTCCTCAAGCGAAAGCCGATATCGAAAAATATGCCCACATGTTTAGAGATAGAGGTGTCAATAAAAACAGAACACGGACATGAGGGCATCATGATCATTCTCATAACAGCAACTTATATGAATGTAGTCATATAATCATTATGCAAAAGTAACAATTCATCCACAATAATCATAAACTTCATTAGTAACTGACAAACTTTGGTCTCGGTCAGTGAAACAATTGCAATTTATCATAACATCGGAAAGAGTCGATATAAGAGCTTTTCAGCAAGCCTACATACTCAACTATCATATAATCTTTCATAATTGCTCACACTCACGCAATACTTATGTTTATGGAGTTTTAATCAGACACAGAGAAAGATAGGGGCTTATGGTATTGACTCCCAACCTTTTTACCTCAAGGGTAATGTCAACAGTAATAGACCATGAGAACTTATATCCAAGTGGGTATATATATATTAGGATCTTTCCAACACAGTGTGCTTGCCAAAGGATAAAATGAAAAAGAAAAGGTGGAGCTCACCTTGACACTTATAAGACAAGAATAAAAGATAGGCCCTTCGCAGAGGGAAGCAGAGGTTGTCATGTGTTTTTATGGTTGGATGCACAAAGTCTTAGCATAGAAGAACTTCGCTTTATATTGCCACTTGTGATAAGGACCTTTATTATGCAGTCCGTCACTTTTATTACTTCCATATCACAAGCTCGTATAAAGCTAATTTCTCCCACACTAATAAATCATGCATATATTAGCGGGTTTACAACATGACAACTTACTTGGAAGGATCTTTCTCAATCCATAGGTAGGTATGGTGGACTCTCATGGCAAAACTGGGTTTAAGGATATATGGAAGCACAAGTAGTATTTCTACTTGGTGCAAGGAGTTTTGGCTAGCATGAGAGGGAAAGGCAAGCTCAACATGTTCGAAGATCCATGACAATATACTTTATTTCAGATGTAAGAAGACATAACCCATTATGTTGTCTTCCTTGTCCAACATCAACTCTTTAGCATGTCATACTTTAATGAGTGCTCACAATCATAAAAGATGTCCAAGATAGTATATTTGTATGTGAAGCCTCTCTTCTTTTATTACTTCCTATTAATTGCAACGATGACCAAAACTATGTTTGTCATCTCCCAACAACTTTTATTTATCATACTCTTATATGTGAAGTCACTACTTCCCATAAGATTGATATGATCTCTATAATTCTCCTTTTGTATTCTTTCTTTTATCATGACCCAAGTGAGGAAATCAAGCCCTTGACTCAACACTAATCTTTATATATGGCTCACGGACTTGATTACAAAGGATACGGCTCACAAAGCAAAATCTCACAACTAGATCATGCTAACTTTATTCTAATAGATCAAGATACTACCAAAAGGATCGAACTAAGTAAAATGGTAAATATAGGAGTGATGGTGATACGATACCGGGGTAACTCCCCCAAGCTTGGCAGTTGCCAAGGGGAGTGCCCATACCCATATGATTATGTCTCCTTCTTCGGGGTTGGTGATGATGGATTTGCAAGTAGTGATGGGGGATCCTCATATATTGAGCGCAGGAGATCTTCTAGCTTGCGGATAATACCTTTGAGAGCAGCTATGTAATCCTTCAACAAAAGATTTTCACTTGTGAGATGCTTGTTGCGGATCTGTGTTAACTCAAGCATCCTGAAAGCTTCTAGCTCAGTTGAGGTAAAGAGATTAGGAAGGGATTTAGAGGTGTCTTCTTATCCTGCCGCCGGAGTCGGATCCTCCACCTCCATCTTGATCTTCTTCTCCTTCTGGATCTCGTCGGGTCCTTCTCTCTTCAGATCTATCTTCATTAGACAAGCATCGTTGCCTTCGTTGTTGGAGGAGGGAGATGACATGATGCCTAGCTTCACAAAACCCTAGCAGAAAACAGCTCAAAACGAAAATAGAGGAATTCTGCGTGATACAGAGGTCAAAACCTTCGGGAGTATATATAATGAATTTTTCCAGCACGAAAGGAGTAACCCACAAGAAAACGGAGTCCAGGGGAGACACGGGGTGCCCTCGAGGCAGGGGGGCGCGCCCCTACCCTCGAGGCCACCTCGTGTCTCCTCCGGACTGCGGTTTATTTTTTATTTTTCTAAATTTTCCAAAACATAGAAAAATTGCCTTTAGAACTGTTTTAGAGTCGGTTTACTTACCGTATCACGTACCTCTTCCTTTTCGGAGGCTGAATCATTCTGGAAAGTGTCCCTTATGTATTCCTCCGGGGTTATGGTTTCAATAATATTAGTTTCAACATTTATAGGATTATCTGAGATATAATGTTTGATCCTTTAACCATTCACCACCTTCGGATTTGTGCCTTCGAAGTTGTTGATCTTTATAGCACCGGAACGATAGACATCCTCGATAACGTAAGGTCCTTCCCACTTGGAGAGAAGTTTTCCTGCAAAAAATCTTAAACAAGAATTGAATAGCAAAACATAATCACCTACGTTGAACTCACGCTTTTGTATTCTTTTGTCATGCCATCTTTTAACTTTTTCTTTAAATAACTTGGCATTCTCGTAGGCCTGGGTTCTCCATTCATCGAGACAGCTAATATCAAATAGCCTCTTTTCA
Source organism: Secale cereale (assembly GCA_902687465.1). Taxonomy (NCBI): domain Eukaryota; kingdom Viridiplantae; phylum Streptophyta; class Magnoliopsida; order Poales; family Poaceae; genus Secale; species Secale cereale. Next base: position 173,495,548 of record LR738715.1, read on the forward strand.
CCAGCAAGTTTGAAATCATAATTGAGCTCTTTGATAGCCCAATATGCCTTATGTTCCAGCTCAAGAGGTAAGTGAAAAGCTTTTCCATATACCATCTTATATGGAGACATACCCATAGGAGTTTTGTATGCAGTTCTATAGGCCCATAATGCATCATCTAGTTTCTTGGACCAATTCTTTCTAGACCTATTAATTGTCTTCTGCAAGATTAATTTCAACTCCCTATTACTTAGTTCTACTTGACCGCTAGTCTGTGGGTGATAGGGTGATGCAATTATATGGTTGACATCATACTTAGCAAGCATCTTACGGAAAGCACCATGAATAAAGTGTGAACCACCATCAGTCATTAGATATCTAGGGACTCCAAACCTTGGAAATATAAATTCTTTAAGCATCTTAATAGAGGTGTTATGATCAGCACTACTAGTTGGAATAGCTTCTACCCACTTAGTAACATAATCAACAGCAACTAGAATATGTGTGTACCCGTTAGAGGCAGGAAAAGGTCCCATATAATCAAAACCCCAAACATCAAATGGTTCAATAACAAGTGAATAATTCATAGGCATTTCTTGACGTCTACTAATATTACCAATTCTTTGACATTCATCACATGATAAGACAAACTTACGGGCATCCTTGAAGAGAGTAGGCCAATCAAAACCGGATTGCAATACCTTGTGTGCAGTTCTGTCTCCCGCATGGTGTCCCCCATAAGCTTCGGAGTGGCACTTGCATAAGATATGTTCATGTTCATGCTCAGGCACACAATGTCTAATAATACCATCTACTCCTTCTTTATAAAGATGTGGGTCATCCCAAAAGTAATGTCTCAAATCATAGAAAAACCTTTTCTTTTGCTGATATGTGAAGGATGGAGGTATAAACTTAGCAACAATGTAATTATCATAATCAGCATACCAAGGAGCAGTACGAGAAGTATTTATGATAGCTAGTTGTTCATCAGGGAAGCTATCATCAATAGGTTGTGGGTCATCAAGTATATTCTCTAACCTAGACAAGTTATCTGCTACGGGGTTCTCAGCTCCCTTTCTATCAATAATATGCAAGTCAAATTCTTGTAGCAAGAGAACCCATCTAATAAGTCTAGGTTTAGCATCTTTCTTTTCCATAAGGTATTTGATAGCAGCATGATCAGTGTGAATAGTTACTTTAGAATCAACGATATAGGGTCTAAATTTATCACAAGAAAACACAACTGCTAGAAATTCTTTCTCAGTGGTAGCATAATTTCTTTGGGCACTATCTAGAGTTTTGCTAGCATACTGGATAACATTCAATTTCTTATCTACTCTTTGCCCTAGAACAGCTCCTACAGCATAATCACTAGCATTGCACATAATCTCAAAGGGTAAGTTCCAGTCAGGGGGCTGGACAATAGGTGCAGAGATCAATGCTTTCTTAAGTATTTCAAATGCTTCTAGACAATCATCATCAAAGACAAAAGGAATATCTTTCTGTAAAAGATTAGTAAGAGGCCTGGAAATTTTGGAGAAGTCCTGAATGAACCTCCTATAAAACCCGGCATGACCAAGGAAACTTCGTATACCTTTGATATCCTTAGGGCATGGCATATTTTCAATAGCATCCACTTTATCTTTGTCAATTTCAATACCTCTTTCAGAAATTTTATGTCCCAAGACAATGCCTTCATTAACCATAAAGTGGCACTTCTCCCAATTCAAGACAAGGTTAGTGTCTTCACATCTCTGCAAAACTCGATCAAGGTTTCTTAAGAAATCATCAAAAGAAGTTCCGTAAACGGAGAAATCATCCATGAACACTTCAACAATCTGTTCACAAAAATCAGAGAATATAGCCATCATGCATCTTTGAAAGGTAGCAGGTGTGTTACATAAACCAAAAGGTATACGTCTATAAGCAAAGGTACCGAGTGGACAAGTAAAGGTGGTCTTTTCTTGATCCCCCTTTGACACAGGTATTTGAGAGAAACCAGAATAACCATCTAGAAAGCAGAAATGAGTATGTTTGGATAATCTTTCTAGCATTTGATCAATAAATGGCAAGGGGTAATGATCTTTCTTAGTAGCTTTATTTAACTTACGGAAGTCAATTACCATCCTATAACCTGTAACTATTCTTTGCGGGATCAATTCATCTTTATCATTAGGGACAACAGTCATACCTCCTTTCTTAGGAACACAATGGATAGGACTTACCCACTGGCTATCAGCAATGGGATAGATAATACCTGCCTCTAGAAGCTTTAGAATTTCCTTCCTTACCACTTCTTTCATCTTAGGATTTAACCATCGCTGATGATCAATAACTGGTTTAGCATTTTCTTCCAATTTTATCTTGTGTTGACATATAGTGGGACTAATGCCCTTAAGATCATCCAGAGTATATTCAATAGCAGCTCGGTGCTTCTTAAGAGTTTTCAATAATCTTTCTTCTTCATGCTTTGAAAGGTTAGCACTAATAATAACATGATATATCTTCTTTTCATCAAGATAAACCTACTTAAGATTATCAGGCAAAGGTTTAAGTTCAAACACGGGATCACCCTTGGGTGGAGGAGGATCCCCTAGGATTTCAACAGGCATGTTGTTTTTCAATACGGGTCCCTGTGTAAGAAATATTTCATCTATCTCCCTTCTCTCACTCATATGCATATCATTTTCATGGTCTAGTAAGTATTATTCTAAAGGATCATTAGGTGGCACGGCAATAGAAGCAAGACCAATAAATTCATCCTTACTGGATGGTGCCTTTTCAAGGGGTTGTCTACGGAATTTAGCAAAGTTAAAATCATGAGACGTATCCCCTAATCCGAAAGTGACAATATCTTTCACACAGTCTATCTTGGCATTAACAGTATTCAAGAAGGGTCTACCAAATATAATGGGACAGAAGGCATCTTGTGGGGAACTAAGAACAAGAAAGTCAGCGGGGTATTTAACCTTCCCACATAGAACTTCAATATCTCTAACAATCCCAACTGGTGAAATAGTGTCTCTATTAGCAAGCTTAATAGTAACATCAATCCCCTCTAACTCAACCGGTGCAATATCATGCATGATTTCGTTATACAAATCGAGAGGGATAATACTCGCACTAGCACCTACGTCACATAAACCATGATAGCAATGATCTCCTATCTTGACAGAGATAACAGGCAAGCCTACAACATGTTTATGTCTATTCCTAGCATTGGGTTTAACTATTCTAGCAGACTCCTCTTGGAGATAAATAACATGACCATATAAATATTCTACCAAGAGATCTTTAACCATAGCAACACTAGGTTCAACTTTAATTTGCTCAGAGGGTGTAGGTGTTCTAGTATTGCTCTTACGGACTACAGTTGAAGCTTGAGCATGATCCTTTATCCTAACAGGAAAGGTGGTTTATCAATATACGCGGTAGGGATAACTGGATCAACATTATAAGTGATAATCTTTTCTTCAACTTTAATAGGTTCAACTACTTTTACTTCAATAGGGGGATGGTATTTAAACCACTTCTCCTTGGGGAGATCAACATGACTAGCAAAGGATTCACAGAAAGAAGCTACTATCTCAGAGTCAAGTCCATATTTAGTGCTAAACTCACGGAAAACATCGGTATCCATAAAAGCTTTAACACAATAAAACTTAGGGGTCATACCTGACTCCTTACCTTCATCGAGATTCCAATCTTTGGAGATGCGTTTAATTCTTTCCAATAAATCCCATTTAAAGTCAATAGTCTTCATCATATAAGAGCCGGAACAAGAAGTATCGAGCATGGAGCGATTATTATGAAAAAGTCGAGCATAAATTTTTTGAATGATCATTTCTCTTGAGAGCTCATGATTGGGGCATGAATATAACATTGACTTAAGCCTCCCCCAAGCTTGAGCAATGCTTTCTCCTTCGTGAGGCCAGAAATTATAAATATAATTACGATCACGATGAACCTGGTGCATAGGGTAGAACTTCTGATGAAATTCCAACTTCAGACGATTATAGTTCCAAGATCCCATATCATCGCATAGCCTAAACCAAGTCAATGCGTCTCCCTTCAAAGATAAAGGGAAAACCTTCTTCTTGATAACATCCTCGCCTCCTCGGGCATACCTGCAAGCTTAAACAATCCACAAACTTCATCCACATAGATTAGATGTAAATCGGGGTGAAGTGTTCCGTCTCCTGTATAGGGATTTTCAAGCAATTTCTCAATCATACCCGAAGGAATCTCAAAGCAAACATTTTCATTAGGTGCAGTAGGTTGAGGAGCAACTCTTTACTCCTCTGCTCGGGGTGAAGATACCCCCAACAAGCCCCTCAAAGGGTTTTGATCATAGTAACAAGTGACAATAAGTTTTAGCACACTATATAAATTTTTCCTTACCAAATTCCACTTACCAAAGGCGCTTCACTCCCCGGTAACAGCGCCAGATAAGAGTCTTGATGACCCAAAAGTGTAGGGGATCTATCGTAGTCCTTTCGATAAGTAAGAGTGTCAAACCCAACGAGGAGCAGAAGGAAATGATAGGCAGTTTTAGTAAGGTATTTTCTGCAAGCACTGAAATTATAGGTAACAGATAGTTTTGTGATAAGATAATTGGTAGCAAGTGACAAACGGTAAAAGTAAATAGGTGCAGCAAGGTGGCCCAATCCTTTTTGTAGCAATGGACAAGCCTGGACAAACTCTTATGCAAGGTAAAGCGCTCCCGAGGACATATGGGAATTATCGTCAAGCTAGTTTTCATCACGATCATCTGATTCGCGTTCGGTACTTTGATAATTTGGTATGTGTGTGGACCGGTGCTTGGGTGCTGCCCTTACTTGGACAAGACTCCCACTTATGATTAACCTATAATGCAAACATCCACAACTACAAAAGAAGTATTAAGGTAAACCTAACCATAGCCGGAAACATATGGATCCAAATCAGCCCCTTACGAAGCAACGCATAAACTAGGATTTAAGCTTCTGTCACTCTAGCAACCCATCATCTACTTATTACTTCCCAATGCCTTCCTCTAGGCCCAAATAATGGTGAAGTGTCATGTAGTCGACGTTCACATGACACCACTAGAGGAAAGACAACATACATCTCATCAAAATATCGAACGAAGACCAAATTCACATGACTAATGATAGCAAGACTTCTCCCATGTCCTCAGGAACAAAAGTAACTACTCATGAGACATAATATTATTCATGATCAGAGGATTATTAATATGCATAATGGATCTGAACATATGATCTTCCACCAAATAAACCAACTAGCATCAACTACAAGGAGTAATCAACACTACTAGCAACCCACAGGTACCAATCTGAGGCCTTCATACAAAGATTGGATACAAGAGATGAACTAGGATTTGAGAGGAGATGGTGCTGGTGAAGATGTTGATGAAGATGGCTCTCCCCAAGATGGGATAGTTGTTGGTGATGATGGCGGTGACGATTTCCCCCTCCCGGAGGGAAGTATCCCCGGCAGAACAGCTCTGCCGGAGCCCTAGATTCGTTTCTGCCTCGAGACGGCGGCGTCTGGTCCCGAAAGCCTCCTCCTGATTTTTTCCAGGTCAAAACGCTTCATATAGGAGAAGATGGTCACTTGGGGCCCACCGGTTGGCCCTCGAGGCAGGGGGCGCGCCCCCACCCTCGAGGCCAGCCAGTGGCCCCCCTCGTGGGTTTCTTCCGCCAGGTATTTTTTATATTTTCCAAAAAAATGTTCTGTGGAGTTTCGAGGATTTTGGAGTTGTGCAGAATAGGTTTCCAGAGTTTGCTCCTTTTCCAGCCCAGAATTCCAGCTGCCGACATTCCCCCTTCTTTATGTAAACCTTGCAAAATAAGAGGGAAAATGCATAAGTACTGTGACAAAAAATGTATGAACGGCCCATAATGCAATAAATATCAACTTATAAGCATGATGCAAAATGGACGTATCAGCCTTATGAGACCTTTGACATTCAGGAGTCGAGTGGTTTCTCTTACGGTCGAGTGGATTCATCCTTCCGAGTGGAGTTGAGTTATCCGAGTGAGGTACGTCGTCGAGTAGGTTGCTCTCTTGGGCCATATCAGTCGGCAGCTTCTCTCATCTTTGGAATGTCTCTGAGCTTCTAGGGCAGCGACCTTGGGTAGGGTACCTAGGTCAGGCCTGTGACCCTACCCTAGGTCTATAGTATCATCAAGTGGCAAGCCGGCAATTGCAAGTGTAAATTCAAGGTAGCGAGATCACATCACATCTCCTCTTTTGTGTGCAATTCCTATCTAGCCTAGTAGCCTAGCACGAGGATTCCCTTTGCCCTAGTTTTGTAATTGATTTTTCCCTCAACTTTGGTTGATCTAGGCTATGGGACAACATTTTCTATTAAGTAATCGATCACCAGATTCAAATAATCTGAGTGACACTACATGTTTTTTTCTTGACGGTACTTATTTTAAACTAGTCAAATTAACATGTCATTTTCCCAATTATCTCTAGGAGAGTGGGTTCCGATTTTTAACTTCTATTGCGTTATTTTTTACTCTAATTATCCAATTTGACATCTCTTCACTCGGATTGCATCGTTAGTGAATATTTGCTATTTTTACCCGCTTTAAAAATAAATAAGTTAGGGATAGCCATTCGACAGGTTTGGACATGAGAAAAAAAACATCGAAAGGGAAACTATAACATGGCAAGCAATGTGTGATAGATGCTTGAGGCTCACATGATAGATAACTAAATGGAATAAAAGCTTCTAATTTTTTCAGTAAATGGGGTAAAAAAATCGCCAAGACTTTCACTAAATGGTCTAATTTAGATTAAAACTTCTTAAATGGGGATTTTTTTGTCAAAGTATGGAATAAAGACTAGAATTCGCTCTTTTATGGAAGTGAAATTGCGTCAGGAGCTATGCAGTTATATTTGTACTACTCTATTTACGACACATAACCATGTGAATTTATAGTTTCAAAAATGTGATTTTACCGGTATGTTTTGTACTCTTTAGTTTTTAATTATTGTGTAACAACTATATTTGATAAGTAATATCATATTACATTGCTATAGAAGCCTCTGAGTGATATATTCTTGTTGTAAGATGGTCCAAAACTGGACTCAAAATTAATTAATGAATTAATCCACACCAGTTCTTACAATGAGTCAATGAATGAACCCATTGACCAAATTTGCTAGCCGCCCCTGGCTACACCCCTTCACAACTGAACAATGAACCATGCCTTGAATTGTCAGCTTGGCGTAAAGAAGTTTCACCAAATGTCTTACCAATACTAGGCTTCCAAAGGCTAAACCCTCGGGTGGAGCATATTAGTCATACTGCTAGCATATACATGAACTTTCTAGAGATCACCCCAATCACACAGACTATGATCGGCAGTCGGGCTCATATAGATATGTTCCACAAAAACTCAGTCTGTAGGATAGCATCTTGCTTATACAAGATTCAGAACACATTAAGACAAAAGCCAACCCGCCATACAATTTTCGAGAGTATCACATCTCCAACAGTGTGGGCTTGTAAAGTTACTCTCGTCAGTTAACCACTAGCTTGTTTTTTTAGGTCCTACTTCACGGGCTCTTCGATCACATAGGTTGGTTACCACCATGACAACTCATGTGGGTCTCATACCCATCTCCCTCGATGCGTTTCTCATCCCAGCACGTGATAGCCCTTTAGTAAAGAGATCTGCCTGATTCTTTGCTGACTAGATATAATCCAACGTTATCACTCTAGAGTTTTTTTAAAAAGTCTGATTTTTTATCTCATTCCTATGTGATTTTTATATTTTCCTAAGTTTATTTTAAATTTTGGAAAATGAACGAATTTCAAAATTGCTTCCCAAATTGATAAGAATCATGTTTAAAAACATATTTCAGAATTCCAAAAAGGGTTCACCTTTTCCAAAAAATGATGAATTCCACTTTTTCTAGAACAAGATTTAAAATTTTGTTCACGTTTTAAAAAATTGTTCCGAAATAAAAATATATTTGCATTTTGAAAATTGTTCAGAATTAAAAGTTGCTCACAAATTTAAAAAATCACATTTTATAAAAATATGAATTTTGAAAAATGTTCAAAAATTATTTACTTTTTCAATAATTATGCACAAATTTCAAGAAATGTTCAAAAGGATTTCATAAAGGTAGCCAGAACCGGCTTTTCAACCACTCGCAAGTCCATCAAAAGATCTCAAAGCCATTCTGCTTCGACACCCGATGTGTCTAATGTTGTTAGTTCTGATTCCATTGTCTATCTCGTTAGGATCATTTGCTTGCAAGACTTCTAGGAAATAGCGCCACCTCCAAGTGTAAACACATACCCAATTGTGGACTTTATCGCATCAGCATTAGAGACCCGATTCGCATAATTGGTTATATTCTTTGAGTACCGATGGATATCCGGTATAGTTAAGTCCATAGTTCACAGTACCTTTCTGACAGTGCATAATTATTTTAACAGCATGCCAATATACATCAACCGGATTGGAAACAAGCCAACTCAGTTTGCTCACAGCAAACATGATGTCAGGCCTCATAGCGGTCGCTAGGTACATGAGTGAACCAATGACCTGAGAGTATCTCAATTGATCTTTAGTTGTGCATGCGAACTTTCGAATCCGTGCACTAGGATCATATGGTGTTGGAGAATTTTAGTAGTTGGAATATCCAAAATGACTGAAAATCCTCTCAACATAATGGGATTATAGAAGGGTAATCCCAGCCTCGTTATATCTCAATAGCTTGATGTTCAAGATAACATCATCCATACCAAGGTCCTTCATCTAAGAGTTCTGAGATCGAAATGACTTAACCTCCTTAGTGACTTTAAGGCTGGTTCCAAATATCAGTATGTCATCAACATATAATCATAGTATAACTAATTCATCCCCACGATGGCGATAGTATACACAATTGTCATCTTCATTAACAACAAAGCTAATAGATGCCAAAGTTGTATTAAACTTCTCATGCCATTACTCAGATGCTTGTTTCGGATGTGGAGTTTCTACACCTGGGCTGAAATGCTCCAGGTGTAAACAATAAAATAAAATAAAATCAAAACTTCTGAAATTTTTTGTGGCATGCTCTAAGAAATGTTTATTGTGCATGCAAAATTTCATCACGAAATGACATTGGTGGAAGGCGTGGTAAAAAAGCAAAATCGATGCTCTGAAAATGTTACTTTCAAACACATTTTGGAGCTCTTATTTTGTTTTATTGCCATGACTTCTACCAATGTGATTTCGTGATAAAATTTTGCATGCAGAACAACCATTTCTTAAAGTGTGCCACAAAAAAGTCGTCTTGACATCCATCTGACAGACAAGAAGACAACGTGAGGCCTCCAAAGAGAGTAATATTCAAATGATGGTCAGTCTGGACACAGGTGAATAAGTGTAGAATAAATCTTGTTCTTCTTTCTGGGAAATAACCTTTGGCACAAGCCTAGCCTTCTACTTTTCAACCGTATCATCGATCCTAAGCTTATTTTTTAACACCACTTACATCCCAACGATTTGCAACCATAGGGAAGTTCAGTGATCTCCCATGTCTCGTTAGCCATAATTAAATCCATCTCACTACAGATCACATCTTTCTAGTAGTCGCCATGTGGAGATGCATTGGCTTCTGAAATGGAAGTGGGATTATCATCCACGAGGTTCACAAGGAAATCATCACCAAAAGACTTCATAGTCATATATCTCTTTCCCTTACCAATGGTCTCCTCAACATCCTCCATAGTATTTTCATCATGTGTTCGTTCATAGTATTCGAAAAGAATGGACGCCTCAGGAATCTCTTAGATTCCAGTCTAGACTGTTTTGCATATCTCTCATAGAAAAAATATCCTCAAAGATGTAGCATCTTTAGACTCCATAATTGTACCAACCTTGACATCAAGTACCTCAGATTTTACTACTAGAAATCTATAGCCAACGCTATTCTTAGCGTACCCAAATTAGCTCAGTCCACGGTCTTTAGTCTAGGCTTACGCTTTTTGGGGATCAACACATTGACTTTTGCCAAATAGCCCCAAGTACATAATTATGAGAGTGTCGTTATTTTATTCTCCCATTGCTCACAGGGAGTGTTCTCATTGTCTTCTGTCGGAACTTTATTCATGACATGACATGTCGCCAATATAGCCTCCCCCACCATACCTTGGATAAATCCGATGTATCTAACATAGAGTTAACCAAATCTGTTAGAGTATGTTTTTCCATTCAACAACCCCATTTGACTGGAGTGAATAGGGAGGCGTCCTCTCATGAATAATACCATGTTCCCCATAGAAAGAATCAAACTCATTAGATAAGTATTGTCCACCATGATTTGACCGAACTCGTTTAATCTTCTTTTCAAATTGATTCTCAACTTCGGCCTTAGAGTTTCTAAAGTAGTGTAGAGCCTCATCTTTAGTATTTAAGAGGTACACATAGCAATATCTAGTGGAATCATCTATCAATGTCATCAAGTGGTCAATGGTATAATTAAACCAAGGACGAACCGACTGACCGTTCTACTTTATCAGTGTAGAACCTCGCATCTTCTCCCAGGTGGCTCGGGGGGTAGAAACCCTAGCTGCTGCAACGTATTTCCCTCCTCCTATTCCTTGTTGTGCTGGCAGCGGAGGGCACCCCCGGCGAAGCTCAGACCGGCCAAAGGAAGGCGGTGGCGGAGCATTTTTCTCAACCGGTGTTGTGCGGACTTGATCCATGGAAGGTGGAATTGCAGGGAGTGGCTTGCGCAGATGGGCGTGTCGAGCCGGTTCAGCCGACCACGGCGAGGTGCTACGCCTACGCGCGACAAACTGACACTAGGCGGCGCCTAGGCGGGACTTGCGCGGCTGGGCGTGCCGAGCGGGTGCTGGCGGCCATGGTTAGCTTCTTCCCCACTCACGATGCACCAAGCTGGGTTGCGCGCATAGCTGGGCGCGGTGGCTTCGACATCATCGAACTTCGGGGGCTTGATCTGGCGGGTTCTCTGTCCAGCTCTTATGATCTCTGCTAGGAGGTGCACTGCTGCGACGAGATGCTGGCCTTCCGCATGGACGATGGCAAGTCGGCGATGCTATGGTCCACGGCTTGGTGGTGGTGATCCAGATCTGGTCGGCCGGGGTGACTGCATACTATGCTACAATGATCTCCTACGGCTCCATGACGGTGGTGGTCACCGGAAGAACTTTGGGAGTCTTCATCTCTCAAGATTCAGTGGTTGACTGCGGCGGTGTGATGCAAACTACGAATCAAGACTTGACACAGAGGAATGGTTTTGCACCGACGACAAGCATCGCATGTAGCTGCTGGAATTGCCAAAAGTGGTGGTGACAACACTTGAGTGACTTTGATGGTGGTATTTCTCAAGCTCCTAGTCTCGAGCTCCGAGGTAAAAATGTAGGTATGAACCAAGATAGTTATACCTCACAGTGTGATGATTTATACATCGTTACCTTGTTGAAGGCATTGTTCAGATGCGCTTCGATTGGTTCTTCGGGGTGAAAACTTAGATTCTGGCCTTGGTGCTAGGATCCGATGATGACGACGCCTGAGTGTTGGTCCCTTCTTAAATGCGTCACTGTTGAAGAACCTGGTCATCAATGTGGTGTCATGAGATGGTTGGTGCCGATATGGTCGTCGTTGTAGTTTGCCGATTGTGTATCTGATCGCTTTTGGGTTTTTTTCCTCGCCTACACATAGCTTTGGTCTTATATGACTTTGCTAGTTGCCGGCGTGTTTTTGTGTGTGTTGTGGGCTATGTGCATCCTAGTTATGCAGAGGCCGGGTGTGTGCTCATTGTGTTATGTATCCTCTCCATGCTTCATTTTGAGCTAATAAAATCCACCATTTGTCAAAAAATTAATGTCATGAAGTATTTGTTTCCATCTTTAGTAAACACGCCATTCATCTCACAGAGATTAGAGTGTATGAATTTTAGCTATGCCAATTGTCTCTCGTCCGCGGCCTTGTGGGGCTTGCGAGGTTGCTTTGTTACAAAAATTGTCACTTAGAACCTTTGGATAAAATGAAACCCGAGATTAAATTCAAATTTGTTAGCCACGTCATAACACCGACACTAATGCGACAAAGACATGAATGCCAAACCTTAGATTCATTAATACTAGAATGAATATTGTTCACGACTTTGTTACGAAAATCTGTGATGGAAAGGCGGAACAAACCTCTGCATTCATAACCTTTTCCAAACATTAGTTCATATTTCGTAACAACTACTTTATTAGACTCGAATACCAACTTAGACCCTTCTCTACAGAGAAGGGAGCCACTAATGAGGTTCTTCTTGATGGTGGTGACATGTTCCACGTTTTTTAGTTGCATAATCCTTCTCGAAGTAAACTTCAGATCCACTATGCCAACACCATGAACAGAAGCACGCGTGCCATTCCCCATCAATACGGATCCATGACATGTGACCTGGAAAGAAGAGAACAATGAAATGTCAACACACATATGAATATTTGCATCTATGTCAACCCACCAATCAGTAGACTAAAAAACTGAAAATACAGTAATTAAATTACTGTATCGAGATGCCTCACTTTCATTGTTGCTAACAATCATGTTGACAGACTTGGAGCCCCGCCCTAGCTTCTTGTACTTGTTCGGGCACTTACTGGACCAATGTTCTCTTTTTTGTCCTTCTTGAAGGTTGATACAGCTCCAACGTATCTATAATTTTTGATAGTTCCATGCTATTATTTATGATGTTTTGGATGTTTAATGGGCTTTGTTATACACTTTTATATGATTTTTGGGACTAACCTATTAACCCAGAGCCCAGTGCCAGTTTCTGTTTTTCTCCTGTTTTAGGGTATCGCAGAAAAGGAATATCAGACGGAGCCCAATTGACCTGAAATTTAACGGAGGAAGTTTTTGGACCTAAAGAAGCCCAGGAAGTGCCGGAGGGGGACGAGAGGAACCACGTGCTGCCCACGAGGGTGGGGGGCGCCCCCCCCCTACTGGGCGCCCCCCTGCCTCGTGGACAGCCTGTAGACCCCCTTTGCTTGGCCCCGACTCCAACACCTCCTATATATACTGAAACCTCCGGAAAGTAACCTAGATTGAGAGTTCTGTCGCCGAAAGCCTCTGTTGCCACCAAAAACAAATCTAGACCCTGTTCCGGCACCCTGCCAGAGGGGGAATCCCTCTCCGGTGGCCATCTTCATCATCCCGGCGCTCTCCATGACGAGGAGGGAGTAGTCCACCCTCAGGGCTGAGGGTATGTACCAGTAGCTATGTGTTTTATCTCTCTCTCTCGTGTTCTTGAGATGGCACGATCTTGATGTATCGCGAGCTTTTCTATTATAGTTGGATCTTATGATGTTTCTCCCCCTCTACTCTCTTGTGATGAATTGAGTTTTCCCTTTGAAGTTATCTTGTCAGATTGAGTCTTTAAGGATTTGAGAACACTTGATGTATGTCTTGCGTGGGATACCTGTGGTGACAGTGGGGTATTCTATTGATTCACTTGATGTATGTTTTGGCGATCAACTTGCGGGTTCCGTGACCTTGGGAATCTATGCATACGGGTTGGCACACGTTTTCGTCTTGACTCTCCGGTAGAAACTTTGGGGCACTCTTTGAAGATATTTGTGTTGGTTGAATAGATGAATCTGAGATTGTGTGATGCATATCATATAATCATGCCCACTGATACTTGAGGTGACAATGGAGTATCTAGGTGACATTAGGGTTTTGGTTGATTTGTATCTTACGGTGTTATTCTAGTACGAACATTATGATAGATCGAACGGAAAGAATAGCTTCGTGTTATTTTACTACGGACTCTTGAATAGATTACCTCATATGCTTCATCTTTTTAATATCTTTCGTGAAAATGATGGAAAGGAAAATTGTGCTCAAGTACTAGAAGAAGAATTACATAGAATGATTGGCATAAAATATGCGAATGATGAGCATGATTGCAATATTGTTAGTCTGAATCATTTGAATATCCATGATACTAATGATATGCAAAGCCACAAGCTTGGGGATGCTATGTTTGATGAAGATGAATTTTTAGTCCCCCAACTTTTGATGAGCAAATTTACTATGATGAAAGCATGCCTCCTATTAATGATGATTATATTGATGAATGTGGATTTGGAGAGGTCATGACTTTATTTAGTGATGAATCCACTATTTCGGAAGAGGTTCCAATTGATTATGATAACAAAGTTGCTATCTATGATGATTATTGTGATGACTAGTATGCTATTAAGAATAATGATAACCATGAAACTTGTCATCGTGAATTTAGTTTTCAATTGGATTATGCCTCACATGATAATTATTTTGTTGAGTTTGCTCCGACTATTATTCATGAGAAGAAATTTGCTTATGTGGAGAGTAATACAATTTATATGCTTGTAGATCATGACAAGAATGCTTTATGTGATAGTTATATTGTTGAATTCATTCATGATGCTACTGAAAATTATTATGAGAGAGGATCATATGCTTGTAGGAATTGCAATAATATCAAGTTTCCTCTCTATATGCTTAAAGTTTTGAAGCTATGCTTGTTTTGCTTTCCTATGCTAGTTGATTATTGTTCCCATAAGTTGTTTGCTCACAAAATCCCTATGCATAGGAAGTGGGTTAGACTTAAATGTGCTAGTCATATTCTTAATGATGCTCCCTTTATGTTTCAATTCTTATCTTTTATGCGAGCATCATTGAAATCATTGTGCCTAGCTAGGGGCGTTAAACGATAGCGCTTGTTGGGAGGCAACCCAATTTTATTTTCTTTGTTTTTCCTTCTGTTTAGGAATAAATATTGCATCTAGCTTCTGTTTATATGTGGTTTTGTGTTTTAATTAGTGTTTGTGCCAAGTAGAACCTTTGGGAAGACTTGTGTGAAGTTTATATGATCTTGCTGTAAAAAATAGAAACGTTAGCGCTCACGAGAATAGTCACCAGATTTTACTGGAGAGTGATATTTAGTTGATTCTTTTTGCAGATGATTAATAGACAAATTCCTCACGTTTACCAATTTCTTTAATTTTTTTGGAGCTACAGAAGTATTCGAAAGTCACAGATTACTACAGACTGTTCTGTTTTTGACAGATTCTGTTTTTCGTGTGTTGTTTGCTTATTTTGATGAATCTATGAGTAGTATTGGAGGATATGAATCATAGAGAAGTTGGAATACAGTAGGTTTAACACCAATATAAACAAATAATGAGTTCATTACAGTACCTTTGAGTGGTGGTTTGTTTTCTTATATTAACGGAGCTCATGAGATTTTTGGCTAAGTTTTGTGTTGTGAAGTTTTCAAGTTTTGAGTATGGCTTTGATGGACTATGGAACAAAGAGTGGAGAGAGCCTAAGCTTGGGGATGACCAAGGCACCCCAAGGTAAAATTCAAGGACAACCAAAAGCCTAAGCTTGGGGATGCCCCGGGAAGGCATCCCTTCTTTCTTCTTCGTCTATCGGTAACTTTACTTGAGGCTATATTTTTATTCACCACATGATATGTGTTTTTCTTGGAGCGTCATTTTTTTTTATTTTTTTGCTTGTTGTTTGAATAATATCCCAAGATCTCAAATTCTTAAATTTTAGAGTCATCACATAGTTACATAATTATTCAACTACTCATTGATCTTCACTTATATCGTTTGGAGTAGTTTGTCATTTGCTCTAGTGCTTCACTTATATCTTTTGGAGCACGGTGGTAATTATATTTTGTAGAAATTGTTGATCTCTCACGCTTCACTTATATCCTTTTGAGAGTCTATTAAAACAGCATGGTAATGTGCTTTGGCTATAAAACTAGCCTTCACATGATAGGCATCCAAGATCAATGTAGTAAAAACTTTCATACTAAGTGCATTGAATATGATGAGAAGTTGGATTCTTGATAATTGTTTTGAGATATGAGGATAGTAACATTAGAGTCATGCTAGTGGAGTTATTGTGAAATTGAGAAATACTTGTGTTAAAGTTAGTGATTCCTGTAGCATGCACGTATGGTGAACCGCTATGTGACGAAGTTAGAGCATGAGGTATTTGTAGAGTGTCATCCTTTGTGTGGAGGTCGGGGGCGCGTGATGGTTAACTCCTACCAACCTCCTCCTAGGAGCATGCTTGGATTGCTTTGTTTTGATGACTCGTAATTTTTTTGCAATAAGTATATGAGTTCTTATGACTAATGTTGAGTCCATGGATTATACGCACTCTCACCCTTCCACCATTGCTAGCCTCTCTCGTACCGCGCAACTTCCGCCGGTACCATACACCCACTATATACCTTCCTCAAAACAGCCATCATATACCTTACTCAAAACAGCCACCATATCTACCTATCATGGCATTTCCATAGCCATTCCGAGATACATTGCCATGCAACTTTCCACCGTTCCGTTCATATGACACGCTTCATATTGTCATATTGCCGTGCATGATCATGTAGTTGACATCGTATTTCTGGCAAAGCCACTATGCAAAAAATTTCATACATGTCACTCTTGATTCATTGCACATCCTGGTACATCGCCGGATGCATTCATATCGAGTCATACTTTGTTCTAGTATCGAGTTGTAATGTCGAGTAGTAAGTAAATAAAAGTGTGATGATTTTCATTATTAGAGCATTGTCCCATGTGAGGAAACAAAAAAAAAGATAAAGGCAAAAAAAAGATGGCCCAAAAAAATAGAGAGGGGCTAAAAAAAGAGGAAAGCCCCTCCAAAAAAATGAGAGAAAAGAGAGAAGGGACAATGCTACTATCCTTTTCCACACTTGTGCTTCAAAGTAGCACCATGATCTTCATAATAGAGAGTCTCTTTTTTTGTCACTTTTATATACTAGTGGGAATTTTCATTATAGAACTTGGCTTGTATATTCCAACGATGGGCTTCCTCAAATGCCCTAGGTCTTCATGAGCAAGCAAGTTGGATGTGAAGGAAATATGCCCTAGAGGCAATAATAAAGTTATTATTTATTTCCTTATATCATGATAAATGTTTATTATTCATGCTAGAATTGTATTAACCGGAAACTTAGTACATGTGTGAATACATAGACAAAACAGTATGTCCCTAGTATGCCTCTACTAGACTAGCTCATTGATCAAAGATGGTTATGTTTCCTAGCCATAGACATGAGTTGTCATTTGATCAACGGGATCACATCATTAGGAGAATGATGTGATGGACAAGACCCATCCGTTAGCATAGCACTATGATCGTTTAGTTTAACTGCTATTGCTTTCTTCATGACTTATACATGTTCCTATGACTATGAGATTATGCAACTCCCGAATACCGTAGGAACACCTTGTGTGCTATCAAACGTCACAACGTAACTGGGTGATCATAAAGATGCTCTACAGGTGTCTCCGAAAGTATTTGTGGTGTTGGCATAGATCAAGATTGGGATTTGTCACTCCGAGTGTCGGAGAGGTATCTCTGGGCCCTCTCGGTAACACACATCATAATAAGCCTTGCAAGCAAAAGACTAATGAGTTAGTCACGAGATGATGTGTTACGGAACGAGTAAAGAGACTTGCCGGCAACGAGATTGAACTAGGTATAAAGATACCGACGATCGAATCTCGGGCAAGTAACATACCGTTTGACAAAAGGAACAACGTATGTTGTTATGCGGTTCTGACCGATAAAAGATCTTCGTAGAATATGTAGGAGCCAATATGAACATCCAGGTTCCGCTATTGGTTATTGACCAGAGATGAGTCTCGGTCATGTCTACATAGTTCTCGAACCCGTAGGGTCCGCACGCTTAACGTTTGATGACGATCGGTATTATGAGTTTTTGAGTATTGATGTACCGAAGGTAATTCGGAGTCCCGGATGAGATCACGGACATGACGAGGAGTCTCGGAATGTCCGAGACATAAAGATTGATATATTGGACGGCTATATTCGGACACCGGAAGTATACCGGAAAAGTTTCGGATTTATCGGGAATGCCGGAGGGGGTTACCGGAACCCCCTACGAGAGGGGATGGTCCATAGTGGGCCTAAAGGGTGAGAGAGAGGCAGCCCATAGGGCTGGCCGGCGCCCCCACCTAGGAATCCTAGTTGGACTAGGATTGGGGGGGCGCCACCTCTCCTATTCCTTTCCCCCTTCTTCCTTTCGGTGAATCCTACTAGGAATAGGATTGCAATCCTATTCCTAGTAGGAGTCCCCTCCCTAGCCGCACCATAGGAGGTGGCCGGCCCCTCCTCCCTTGCTCCTTGATATACGGGGGCAGGGGGGCACCCAAAGACACACAAGTTGAATTGTTTTAGCCGTGTGCGGTGCCCCCCTCCACAGAATCACACCTCGGTCGTACCGTCGCGAAGCTTAGGAGAAGCCCTGCGCCGGTGTTCACATCATATCCGTCACCACGCCGTCGTGCTGACGAAACTCCCCCGTGAAGCTCAACTGGATCAAGAGCTCGTGGGACGTCATCAAGCTGAACGTGTGCTGAACGCGGAGGTGCCGTACGTTCGGTGCTTGATCGGTTGAATCGCGAAGAAGTTCGACAACATCAACCGCGTCACTTGACGCTTCCGCTCCCGGTCTACGAGGGTACGTAGACACACTCTCCCTTCTCGTTGCTATGCATCTGGTAGATAGATCTTGCGTGATCGTAGGAAAATTTTAAAATACTACGTTCCCCAACAATTGTTTCC
Organism: Secale cereale; assembly: GCA_902687465.1. NCBI lineage: Eukaryota > Viridiplantae > Streptophyta > Magnoliopsida > Poales > Poaceae > Secale > Secale cereale. The sequence goes on from LR738715.1 coordinate 173,514,192, forward strand.
TTTGTCTGGCAGGGCTTGGAAAAAATTCATCAAAAAAGCTCCGGGACTGCCGAAGAAGCTACAATTGAAGATACCCGAAAGTAAGTACTATATAGTAGCATGTTCCGCACGCGCATCTCCTATATCTTGATTCAAGCGCTAGTTTCATCAATACCAATTTGGCATTCTTGCTTATCAGTTTGATTGAGCTCTATTTCTTGTAAAGTGGTTGTGGCAGGAACCCGGGAATGATTATTGTGGATACTACATTTGCGAGTCCATCCGCCACACGACCTGTGAGCGGGGCTACACTGATGAACAATTTGAAGTGCGTAAGCAATCAATAATATTCACAAATTTATAGCATCATTTCATGTATTGACCCCCTACTTCAAATTAGATGTTTCGGATGCGGGATGAACTCCTAACACCAGATCGTCTGCGAGCAATTCAAGAGGAATTGGCGGCATTCTTCCTTGAACACGTGATCGCTGAAGACGGAGAATACTATGTGGACCATGCATCCATGTGTTAGGAGATTATTTTTGTAAGAGATAATTATTGTATATATGTGCCCGGTAGTGTCGGGATAGACGATATACGAGAACTTGTTGTTCGACCAATCTCTCGGAGAAGGAGAGGTGGTCGATATTACATCTCTCTGTATGCATATATATATATATATATGTTGATTATATATACGAGATCTTCTGTTCCTTCGTTTGCTTAGTATAGCTAGCAGCTAGCTAGCTAGCTAGCGTGACTCTAGTCCTCCATATACGTATGTGTAGTATATATGTAGCGTCGACCAAGCACGTGAAGGAAATATGCCCTAGAGGCAATAATAACGTTGTTATTTGTATTTCCTTATATCATGATAAATGTCTTTTATTCATGCTAGAATTGTATTAACCGGAAACTTAGTACATGTGTGGATACATAGACAAAACAGTAAGTCCCTAGTATGCCTCTACTAGACTAGCTCATTGATCAAAGATGGTTATGTTTCCTAGCCATAGACATGAGTTGTCATTTGATCAACGGGATCACATCATTAGGAGAATGATGTGATGGACAAGACCCATCCGTTAGCATAGCACTATGATCGTTTAGTTTTACTGCTATTGCTTTCTTCATGACTTATACATGTTCCTATGACTATGAGATTATGCAACTCCCGAATACCGTAGGAACACCTTGTGTGCTATCAAACGTCACAACGTAACTGGGTGATCATAAATATGCTCTACAGGTGTCTCCGAAAGTATTTGTGGTGTTGGCATAGATCAAGATTAGGATTTGTCACTCCGAGTGTCGGAGAGGTATCTCTGGGCCCTCTCGGTAACACACATCACAATAAGCCTTGCAAGCAAAAGACTAATGAGTTAGTCACGAGATGATGTGTTACGGAACGAGTAAAGAGACTTGCCGGTAACGAGATTGAACTAGGTATAGAGATACCGACGATCGAATCTCGGGCAAGTAACATACCGTTTGACAAAAGGAACAACGTATGTTGTTATGCGGTTCTGACCGATAAAAGATCTTCGTAGAATATGTAGGAGCCAATATGAACATCCAGGTTCCGCTATTGGTTATTGACCGGAGATGAGTCTCGGTCATGTCTACATAGTTCTCGAACCCATAGGGTCCGCACGCTTAACGTTTGATGACGATCGGTGTCAGGGATATGGTTAATAGGTATAAACCGGGTATTGTAAACCGGCTTAACTGTATTGTACTTAATTTATTAGTAGTAGAGATCACGGCCCATAAAGATTTCAGGGCCCATGTATAGAAATACGGTTTATCAACCGCCAGAGAGATGTAACTTGAGAAATAAGAAAGGAAGAGCAGAGACCGAGGCGGACACGATTATGAGCCGGCCTCGGGATTCTGTAAACCGGACCAGGCGTCACCTCTATATAAAGGGACGACCCGGTACCGGTTCAAGGACAGGCAATCAATCCGTCGAGACGCAGGCAAGCGATTCCGCTCCCTGTAATCCGACGCACGAGTAATACCAAACCAACTAGACGTAGGCTTTTACCTTCTCGAAGGGGCCGAACTAGTATAAAACCCTTTGTGTCCTTTGTGCGCCATGAACCCTTTCAAGCTAACCCGTGCGATGGTTCCATCATCAAGTCCGTTAAACCGGACATCTGCCGTGTTAATTCCACGACAGTTGGCGCCCACCGTGGGGCTCGCGCACGACGGTTTCGAGTTCTTGGAAGGCGGCCTCAAGGGGTTGAAGGGCTACGCGGTCGGCCGGATGACCAAGAGTCGTCGGGGCCGGATCTACATCGACGACGCGGGATGGGGACCGGAGGCCGATTCGATCGAATACGGGTACCGGGTTCCCTTCGGCAGCATCCAAGTCTTCATCGGCAAAATCGGTGAACCGGGACCTGAGCCGGACACCTTCCCCAACATCGTCGAGCCGGCTCAGCGTGCGAGATCGGCCCGGATTCTACCTGCTATAAAGCGTGTGTTCGTTGGGGCGATTCACGGAGGACAAGCGGAGGACGGTTTGGAATCTGATGGTGCAACCGTCGTCTATTCAGATGACGAATCTTCGTCCGGGGAAACTGAGTCTCTGTATCAGTTGCGGGACGGCCGGTCTGAGGGCGAGTCCGACGGAAACAGTATTCCGGGCCCCTCCGACCCGCCAAACCGGGTGGCGGTTTTTATGGCCGGTTCACAACCCCCGACGAACGGAACAACAACAGAGGCTAGCGCAGGAGGAAGCGGTTCAAATCCCTCTGTTACTATGGTTCTATCCACCTTGATGGAGGAGTTCGCGGCTAAGGCAATAGAGGCCGTAGCTCCAGCAGATAAGGCGCAACATGATACAGTGCTACTCCAGTTGAAGGCCCGGATCGATCAGTTAAAGGAGGATCTAAAGGCAGAGGGAGAGATGCTAGCGGCAAGGCAAGCGGAGTTGGAGGAACAAGCGTTTCACTTAAGGATGGAGCAGGCTTCCATGGAAGGGGTAAGAGGACGAAAATATCGATCCCGCCTGCCGCCGGGTTATGAACCTACGGATTTGTTCAGAACACCGGGGGTCGGGGCCAGTAACAATCCGATCTTAAACCGGAGAAGTTCACCGGCTCGAGAGGAACCGGTTCAACAACCCGCCGCGGAGCGGGAACGACGGATTACATCGGCACCGTATGTTCCGGTCCCCCCGGGGCACTATTCAAACCCTGTGGATAATATCGCTGCAGCGGCGGCACGATTGGCCGCTTTACCTGTGGAAGAAACATCCCCTGTAGCGATAGAGGCGCGCAGGGCCCAGAGATTACTCAACACGGCCTTAGTACAGCATCAAGCGTACTCTCACAGCAGGGAAAGGTTGCATTCAACGCCACGTCCCAATCGAAGTTACTCTAGACATTGGGAGGAGCCCGAAGTATCTAGCAGTGAACGCAGGAGACATCAACATAGGCAGAATAATCCGGCAAGGGCAGAGATACCAGCCCCGGATCAAAACCGGCCTAGATCGGAGGCCAGGGAGGAGATCCGACAGTCGACGCCGGTTTACACCGGCGCTACGGGGGCAGGAGCGACAGTGAGCAGTTTTGGGATACAGTGTCTTGTCCCGGCCCTACGGAGTGTTAAATTACCCAAAGATTTCAAAGGACCTCACAAAGTGCCCAATTACACAGCCGATTTACCGCCCGAGGCTTGGGTGGAAAGCTACGAGATGGCTATGGAGATGCTGGACGTGGATGAGTCGGCTTGTGCCAAATATTTCACTATGATGCTTGAAGGGACAGCCCGGACGTGGCTGAAGGGACTTCCTCCGAATTCCATCGGATCATGGGGGGAGCTGCGTAGTCAGTTCATCAAGAATTTCAAAGATACATGCAAGCAGCCTATGTCGGTGATAGATTTAGCGGCATGTGTGCAGGGGGAGCAGGAGTCTACAGCAGCTTGGGTGCGCAGAGTGGCAGAGATCTTGCACTCCTCAAATGGTATTAATCCGAGCACCGCGATTGTAACTTTGGAGAACAATTGCCGGTTTGAATCTTTGAAATTAAAACTCGGACGGCTCAAACGAGAGTGCAATGACATGGGGACTTTAATGAGTGCCTTGGTAAAGTATGGAGACTCGGATAATACCAAATATCCGGAGCCAGAAGGAGATAAAGCGGGAAAAGCCAGCAAGGCTAGTAAACCGGTTTCAGCCAATCCGATCACGTCAGGTGTGTTGGGCAAACGCAAACCGGAAGGCAGCTCTGATTTTGTAGCCAATACACAGGTTCAAGGCGGTTTTCAGGGAAATCAGCGGGGTCCCGCTCGTCAAGCCGGTGGAGGAAATCCGGGCTGGGAACAGGATTTGGATCAGCCCTGCGCAAAGCATAGTGGGGCTAGGGGGCCTGCGAAGCATACTGCGAGAGAATGTTTGAACCCCACAGGAAATAGCCGTTTTAATCCTCATAGCCGGCCCCCGAATGCCGGTTTAGGGCCCGGGTTTTATGGCCCAGGTTACCAAGGGAACAATTTCGGTTCAGGATATAGAGGCAACGGCGGTTATCAATCCCGGCCAGGTGGCCCGGGTGGTCAAGGAAACTATAATGGTCAAGGAAGCCAATCACATTATCAAGGCGGTTATCAGAATCAGGGAAATCAACCGTATCATCAAGGTGGTTATAATAATCAGAACAATCAGCAACAGAGCCAAGGGAATCACAATAACCAAGGAAATCAGCAGCAGCAGCGTCCGCAGCAACAACAGCAGTCCGGGTATCAGAGCAATCCAAAGGAGTTGAGCAGTGGCCAATATCACGTTTTCACCACAAGTCTATGCAAAAGAGACCAGAAGGTTTTAAAGCGGACTGTTAATGCGGTAGAACCGGCGACACCGCAGTTTCTACGGTGGTCAGAGCAGCCCATTGTTTGGAGCAGGGAAGATCACCCGTTACGGGTAGATAACCCGGGACATCTAGCCTTGGTAGTGGCACCACAGGTGGGAGGATACCGGTTCACTAAAGTTCTCATGGACGGAGGTAGCAGTATCAATATATTATATTACGAGACTTTCCGTCGTATGGGTATGACAGATAAACAGTTAAGGACGTCAAACACAGTGTTTCACGGGGTAGTTCCAGGTAAGTCAGCTTATCCGGTTGGTAAGATTGATTTAGAAGTTACCTTTGGAGATGAGCGGGACTCTAGGTCGGAGATGATCACCTTTGAAGTTGTCAAAATCAAAAGTCCATATCATGCTTTGTTTGGGAGGACGGTTTATGCTAAATTTATGGCTAGGCCATGTTATGTTTATCTGCAGCTCAAGATGCCGGGTCATAAAGGCACGATTACGGTGCACGGCAGTCGAAAGATAGCAGTAGAATGTGAAGAGGGTGATGCAGCTTATGCAGAAGCGGTGTGTTCGGCGGAAGAGTTAAAGTTCTATAAGGATAATGTTGATCCGGCGGACATGACTCCACTGAAGAAGCCAACCACTGAGCATGATCCAGCTTTGAAGTTCAAATCAGCGGAAGAGACTAAACAGGTCGATTTTGTGCCCGGAGATTCATCCAAGCAGTTCACCATCAGTGCTAACTTGGACCCTAAATAGGAAAGCGCGCTCATCGAGTTCATCCGTGAGAACCGGGATATCTTCGCATGGAAGCCCTCTGACATGCCTGGTATACCGAGGGAACTCGCTGAGCACAAGTTAAATATTGATCCGAAGTTTAAACCGGTAAAGCAGTATCTGCGCCGCTTCAACGAAGAGAGGCGCAAGGCTATAGGTGAAGAAGTAGCTAAGCTCTTGGCGGCAGGGTTCATAGTGGAAGTGTTTCATCCGGAGTGGTTGGCCAACCCGGTGCTAGTTCTAAAGAAGAATGGGAAGTGGAGGATGTGCGTGGATTACACAGACCTCAATAAAGCTTGCCCAACTGATCCTTTTGCTCTACCTCGCATTGATCAGATTATTGATGCTACAGCAGGGTGTGAGCGGCTGAGTTTTTTGGATGCGTACTCAGGCTATCACCAGATCAAAATGGCAGTTGAAGACCAAGAGAAGACGGCATTCATAACCCCTTTTGGTGCTTTTTGCTATGTGTCTATGCCTTTTGGGCTCAAGTGTGCGCAGGCGACGTATCAACGTTGTGTTCAGAACTGCTTGAAAGGACAGATAGGAAGGAACGTACATGCTTATGTGGATGACATTGTGGTTAAGTCAAAAGAGGAGAGGACAATGATAGAAGATCTCAGAGAAACCTTTGACAATCTTCGGGCTTACAAGATGATGCTCAATCCGGAGAAATGTGCTTTTGGTGTCCCGGCTGGTAAGCTTTTGGGATTCCTGGTCTCAAACCGGGGAATAGAAGCCAATCCGGAGAAAATCAGGGCCATCACATCTTTGACAAAACCGGCTTGCATTAACGACGTTCAGCGCATAGCTGGACGGATCACGGCTCTAAGCCGGTTCATCAGTCGTTTAGGAGAAAAGGCGATCCCGCTGTATCAAATGTTGAGGAAAACGGACCGGTTCATCTGGAGTGATGAAGCAAATACAACGTTTGAAAGTCTGAAACAGCAATTAGCGAAGCCGCCGGTTTTGGCCGCCCCTATTGACAAGGAGCCTTTGCTACTATATGTTGCTGCAAACACACGGGCAGTTAGCGTTGCGATTGTGGTTGAGCGCAAGGAAGCAGGGAAAGAACATCCGGTTCAGCGTCCGGTCTACTACGTGAGTGAGGTACTCATTGAGTCTAAGCAAAGATACCCTCACTGGCAGAAACTGGTGTATGGGGTGTTCATGGCGAACCGGAAGCTGAAGCATTATTTCCAAGGGCATCCGATAACTGTGGTCAGCTCGGCTCCGTTGGGAGATATAATCCAGAATAGAGAAGCGACAGGCAGGATAGCCAAGTGGGCCATTGAGCTCAGTCCACATGAGTTAAAATACGTACCACGTACTGCTATCAAATCTCAGGCACTGGTGGATTTCATCAACGACTGGACAGAGTTGCAGACCCCAGAAGAAAAGCCGGATCTCACTTATTGGACGATTTACTTCGACGGTTCGAAACAGTTGGAGGGCTCAGGGGCCGGAGTGGTTTTAACTTCCCCCAGAGGTGATAAATTTTGTTATGTCCTCCGGTTGTTATTTCCTTGTACTAATAATGCAGCGGAATATGAAGCACTACTTCATGGTTTGCGATTGGCAAAGGAGATGAATTTAAGCCGGGTTAAGTGCTTGGGCGATTCAGATCTAGTGGCACAGCAAGTTTCGGGCAAGTGGGATTCAAGGGATCCCCTCATGGCGGCTTATCGGCGAGAGGTTGAAGCAGTGGCAGGTTACTTCAAAGGGTATCAGGTGGAACATATAGACCGGCGGAAGAACGAAGCAGCTGACGCTTTAAGCCGGCTAGGGTCGCAACGTAAACCGGTGCCACCGAACACCTTTTTGGATGAATTGCATAATCCTTCGGTTCAAGTACCTTCAGAGGACGATCTGGCTGTTCCGGACCCAGAGGCACAGTTGGTGGCAGCAACCCATGTTATCCCGGATTGGACGGTACCTTATTTGGTATATTTAAGCCGGGGAGAATTACCAGAGGACGAAGGGGAAGCACGACAGATAATCCGGCGTTCCAAGTCTATGACAATTGCCAATGGGGAACTGCATCATCGTAGCACATCTGGAGTATTTCAACGGTGTGTTTCAGCTGAGGAAGGTTGTGAGATCCTAAGGGAGATTCACGAAGGAGATTGCGGTCATCACGCCGGATCAAAATCGTTAGTGGCTAAGGCTTTCCGACATGGCTTTTATTGGTTAACCGCACATGCAGATGCGGCAGACCTGGTCCGTAAGTGTGATGCTTGTCAGAAATTCTCAAGACGTGCCCTTGTTCCAGCACAAGAACTCCGGATGATACCAATAACTTGGCCTTTTGCAACTTGGGGGCTTGATATGGTTGGTCCGTTCAAGAGATCCCAGGATCAGAAAACTCATCTACTAGTGGCAGTGGACAAGTTTACAAAATGGGTTGAAGCAGAGCCTATAAGCAAGTGTGATGCGGCCACAGCGGTTAAGTTCATCAAAAAAGTAATATTCCGGTTTGGTTTTCCACACAGTATCATCACAGATAATGGCACCAACCTATCTCAGGGTGAGATGGAAGAGTTCTGTCAACGAGAGCATATTCGTTTGGACGTAGCTTCTGTGGCTCATCCCCAATCCAATGGGCAGGCAGAAAGGGCAAATCAGGAGATTTTGCGAGGAATCAAACCCCGGCTTATGACACCTTTGCAGAGAACCCCAGGGTGTTGGGTTGAAGAGCTACCGTCTGTCCTTTGGAGTATTAACACTACACCAAACCGGTCTACAGGGTATACACCTTTCTTCATGGTTTACGGTGCAGAAGCAGTTCTTCCAAGTGACATACGCCATGATTCCCCAAGGGTGGCGGCCTATGTAGAAGCCGTCAACGAAGAGTCAAGACAGGATAGTTTGGATCGTTTGGATGAAGAGCGTGACATAGCTGCAGCACGGTCAGCAATTTATCAGCAAGACCTGCGCAGATATCACAGCCGCCGGATCAGAACCAGGACGTTCCAGGAGGGTAACTTGGTACTACGGCTCATCCAAGATCAAACAGACATGCACAAGCTATCTCCGCCATGGGAAGGACCTTTTGTGATCAGCAAAAATTTACACAACGGGTCATACTATTTGGTGGATATTCGAGAGCATAAAGATTCACGGACATCCGAAGAGGAGACGAAAAGGCCATGGAACATTGCTCATCTACGGCCATATTATACTTGAGCTATAGGCTCCCATGTATCCTATGTATATATTATGAATAATGAATAAACCGGCACCCTCGGTAAACCGGGGGCTCAGCTCTTTTTCCATGCATATCAAAATTTGCGGCAAAAATCAATATCAGTTTGTTATCAAAGGAACATATTTCAGTATTAGCTGGGTTTAGAAACTAATCTTTGCAGGGTATGTGAAGAAGCGGTAAAACTCGCCGAAGGATGAGATCGTATCCGGTTCAAGAAGAGGAAAACCTCATAAAAAGGAAAAACCCCGGCCGGGTTAGGAGGAATGTCAGAGGCCCCTGAGGACAGTGGTATCGCCCACACACCTCTTGAATGGCTATGTTATGAAATTTTGGGTTCCCTGAACAAAGTCGGTATCAATCCGCGTTCAAATGATGGCCCGGCCCCTGAGGACAGTGGTATCGCCCACACACCTCTTGAATGGCTATGTTTAGAAATTTTGGGTTCCCTGAACAAGTCGGTATCAATCCGCGTTCAAATGATGGCCCGGCCCCTGAGGACAGTGGTATCGTCCACACACCTCTTGAATGGCTATGTTTAGAAATTTTGGGTTCCCTGAACAAGTCGGTATCAATCCGCGTTCAAATGATGGCCCGGTTCTCTGAATAGTTTTTTGAGCCTGGCAGCTCTTTGAAAAAGCCTCGGTTGCATAGTTTGATTTACAATGAATATGTGTTTCTTGATGGTTTCTGTGTTTCATAACCTTTTTCACCAAGGGGAACAACTCTGGAAGTTGGCTGTATATCTATTATTATAAGTCCGGATCATGAACATCAGAGGATGTTAAACCGGCGTTCATCGTAACCCGGTTCGGCTTCATGATGAGTTGACAATTGGAAGGAAGAGGTAAGGTACAAGTTACAAATTGCTGAACCAAGAAAAGAAAAATTCATGACCAAGTTAAAATTGAAGAAGTCCACGGGCTGCTTGAGGTAGTTTAAACATCTTGCCGGTTTAAGGTATTTCGATTACATACATTCACGGTATCAAAGTTGTTTATCAAAGGTATGCTTGTTTATCATAGCAAGAGAGCAAGCTGATCCGTCCAGTGGTCACACCACTAGGACATACTTTTTCATCTTTTCTATGAACAGGGCAAGAGATCCACATCAATCAACAAGTGGGCGAAAGAATACTTTATAAAACGACCAAAAGCCGGATCACAGTGCATTAAAATTTCAGCTAAAGCCTATTACAAGGCATGAAAGCCAAATAGCCGGAAGCATTGTTTAAGGAATAGCAAATGTGATTACAGCAGTAAAATTTCAAGATTCCGTTCCTCCTTGCCGGGATGACTGGCCACCATCTGGTTCCGGAACATCTTCTTCTTCATGAAGCGGCGGGAAATCTGGTGCACGCCAATCAATCTTGGCCAAGGCACGGAAATACACTTCATCGTTGATCAACTCAGCAGGATCAATATCAGGAGCATAAGTGTGAGGACGAACCGGCGGAGTTAAGTTTGCAACATCATAGACCGGACGTTCCACACGCTCGTTTTGAAGGTTGTACGCTGGGTGGTATCGGGATAAATCAGCTTCCACCGCAATCTTGCTGGAGAGTGGACGCATTTCCTTCGTCAGAACATACAGATCTCTCTCACCAAAGGCTGAACCGTCTTCCTTTGTTTCAGGAAACCCGGTTAGCACTTCTGCCGGATCAATGTCTGGAACCCAAGCCTTAGCTCTTGTCAGGGCCAGAAGAGCACCTCCTCGAGCAGCTGATTTCTTCACCTCCTCAAGACGAGTTGGTAGAATCGACAAGCTGTTCAAAGTAGCTTTGATGGTTGAAGGAGCCGGTTTACCGAAGGAGGTAGCGCTGATAATCCTTTGCGCCCCGGAGTATAGTTGCTCCACTAAGGTGTAGCAGGCCTTCAGTTTCTTCCGAACATCATCCCCGAGATGGGAGACACGGCGTCCTGCATATAACAAGAAAGGTTAAACCGGTACAAAGCACAGTTGGTACAGATAACAGACAAGAATTCAGGTTCGGCTTACCAAAAATAGCAGAAATCATCAAATCAACTTGGCACTTCAACCTGGCCAATTCTTCGGTAACCGGGTTAAGAGCTCCTTCGGCATCTTGAACACGTTTTTCAAGAGCCTTCCTCTGGACTTCAAAAGCGGTCCGTTCTTCATCAAAGAACTTTTTCAAGTCTTCAGCAGTTTTCAAACTCACTTGAAGATCTTTTTTCGCCTTTGAAGCGGCTGCCTCTGTATCTATAAGCCGGCTTCGAAGTTCACTGTTTTCTACAGCATTCCGGTTCAGCTCAGCCTACAGACAAAGTTCACAAGTAAGGATTAGAATTACAAAGTCTCAAGCACACAACAAAGTTGTCTACTTGACACTTGGGGGCTAATGGCAGTTGAAGTAATCCGGTAAATACAAATTGAAAATGCAAGTCTCAAGCACACAACAAAGTTGTACACTTGACACTTGGGGGCTAATGGCAGTTGAAGCTAAACATCAGAGACAATTTCTACAAGTATCAACTACATAACCAAGTTATCTACTTGATACTTGGGGGCTAATGTACGGATCAGCAGTTAAAAACTATAAAGTTCCGGATTACCTTCAATGAAGAAGATAAACCGGAACTTGGGGGCTGTTAGAAGATAAAGATGCATCAAAATAAAACAAAGTCAGAACAGGAGCACTTACTTCGTATTTTTCTCTCATCATATTTACTAAGCTGGCTTCAAAATCTCGGCTACTGTGGAGCCGGCTCAAATATCCGGAATAAAGGTCTTGAGCACTCATGCTTGAAAGATTGGATAAGTCTGTGCTCCATTTCCCCTTTTCCTGAGTTACTTTCTCCGATTTAGCAGTATGCTTTGCTAAAACGGTGGGTTTGGCTGGTGCAACATAAGCAGCACCAGTAACCACAACGTCAGGGGAAGTAGGTGCATGGGGAGGTGTGACTTCAGCTTGGGCCGGATCAGGAGATCCCGGATTAGCTTGAGGAGAGCTAACCCGGGCCGGACTTGGTGGATCTTGGGCAGCATCGGTGGCAGGAATATCAAGGACAGGTTCTTGAACCGGAGTGACAGGAGTATTTTCAGGAGGGACAGTTGCTGACGGTTCAATCACTGGTTCATCAGTAGAAGGGTCAGCGACAGGCTTCTTACCCTTAGCTCTTTTGCTGGGTTTCGGTTTGCTGGAAAACAAGCAAAGATAAGTCAGCATTATAAAGAAAAGGAAGGTTATAAACCGGAAAAAGTAAAGAGAATTACCCTGGGGCAGTCTTCAAGGGTGGAAGCTGTGTCGCAGTTGATTCGCCCGATGAAGACAGCGGAGTTTCCTGATAATCAGGATCAGTCGGTTTAAGTGGTTTTCTGATAAGACCGGCCTTGGGGTGAAGAAGAGTTGGAGAGAGCATCACCTCAGCGCGGCGCTTTCGAGCCGGAGTTAGCGAAATCCCAGAGGATTCCACTGCCAAACCGCTATGGCGAGTGGTCCGGCGCAAGGCTTCGTGCTGTTGTTTCTTCAAATCAAAATTGGGATCCAACTTAGCATAAGGATGAGAAAATTGATACTTTCTAACAGTCCGACGGATCTTTTGAGGAGGGGGTTCTGAATCGGAAGAAATAAGGGTTACCTCAATCTCCGCCGGGTTATCACCTTCGAGTGGATCCTGTGAAAAAGGGCATCATTAAAGATATGAACAAGTATATAAAAGCAAATGTAAACCGGAATAAAGCGTACCTCGGAGTCCGGATCATCATCTTCAGAAGGAGAACCGGTATCAACGGCAGCTTTCCTTTTCTTATTTGCAGGAGTCTTTCGGCGAGTTTGCCTTGCAGGTTTTTCTTGAGGTTTCCTCCTCCAGAAAGGATCATCAGCCTAAATGAAAAAAAAGGGAAAGCAAGTAAAAGACGGTTCAAAGACGACGGTTTATGAAATACAAGTTAAAGACATTTACCTCAGGCTGTTTGTTTTTCTTGAAGTATGGGGCCAAGCCAACCTTGGTGCAGTCTGTTAGAGCAGGGTTGACAATCTTTTTGGCCGATTCAATTACTTCCGATTCAGACAACTTATCCTTAGAAAATCTCTGAGGGTCATCCGATTTACCGGAGTAATTGCACATCAAATCAGGGCGCCGGCTTAAGGGAAGAATACTCCATGATAACCAGCAGCGAAGAAAATCTGTGCCAATCAGGCCGTTCGCTATGAAGGCCCTCAGCTTAGAGAGTTGAGGAGAAAATGGGATCCGTTCAGCAGCGCTTAATCGTTGCGGCAAGGGGTGATTTGCCGGGATACGAGTCTCACGATAACCCGGCAAAGGGTTTTCACCTTCAGGAGACGTGTCTATGCAGTAAAACCATAACTTGTTCCAGTCCTTTGGATGAGTGTGCAAGGAGGCATGAGGGAAAACTACATCCCTCCTCTTCTGAATACTGATACCACCAAGCTCTTGGTGAGGCCCGCTGGTGAATTCAGTACGCCGGTTCAAGTGGAAGAAATCCCGAAAAAGATCAACCGAAGGCTCTTCTTGCAGGTAAGCTTCAGAGAAAACTTGGAAATCACAGATATTGGAGACGGAGTTCGGTCCAATATCCTGTGGATGCAGCTGGAAGGTAGCAAGGACATCCCGAAAAAATTTTGAACCAGGAGGAGAGAAACCCCTGGAGATGTGATCCAGAAATACAATCACTTCCCCGGACCTAGGAGCGGGAGGACACTCATTACCCGGGGCGCGCCATTTCAGTTCAGCCTGAGGACCTAATGTACCAATGCTTGATAGTTTGACTAAGTCCTCTTCAGTTACAACAGAACGAACCCAGTCGCACGAAACATATTGCTTGGCCATTTGAGCAAGGTACTGAAGAAGAGAAAAGCGCAAATACGGATTATGAAAAAGTAATGATCCGGAATATGTTCATGATATGCAATGGTTAAGATGGAGAAGTATTTGGCAAGGTTAAACCGGAATTATAAAACGGAGTGTTCTCGTTTCCGGTTTAAATGGCAGTTGAAGGGGAATCATTTAAAGTTGTTATATCAGGTTACATCATTTCCGGTTTATGACATGATGATCTAAACCGGAGCATATTTAGTAGATTTATTGAAGAGTAAAACAGGTTTTCGACGCGTTACTAAGGAAAAATAGATCTGAGCATGCGGAGATAAAGAAACGAAAATCGCATGGAAAATCTACAGAGGTCCAATTTAGGGCGGATGGGTTCATAGGAGATGCATAAAAGGAGATCTAAAGCAGGCAAACGGCGGAAGTAAAAACAACAAGATTTAAGGGGCAAAGTGCAACAGCTAAATATGCGGAACTAGTACAGAAGGTTCTACTGGTGGAGCTCTAATGGCGGAGTTCTAAAAAACAGAAGCTCTAATGGCGGGATGGATAAAACTACATGGTTATTATAGTGAGATCTAATCTGGTGCTAAGTAAGAGACCTACAGATTAAAGCCTAAAGATTACGAGGTTTTTATGATCTACGAAGGAACAAGAGCTTCATCGACAGCCCTAATGGCGGAAGAACACGGGCGAAACAATGGTGGACACAGATCTACCGAGAGGGGAATGAACATACCAGGGACAGTGAGAATCGGCGGCGGAGAAAATCTGGTCAAGGCTCAGGTTGATGCAGCGGCCGGTCGAAGGCTGAAGATCTTGCGGTCGTCGGTGCGTTCTTGAGCTCGAGCAGCAATGGAGATGTGCGGGTCAGAAAGCGGAAGGAGGAAGAAGAAGCGAGAAGGAAGAATGAGGAGGGGCGGTATTATTTATAGACGGAGAGGCGGATGTGAAACGACAGGTGCGGTAATCAAGGGAGAAAATCGGATAAAGATCCGTTGAACGCCTCGATTCTCGGGATAACCATTAAAAATAAGCTACAGTACAGCTCGCGGCGATAAATGCGGAGCTGATGTCATTGTCAGACTTTAATGATTTTGGAAGATGACGTCAGAGCCGGTTTACAAGAGAAAATGAAGACAGAAGAGAAGTTGCAGAAGACGATGGAGACTGATATGAACAAGTTCAAATCATTCTGGGGCCTAATGTCAGGGATATGGTTAATAGGTATAAACCGGGTATTGTAAACCGGCTTAACTGTATTGTACTTAATTTATTAGTAGTAGAGATCACGGCCCATAAAGATTTCAGGGCCCATGTATAGAAATACGGTTTATCAACCGCCAGAGAGATGTAACTTGAGAAATAAGAAAGGAAGAGCAGAGACCGAGGCGGACACGATTATGAGCCGGCCTCGGGATTCTGTAAACCGGACCAGGCGTCACCTCTATATAAAGGGACGACCCGGTACCGGTTCAAGGACAGGCAATCAATCCGTCGAGACGCAGGCAAGCGATTCCGCTCCCTGTAATCCGACGCACGAGTAATACCAAACCAACTAGACGTAGGCTTTTACCTTCTCGAAGGGGCCGAACTAGTATAAAACCCTTTGTGTCCTTTGTGCGCCATGAACCCTTTCAAGCTAACCCGTGCGATGGTTCCATCATCAAGTCCGTTAAACCGGACATCTGCCGTGTTAATTCCACGACAATCGGTATTATGAGTTTATGAGTATTGATGTACCGAAGGTAGTTCGGAGTCCCGGATGAGATCACCGACATGACGAGGAGTCTCGGAATGTCCGAGACATAAAGATTGATATATTGGACGACTATATTCGGACACCGGAAGTGTTCTGGAAAAGTTTCGGATTTATCGGGAATGCCGGAGGGGGTTACCGGAACCCCCTACGAGAGGGGATGGTCCATAGTGGGCCTGAAGGGAAAGAGAGAGGCAGCCCATAGGGCTGGCCGGCGCCCCCACCTAGGGTTCCTAGTTGGACTAGGATTGGGGGGGGCGCCACCTCTCCTATTCCTTTCCCTCTTCTTTCTTCTGGTGAATCCTACTAGGAATAGGATTGCAATCCTATTCCTAGTAGGACTCCTTCCCTAGCCGCACCAGGAGAGGTTGGCCGGCCTCCCTCCCTTGCTCCTTTATATACGGGGCAGGGGGGCACCCAAAGACACACAAGTTGAATTGTTTTAGCCGTGTGCGGTGCCCCCCTCCACAGAAACACACCTCGGTCATACCGTCGCAGAGCTTAGGCGAAGCCCTGCGCCGGTGAATACATCATATCCGTCACCACGCCGTCGTGCTGACGAAACTCTCCCGTGAAGCTCAACTGGATCAAGAGCTCGTGGGACGTCATCAAGCTGAACGTGTGCTGAACGCGGAGGTGCCGTACGTTCGGTGCTTGATCGGTTGGATCGCGAAGAAGTTCGACAACATCAACCGCGTCACTTGACGCTTCCGCTCCCGGTCTACGAGGGTACGTAGACACACTCTCCCCTCTCGTTGCTATGCATCTAGTAGATAGATCTTGCGTGATCGTAGGAAAATTTTAAAATACTACGTTCCCCAACAGTGGCATCATGAGCCAGGTCTATGCGTAGATGATATGCACGAGTAGAACACAATGAGTTGTGGGCGATACTAGTCATACTGCTTACCAGCATGTCATACTTTGCTTCGGTGGTATTGTGAGATGAAGCGGCCCGGACCGACATTACGTGTACGCTTACGCGAGACTGGTTTCACCGTTACGAGCACTCGTTGCTTAAAGGTGACTGGCGGGTGTCTGTCTCTCTCACTTTAGCTGAATCAAGTGTGGCTACGCCCGGTCCTTGTGAAGGTTAAAACATCACATACTTGACGAAACATCGTTGTGGTTTTGTATGCGTAGGTAAGAACGGTTCTTGCTAAGCCCGTAGCAGCCACGTAAAACATGCAACAACAAAGTAGAGAACGTCTAACTTGTTTTTGCAGGGCATGTTGTGATGTGATATGGTCAAGACATGATGAGTTATACGGTTTTGTATGAGATGATCATGTTTTGTAAAGTTATCGGCAACTGGCAGGAGCCATATGGTTGTCGCTTTATTGTATGAAATACAATCGCCATGTAATTGCTTTACTTTATCACTAAGCGGTAGCGATAGTCGTAGAAGCAATAGTTCGCGAGACGACAACGATACTACGATGAAGATCAAGGTGTCACGCCGGTGACGAAGGTGATCATGACGGTGCTTTGGAGATGGAGATCAAAAGCACAAGATGATGATGGCCATATCATGTCACATATTTTGATTGCATGTGATGTTTATCTTATTATGCTTCTTATTTTGCTTAGAACGACGGTAGCATTATAAGATGATCCCTTACTAAATTTCAAGGTATAAGTGTTCTCCCTGAGTATGCACCGTTGCGAAAGTTCGTCGTGCCGAGACACCACGTGATGATCGGGTGTGATAAGCTCTACGTTCAAATACAACGGGTGTAAGCCAGTTTTGCACACGCAGAATACTCGGGTTAAACTTGACGAGCCTAGCATATACAGATATGGCCTCGGAACACTGGAGACCGAAAGGTCGAGCGTGAATCATATAGTAGATATGATCAACATAAGATGTTCACCATTGAAACTACTCCATCTCACGTGATGATCGGACATGGTTTAGTTGATTTGGATCACGTGATCATTTAGATGACCGGAGGGATGTCTATCTAAGTGGGATTTCTTAAGTAATATGATTAAATTGAACTTTAATTTATCATGAAGTTAGTCCTGGTAGTATTAGCATATCTATGTTGTAGATCAATAGCTCGCGGTGTTGCTCCCCGTTTATTTTTCATATGTTCCTAGAGAAAACCAAGATTGAAAGATGTTAGTAGCAATGATGCGGAATTGTTCCGTGATCTGAGGATTATCCTCATTGCTGCACAGAAGAATTATGTCCTTGATGCACCGCTAGGTGACAGACCTATTGCAGGAGCAGATGTAGACGTTATGAACGTTTTGACAAAAGCTCGATATGATGACTACTTGATAGTTTAAGTGCACCATGCTTTACGGCTTAGAACCGGGACTTCAAAAAGGTTTTGAACGCCATGGAGCATATAAGATGTTCCAAGAGTTGAAATTAGTATTTCATACTCATGCCCGTGTCGAGAGGTATAAGACCTCTGACAGTACTTTGCCTACAAAATGGAGGAGAATAGCTCAACCAGTGAGCATGTGCTCAGATTGTCTGGGTACTACAATTACTTTAATCAAGTGGGAGTTAATCTTCCAGATAAGATAGTAATTGACAAAGCTCTCTAGTCACTATTACCAAGTTAGTAGAACTTCGTGATGAACTATAATATGCAAGGGATGACGAAAGGAATTCCCAGCTCTTCGCGATACTGAAGTAGGCGAAGGTAGAAATCATGAAAAAGCATCAAGTGTTGATGGTTAACAAGACCACTTGTTTCAAGTAAAGGGCAAAGGGATAGAAGGGGAACTTCAAGAAGAATGACAAGCAAGTTGTCACTCCCGTGAAGAAACCCAAAGCTAAACTCAAGCCTGAAACAAGTGCTTATACTGCAAAGGAAATGGTCACTGAAAGTGGAACTGCCCTAGATACTTGGCGGATAAGGAGGATGGCAAAGTGAACAAAGGTATATTTGATATACAGATTATTAATGTGTATTTTACTAGTGTTCATAGCAACCCCTCGGTATTTGATATTGGTTCAGTTGCTAAAGAGTAGTAACTCGAAGTGGGAGTTGCATAATGAACATAAACTAGTTAAAGGATGAAGTGACGATGTATATTGGAAGCAGTTCCAAGATTGATATGATCATCATCGCACACTCCCTATACTTTCGGGATTAGTGTTGAAACTAAATAACTGTTATTTGGTGTTTGTGTTGAGCATGAATGCGATTTGATCATGTTTATTGCAATATGGTTATTCATGTAAGTTAGAGAATAATTGTTGTTCTGTTTACATGAATAAAACCTTCTATGGTCATACACCCAATGAAAATAGTTTGTTGGATCTCGATCGTGTGATACACATATTCATAATATTGAAGCCAAAAGATGCAAGGTTAATAATGATAGTGCAACTTATTTGTGGCACTGCCGTTTAAGTCATATTGGTGTAAAACGCATGAAGAAACTCCATAATGATGGACTTTTGGAATCACTTGATTATGAATCACTTGGTGCTTGCGAGCCATGCCTCATGGGAAAGATGACTAAAACTCCGTTCTCCGGAACTATGGAGCGAGCGACGTATTTGTTGGAAATCATACATACCGATGTATGCAGACCAATGATTGTTGAAGCTCGCGGCGGGTATCGTTATTTTCTGACCTTCACTGATGATTTGAGCAGATATGGGTATATCTACTTAATAAAGCACAAGTCTGAAACATTTGAAAAGTTCAAAGAATTTCAGAGTGAAGTAGAGAATCATCGTAACAAGAAAATAAAGTTTCTACGATCTGATCGTGGAGGAGAATATTTGAGTTACGAGTTTGGTCTTCATTTGAAACAATGTGGAATAGTTTCACAGCTCACGCCACCCGGAACACCACAGCATAATGGTGTGTCCGATCGTCGTAACCGTACTTTATTGGATATGGTGCGATCTATGATGTCTCTTACCAATTTACCACTATCGTTTTGGGTCATGCATTAGAGACAGCTGCATTCACGTTAAATAAGGGCCTCATCTGAATCCGTTGAGACAACACCTTAAGAACTGTGGTTTGGCAAGAAACCAAAGTTGTTGTCTCTTAAAGTTTGGGACTGCGATGCTTATGTGAAAAAGTTTCAACATGATAAGCTCGAACCCAAACCGGAGAAGTAAATCTTCATAGGATACCCAAAAAGAGACTGTTGGGTACACCTTCTATCACAGATCCGAAGGCAAGATATTCGTTGCTAAAAATGGATCCTTTCTAGAGAAGGAGTTTCTCTCGAAAGAAGTGAGTGGGAGGAAAGTAGAACTTGATGAGGTAATTGTACCTTCTCCAGGATTGGAAAGTAGTACATCACAGGAAATTGTTCCAGTGATTCCTACACCAATTAGTGAGGAAGTTAATGATAATGATCATGAAACTTCGGATCAAATTTCTGCTGAACGTCGTAGATCAACCAGAGTACGTTCCGCACCAGAGTGGTACGGCAACCCAGTTCTGGAAATCATGTTACTAGACCATGATGAACCTACGAACTATGAGGAAGCGATGATGAGCCCAGATTCCGAAAAAAGGCTTGAAGCCATGAAATCTGAGATGGGATCCATGTATGAGAACAAAGTGTGGACTTTGGTTGACTTGCCCGATGATCGGAAAGCCATCAAAAATAAATGGATCTTCAAGAGGAAGACCGACGCAGACGGTAATATTACTGTTTACAAAGCTCGACTTGTTGCGAAAGGTTTTCAACAAGTTCAAGGAGTTGACTACGATGAGACTTTCTCACCTGTAGCGATGCTTAAGTCTGTCCGAATCATGTTAGCAATTGCCGCATTTTATGATTATGAAATCTGGCAAATGGATGTCAAAACTACATTCCTGAATGGATATCTCAAAGAAGAGTTGTATATGATACAACCAGAAGGTTTTGTCGATCCAAAAGGTGCTAACAAATTATGCAAGCTCCAGCGATCCATCTATGGACTGGTGCAAGCATCTCGGAGTTGGAATATACGCTTTGATGAGGTGATCAAAGCATATGGTTTTATACAGACTTTTGGAGAAGCCTGTATTTACAAGAAGTGAGTGGGAGCACTACAACCTTTCTGATAAGTATATGTGAATGACATATTGTCGATCGGAAATGATGTAGAATTTTCTGGAAAGCATAAAGGAGTGTTTGAAAGGAGTTTTTCAAAGAAAAACCTCGGTGAAGCTGCTTACATATTGAGCATCAAGATCTATATAGATAGATCAAGACGCTTGATAAGACTTTCGATGAGTACATACCTTGATAATATTTTTGAAGTAGTTCAAAATGGATCAGTCAAAGAAGAAGTTCTTGCCTGACTTGTAAGGTGTGAAGTTGAGTAAGACTCAAAGCCAGACCACGGCAGAAAAATATAGAGAGAATGAAAGTCATTCCCTATGCCTCAGCCATAGGTTCTATAAAGTATGCCATGCTGTGTACAAAACACGTTGTGTACCTTGCCAAGAGTTTGACAGGGAGGTACAATAGTGATCCAGGAGTAGATCACTGTACAGCGGTCAAAATTATCCTTAGTAATTGGATGACTAAGGAAATATTTCTCGATTATGGAGGTGATAAAGAGTTCGTCGTAAAGGGTTACGCCGATGCAAGCTTTGACACTAAATCCAGATGACTCTAAGTATCAATCTGGATGCGTATTGAAAGTGGGAGCAATTAGCTAGAGTAGCTCCATGCAGAGCATTGTAGACATAGAAATTTGCGAAATACATAGGGATCTGTATATGACAGACCCGTTGACTAAACTTCTCTCACAAGCAAAACATGATCACACCTTATTACTCTTGGGTATTAATCACATAGCAATGTGAACTAGATTATTGACTCTAGTAAACCCTTTGGGTGTTGGTCACATGGAGATGTGAACTATGGGTGTTAATCACATAACGATGTGAACTATCGGTATTAAATCACATGGCGATGTGAGCTAGATTATTGACTCTAGTGCAAGTGGGAGACTGAAGGAAATATGCCCTAGAGGCAATAATAAAGTTATTATTTATTTCCTTATATCATGATAAATGTTTATTATTCATGCTAGAATTGTATTAACCGGAAACTTAGTACATGTGTGAATACATAGACAAAACAGTATGTCCCTAGTATGCCTCTACTAGACTAGCTCATTGATCAAAGATGGTTATGTTTCCTAGCCATAGACATGAGTTGTCATTTGATCAACGGGATCACATCATTAGGAGAATGATGTGATGGACAAGACCCATCCGTTAGCATAGCACTATGATCGTTTAGTTTAACTGCTATTGCTTTCTTCATGACTTATACATGTTCCTATGACTATGAGATTATGCAACTCCCGAATGCCGTAGGAACACCTTGTGTGCTATCAAACGTCACAACGTAACTAGGTGATCATAAAGATGCTCTACAGGTGTCTCCGAAAGTATTTGTGGTGTTGGCATAGATCAAGATTAGGATTTGTCACTCCGAGTGTCGGAGAGGTATCTCTGGGCCCTCTCGGTAACACACATCACAATAAGCCTTGCAGGCAAAAGACTAATGAGTTAGTCACGAGATGATGTGTTACGGAACGAGTAAAGAGACTTGCCGGTAACGAGATTGAACTAGGTATAGAGATACCGACGATCGAATCTCGGGCAAGTAACATACCGTTTGACAAAAGGAACAACGTATGTTGTTATGCGGTTCTGACCGATAAAAGATCTTCGTAGAATATGTAGGAGCCAATATGAACATCCAGGTTCCGCTATTGGTTATTGACCGGAGATGAGTCTCGGTCATGTCTACATAGTTCTCGAACCCATAGGGTCCGCACGCTTAACGTTTGATGACGATCGGTATTATGAGTTTATGAGTATTGATGTACCGAAGGTAGTTCGGAGTCCCGGATGAGATCACGGACATGACGAGGAGTCTCGGAATGTCCGAGACATAAAGATTGATATATTGGACGACTATATTCGGACACCGGAAGTGTTCCGGAAAAGTTTCGGATTTATCGGGAATGCCGGAGGGGGTTACCGGAACCCCCTACGAGAGGGGATGGTCCATAGTGGGCCTGAAGGGAAAGAGAGAGGCAGCCCATAGGGCTGGTCGGCGCCCCCACCTAGGGTTCCTAGTTGGACTAGGATTGGGGGGGGGGGCGCCACCTCTCCTATTCCTTTCCCTCTTCTTTCTTCTGGTGAATCCTACTAGGAATAGGATTGCAATCCTATTCCTAGTAGGACTCCTTCCCTAGCCGCACCAGGAGAGGTTGGCCGGCCTCCCTCCCTTGCTCCTTTATATACGGGGGCAGGGGGGCACCCAAAGACACACAAGTTGAATTGTTTTAGCCGTGTGCGGTGCCCCCCTCCACAGAAACACACCTCGGTCATACCGTCGTGGAGCTTAGGCGAAGCCCTGCGCCGGTGAATACATCATATCCGTCACCACGCCATCGTGCTGACGAAACTCTCCCGTGAAGCTCAACTGGATCAAGAGCTCGTGGGACGTCATCAAGCTGAACGTGTGCTGAACGCGGAGGTGCCGTACGTTCGGTGCTTGATCGGTTGGATCGCGAAGAAGTTCGACAACATCAACCGCGTCACTTGACGCTTCCGCTCCCGGTCTACGAGGGTACGTAGACACACTCTCCCCTCTCGTTGCTATGCATCTAGTAGATAGATCTTGCGTGATCGTAGGAAAATTTTAAAATACTACGTTCCCCAACAGGATGCACACCCACTTAGTTTCTTTTTGAGATTTCATACATTTGTAGATCTAGTGCATCCGTTGCATGGCAATCCCTACTCACTCACATCTATATCTATTGATGGGCATCTCCATAACCCGTTGATACGCCTAGTTGATGTGAGACTATCTTCCTCCTTTTTGTCTTCTCCACAACCACCACTCTATTCCACCCATAGTGCTATATCCATGGCTCACGCTCATGTATTGCGTGAAAGTTGAAAGGTTTGAAAAAATTGAGTATGAAAACAATTGCTTGGCTGAAACTGGGGTTGTGCATGATATGAATATTTTGTGTGATGAAGAGGGAGCATAGCCAGACTATATGATTTTGTAGGGATAACTTTCTTTAGCCATGTTATTTTGAGAAGACATGATTGTTGTGTTAGTATGCTTGAAGTATTATTATTTCTTATGTCAATATAGACTTTTTATTGAATCTTTCGGATCTGAACATTCATGCCACAATAAAAATAATTACATTGAAAATTATGTTGGTTAGCATTCCACATCAAAAAAATCTGTTTTTATCATTTACCTACTCGAGGACGAGCAGGAATTAAGCTTGGGGATGCTTGATACGTCTCCAACGTATCTATAAATTTTTATTGTTCCATCCTATTATTTATGATGTTTTGGATGTTTAATGGGATTTGTTATACACTTTTATATGATTTTTGGGACTAACCTATTAACCCAGAGCCGAGTGCCAGTTTCTGTTTTTCTCCTGTTTTAGGGTATCGCAGAAAAGGAATATCAAACGGAGCCCAATTGACCTGAAATTTAACGGAGAAAGTTTTTGGACCTAAAGAAGCCCAGGAAGTGCCAGAGGGGGACGAGAGGACCCACGGGCTGCCCATGAGGGTGGGGGCGCCCCTCCCCCTACTGGGCACGCCCCCTGCCTCGTGGACAGCCCGTAGACCCCCTTTGCTTGGCCCCGACTCCAACACCTCCTATATATACCAAAACCTCCGGAAAGTAACCTAGATCGGGAGTTCCGCCACCGAAAGCCTCTGTTGCCACCAAAAACCAATCTAGACCTTGTTCCGGCACCCTGTCGGACGGGGAATCCCTCTCCGGTGGCCATCTTCATCATCCCGGCGCTCTCCATGACGAGGAGTGAGTAGTCCACCCTCGGGGCTGAGGGTATGTACCAGTAGCTATGTGTTTGATCTCTCTCTCTCGTGTTCTTGAGATGGCACGATCTTGATGTATCGTGAGCTTTGCTATTATAGTTGGATCTTATGATGTTTCTCCCCCTCGACTATCTTGTGATGAATTGATTTTTCCCATTGAAGTTATCTTATCGGATTGAGTCTTTAAGGATTAGAGAACACTTGATGTATGTCTTGCGTGGGATAACTTTGGTGACAATGGGGTATTCTATTGATTCACTTGATGTATGTTTTGGTGATCAACTTGCGTGTTCCGTGACCTTGGGAATCTATGCATAGGGGTTGGCACACGTTTTCGTCTTGACTCTCCGGTAGAAACTTTGGGGCACTCTTTGAAGATCTTTGTGTTGGTTGAATAGATGAATCTGAGATTGTGTGATGCATATCGTATAATCATGCCCACGGATACTTGAGGTGACAATGGAGTATCTAGGTGACATTAGGGTTTTGGTTAATTTGTATCTTAAGGTGTTATTCTAGTACGAACTCTATGATAGATCGAACGGAAAGAATAGCTTCGTGTTATTTTACTATGGACTCTTGAATAGATCGATCAGAAAGAATAACTTTGAGGTTGTTTCGTACCCTACCATAATCTCTTTGTTTGTTCTTCGCTATTATTACTTTGGAGTGACTCTTTGTTGCATGTTGAGGGATAGTTATATGATCCAATTATGTTATTATTGTTGAGAGAACTTCCACTAGTGAAAGTATGTACCCTAGGCCTTGTTTCTTATCATTGCAACACCGTTTATGCTCACTTTTATCATTATTTACCTTGCTGTTTTTATATTTTTTAGATTACAAAAACCTATATCTACCATCCATATTGCACTTGTATCACCATCTCTTCGCCGAACTACTGCACCTATACAATTTGTCATTGTATTGGGTGTGTTGGGTACACAAGAGACTCTTTGTTATTTGGTTGCAGGGTTGTTTGAGAGAGACCATCTTCATCCTACTCCTCCCACAGATTGATAAACCTTAGGTCATCCACCTGAGGGAAATTTTCTACTGTCCTACAAACCTCTGCACTTGGAGGCCCAACAACGTCTACAAGAAGAAGGTTGTGTTGTACACATCAAAGGTCTTCTTACCATTCTTCTTAAAGTCGGTATTATGTTGGACACCATTCTTACCCTTTGGCTTGGCAAGTTCCACTGTGCCACATTGGCAACGGAGGTTCCCGTGTTCCCCTTTTCGTGCTAGTCCTTTGCTCTTGAGTTCTTCTCAACACTCAGATGACCGATGACATCCTCTACTGACAAATATCATCCCCGATGTTTCAGAGTAGTAGCAAAGTTCCTCCAAGAAACCAGGAGTTTAGCGATTATACATCCCTTGACAAATTTTCCTAGTAGATCACACTTAAGAAGCTCAAGCTCCTTAACGATGTACTATATCTCATGAGCATGTTCCCATACAAAATGGTTCTTGACCATCCTGTAAGCATGGAACTGCTCCATCACACACACGTCTCGCTCCCAACACCATTTACATTGAATTTAGATTCGAGCGCCTCCCACAAGTCCTTGGCATCCTGCATATCCAAAATATCCATCAACAAGCTTATCTCTGATCACTCTCAGAACGGCTCCAACAAAGATGACAATGGCTTTCCTGAATGCCTTCTCCTGTTCAAGAGCAATCGTTGTAGTGGGAGTAACATCGGTGACCCAGAACATGTTAATCGCAATGATCCATACGATGGTTTTGGTCCACCAGCACTTAAAGGAAGCCCCCGTACACGGGTTCAGTTTCGGTGCAGCAGCCAGACCTTGAATCAAAAAATTCCTACATAGATTAGTGTCACACCCTGCATTTTGTAACATGTTATTTGTGACTTTGAAGCATGAAAATTTGGACCAACAATTTTTTTTAGCATCATTTGGCTTTTATTTGGAATTGAGTTTTCTTCATTTGCTTTTTCATGTGCTCATTAATGTCAACTATGATCTCTTGTAGATTTCATCTCCTTATCCAAAACTTCTGCCCAATGATCATGCCAAGTGTTATATAACAGTATAGTAATTTCTTACAAAATTAATTTGGCCAAAAAGTATTTTATAAATTTAGTTTCCCAAAAACCCCTGAATTGAGATTTGCACTGCAAGTACTTGATTTAGGGTGTGAAAATTATTTCAAAAGGTTTATTTGAGACCTAGTAGTTATAGGACTCCCAGAAACCACAAAGGTATAATTTTAAAAGTTATTTTCCTATTTTATTTAAAAACTCTTTCTTAAAGCCAGAAATGGTCTTTAATAGGGGAAAATTATTTAACTATTTCAAAAATATTTGCCAAAATTCAGAGAGACTCATAGGACATATATTGTCCATATATAAGAGTTTCAACACTTGGTCATGTTCAAAATAATGGGCTAAACCCTCTAAAACCCTTTCTGGATATTTCAAGCTTTTGGAATATTTACAAAGGAACCTTTCTCCAAAACTTCCAGGGAAATACTATCATGTCATATATGACATGCTTGATGATCTTGCCAAGTCCCATGCCTTGGGAAGCAGGAAAACCTCCTCAAACCCCTTAATAACCATTCTGTCCATATTTGAAGTTTGAGCAACTTTACATTGCCAAACTTGTCCAAATTCTCTCAAACTTGGTGCACATGCTAGAATGACCTAATAAGGCACCTAGACCTAATGGCACAAGATTTGGAATAGAGCAACTTTATCAGATCACCTCAAAACCCTTTATGTTCAAATGCAAATCTGAACAACTTTACATTACCAACTTTCTATCTGGAGCTTCAAACTTTGTGGGCATGATCAATACCCCAAATGATGATGCTACACCAAGTGGTGCATCAAGGGGAGATGATTAGCTTGACTCAACCAAGATGAAACTGTTTCTGTTAATTTCTAGGGTTCACCAAAGTTACACTGGCTAGTTTCTCCAAATGAGCCCAAATTTGGTGAAGCACCCTATTTTCTCATGTCTTTCAACCCTGTCAAGTTCCATGTCAAGTGGACTTCATTTACTTGATCAAACACTGATCAAACACCTTCTGCAGAATTTCTAAAACCTCCAACTTGACCACTTCCACTTTTCTCCATGGCCTCAACTTCTTACCATAGCTCATTGAGTTACCAGCTACCTCCAGTAACTCCGCCAGCACCTCAGCTCCATGATTGAGGGGTGAAACCCTTGGTTTACCTTGCTGTACAGCCAACTTTCACCATTTCACCAGCCCTCTCCCTCTCACCTTGCACCCCCAGGGCATCCAAGGCCTCAGGGCATTTCTTTACTCCTCCTACAACGCACTAGACACTGTTAGACACGCTGGGACGGACCAAACCGGCGAGAGCATGCTGATGCCAGCAATACGCACGCTCTAGAGCGCGCGAACAGTGCCCTCCGCACGCTGGCTTCGGCCAATCAACCTCCCCCGACAACCTCGAGCCTCCCCCTCGCGCCAGTCGAGGCGCCTCGACGTCCGCAACCTCCCCGGCGCTGTCCCCCCTCCTCCTGCGCCCTCCAGTGAGCGTCGCCGCACGCGCACCGGCCGCCCGCTTCGGCCATTCTTCTGCTTCGCACGCGCGCCCTCCTCTGACGCTCCCCCGCTCCTCTTATCACCTCAGCTGGACGTGGAGCTAGTCCACGGACCCCCCGGCGTGTTCCCAGGCTCCAGAACCCTCTCCAG
>LR738715.1:173542116-173565053 GCA_902687465.1 Secale cereale
CCCGAGCTTCTCCAACACCACCACAAGCCTCACACTTCTCCACTGAGACCCCAACACCCTTAGTTCGACCCCAGGATGGCCCAGTGCTCGGGATCGACCGGAGCTCCGCCGCGTCGGGCCGCCGGCGATCTCGAGGTACAGGCCTCCCCTCCCTCTCCTTCCACTCATTTCGGAACCGCCGCACCTCACTGACCCTTTCCCCCTCATTTCCCCTCTCTGTGGCAGTCGGAAACAACCCCGACCACCGTCCTCCGACGAGCTTCCGCCGCCCCACCTCGTCACGGCGAACCAGGACTCCCCGCCGTGCCGCACTACCACCACTACAACTGCGACACGACGCTGAGCTCGACCCTGCCCTCCGTTGCCGTCGCGGTGGCCGGAATCGTCGCCGGTGAGCTCGCCGCCGCCGTGACCGCGGGGTTAGAGATGACAGGCGGGCCCCGCCTGTCATCCCCCCACCTCTCTCCCCCTCCTCTGTGCCGCTGACCCACGGGCCCCGCCCGTCAGGTTTGAAAACCTGACGTGCGCGCGCGCTGGCTCCGTGCGGCTGGGCCAGTCCGCCTGGGCCGTGCACTGTGGCCTCTTCTGGCCCAGTGCACAGGACCCTTTTTCTCTTTTTCTTTTCTGTTAATGTTTTAAACATTTATACAGAAAAGAATATTGATCCAAATTAAATATTTCCAACTCCTAAAATCTTGTAATATTCCAACCTATTTAATGGTACTACTTTCACTCAAATCCATGAAACTTTGCTGTACTGTTCAAATTTAAATTCAAATTTGAGCAGTATAACTCCTGTTCAAAAATCAATATATCCTATTCTGTAGCTCCAAAACTCCAACTAAGATTTTTTCCCATCTTAGAAATCCCTCTAGTATTTTACAAAAATGAGTTGACATTTTTCTGAGCACTTTGATTTTTCTGTTTCATTTGTATTCTTATTTTCCCGTGGTTATTATGCGACGTATAGATCCCGTATTTGACGAAGTTGCTGTGGAAGAAGAAGGAGAAGGACTTGAAGACTTTGAAGACCAAGCCAATCCAGGCAAGCAGCCCTTTGACCATGATACATTTGTTCTCGGAACCCGTATGTTTCCGATGCATGATGATAGGGTTACGATGGTGACCTAGATGAACCACCACATGATGCATGCCTTATTATTGATCTTGCAATGTGCTAAATGACATGCTAATAGTTGGTCATGATGCTTATATGATGCATGTGTGATATGAATCCTAGTAGTTGAAATCTTTGCATGAACCCATCGGGTGCCCCTAACGCCCGAGGGTGATGGAGTGTTAGGTCATCACTTGAGAAAGAAGTGTTGTGCCGGTAATATCATGTGCATGGTGAAATGATGGATTAGATTTATGTGTGACTACCGTCCCAACCAAACATGTGCAACCACACTACCCCTTATGGGACGGGGCTTTATTGATTACTTAGGTCGATACTAGCATGGTGCCCGCAATACTAGTGACGGGAAGACTTGAAGTCTTTTCCGGGACGGGGCCGTGCTTGGAAAGGCGGCCATGACTGTTTTCACAGGGCAACGGACACACCGTTGGTCCCTTCGGGTACGCGTGAACATTGAAATTAGGGCAAGTCCCGTGATCTATTGTTTGTACCCGAGGGTCGTGTGCCAACGAGTGGACTCTATGTTAGTGTCGTCTAAGGAAAGGTAATGACCGGGTGCTTGCCCCGGGTACTTGAGGTACCGCGGGTCGTGGATGACACGGAAGTTCCCCGGATCTTGTGGGTAAAGTGCGCAACCTCTGCAGAGTGTAAAACTATTCGAATAGCCGTGTCCACGGTCATGGACAGTTGGGTGGTGCTACTTAAACTATGTCCAGAATTTTACTTCATCGGTGTTGATATGTGTGTGATGAGTCAAGGATGGTGACTTGACTCGATGAGTTGAATCATATTCATGTTGATATCGGTAACCTGTTCTCGAGGTTACGCGAGGTTATTAATGAATAAACTTGATGATAGCATATTGTTCTAGCTTTCTGCTAGATTGTTCATTATTGTTCCATTGCATTGTTACCACATCATGGGTTGCTTGCGAGTACATTCAAAGTACTCATTGGCTTGCCACTGGTTATTTAATTGGCCAGGCATGGAAGAACAGGAATATGAGGAAGAGTTCTTTGGAGACGATCATGCGAACTAGGACGCTATCCCAGTCAGAATGCCTGTAGGGTTAGGGCAGATGGCATGGGTTCTACCCGTTTATCGAAGACTTCCGCTACTTAAGTTATTTGCTATTCAGCCCGTGAGGCTCTATCTATGTAAGACTTGGCCATAATGGCCTTAATTCGTGTAAGACTATTTGTATGGATGTAAGACTCTTGTTATTTCAGCTTCTGTGTGTTCAGTGAGCATTGATCTCTGGGATCACTGTACACGTGCATTCGGTGATCTCGACTTCTAAGTCGGGGTCCCCACAAAGCTGGTATCAGAGCCATCCTGACTGTAGGAAGCCTTAGTTAGCATGGGCGTTAGTTAGTTGAGACCCCTTTTCAAAACCTTATGAACCTCTCTTCTTTTCTAAACCTGAGATTTCATCAGCTTATTAACCCCTCCTATTCCACCTTTGTAGATGGCCGCTGTTCCCGAAGAGCACCTGACCACTGGGTTTCCCCTACTTCTCGAGGATAGCCTCCAGGAGTGTCAGTTCCACCGAGTACCCATCCTCACCTACCTTGAGCATTGGGTGAGCGATACTGAGGTGGAGTACCATGTGGAAGTGATCGTGAAGGCAAACGATCCTCCCACAAGTTGGTTCTTCGAGGGACCCCAGATGGCAACTCTACCACTCGCTGTCGAGGCTGCTGCACTCAAGGCATTAACTCGTCTCCGCGAGCTTCTTCCGGAGATGGCAGCCAAGATGGCAACTCGCTTCTTACCTTACCGGAAGGAAGGTGACGAAGAAAGCAGCGCACTAGCCCCTCCACTGAAGTAAGGACTCTCGCTTCGGTTCTAGACCTACTTCATTCTATGTGCCGACAGCTTGGCACAAGACTTGGCCTCGGAATCAATGAAGCTTCGAGAAGAACTTTACAAGACCAAGGCACTTCTTCGTCGAGCCCAAGAGAAGGCAAACAGGATCAAGAAGGAAGGAGCACCTACTGGACAATCAGCTATCGCTTATCAAGGCGGAAGGCCCTCCGAGGATGTGTCTTCCAAGGGTGAAGAACCACCTCGGCGACGCGGGATGATGGCAAGGGAATACCGCAAGCTTTTCCCTGCACCACCGTCGAAGCACCGTCGTATCCAACTCCTCCACTCCCCCACTCCCTCAAGTGACAAGGGAGCCTAGACAGATGAAGACAAGGAGGAAGACCCAGAAGAGCCGGAATACGCGACCGAGCATTCCACCAGTTAGGCATTATTCGCTACTCGGATATGCCCATTGTAACCCCTACGGTAGGATAGGTCGTGTAACCCTTATGCGCAGTCGAGTCCTTGTGTGGTTCATATGAAACCATCTAGTGTTTGCTTTTGTCGTGTCTGGATGTAAGTCGTAATATTCCTTCGGGAATGTGTAAACGACTACATCACCCATCTGGATTTTAATGAATGTGTTTTGGCCTCTCGGCCTTTGCATGATTTGATTTAGTGTCACACCCGCCCCCTTACTAGGCACCCATCTTTCTTGCTTTCCCTCTTCCGAGTCATGAGACCTTTTACCGCTCCAACAGGATGCCTGTTGTAACTCGTACTGGTACCTCTACCCAGCAGCCCGAAGCCGGAGCATCCTCTCAGCCAGAGGCAGACCACGACCAAACCAACGACCAAGCTCCACCACCACCTCCTCCAAGCATGGACATGGCTCAGCTTCTCCAAGCTTTCCGAGAGGAACGCCAAGCCAACACTGCAGCTCTCCAGCTGATTGCTCAGGCTGTCACCAACAACCGCCAGCCAGCGGGGAATGGCAATGGACGTTCCACGTTGGCAGAGTTCAAGAAGCATGCACCGCCAACCTTCATCGAGACTGCTGAACCCTTGGATGCAGATGACTGGGTCCGTTCCATTGAGGAGATACTGGAACTAGTCGGATGCACTGAAGATCGCGAGAAGGTGGCTTATGCAGCCCACTGCCTCGGGGGAACTGCTAGAGCTTGGTGGGATGGATTCAAGGTCATGCATGCTGAACAAGACATCACTTGGGTTAACTTCAAGGCCGAATTCCGCAAGGCCCACATTCCTTCCGGAATCATGGCTATCAAAAAGCGCGAGTTCCGAGCCCTGAAGCAAGGAAGTGGCACTGTCAAGGAGTACATGCAGAAGTTCAGTATTCTGTCAAGGTATGCCCCTGAAGATGTCAGCACTGATGCTGCCAAAAGGGAGCGCTTCATGGAAGGCCTTAATCAGACTCCGCAATACTCGCTTGTCGTGTGCGACTGCCCGTCTTTCCCTGACCTGGTGAACAAGGCACTCATGCTTGAAGACAAGTGGCGTGCTTTGGAAGACACTCGCAAGCGCAAGTTGGTCAGTAAGGGAAGTTCCAGCAACCAGAAGCCTCGTCCGTGGCAGTCAGCCCCGGCCAAGCCAACCTATCAGCAGCCAAGAGCTCCTGCACCCCGTACCAATCCTCAGCCTCAGCAGTATGCCAACCCCAGGCCGGCTTT
Organism: Secale cereale; assembly: GCA_902687465.1. Classification (NCBI taxonomy): domain Eukaryota; kingdom Viridiplantae; phylum Streptophyta; class Magnoliopsida; order Poales; family Poaceae; genus Secale; species Secale cereale. The sequence continues at coordinate 173,546,755 of LR738715.1, forward strand.
CAACCCCAATACCAATGGTGGCAACAAGATCAACACTCCAAATCAAGTCACTTGTTTTGGGTGTGGCCAGCCCGGACACATCTCCAGGGTGTGCCCCAACAAGAAGCCTGATGCCCCGCGCCCCAATGCACAGAACCAGGGTCAAGGCCGTGGAATGCCACCAAGGAACCCAGCTCCTCGCAATCCACCGAACTATGGGAAGGGGCGTGTGAATCACGTCACTGCTGAAGAAGCCCAGGAAGACCCGGACGTCGTGCTGGGTATGTTCCTTGTCAACTCAGCACCTGCAACTGTCTTGTTTGATTCTGGAGCAACGCATTCATTTGTCACTCAAAGATTTGCATTAAAAAGTGGCATGACCCCTACACCCCTGAATAACCCTATGGTGGTACAAACCCCCGGAGCCGAGATGAGAGCCAAGATAGGCTGTAAGGGAGTCGGTATTACCATTAATGGTGTTGTATTCCTAGCAGATCTTATCATCCTGAGATCGCAAGGCTTGGATGTGATCTTAGGGATGGATTGGCTCAGTAAGCACCAAGGCTTGTTAGACTGTGCCAATCGGACAGTCACTGTGACCAATGACCAAGGAGTAGAAGTCAAGTTTGCCCCCAACTCCTCTTCCGCTCAAGCCGCTAAGGTCAACTGTCTGTCTGAAGTTGGGCTAGATCAAGTACCGGTGGTATGTGAGTATCCTGATGTCTTTCCGGATGAACTACCGGGAATGCCCCCTGACCGTGACATTGAGTTCATCATCGAGCTCGTGCCCGGAGCAGGACCCATCTATAAGAAGCCTTATAGAATGGGGACGGAAGAATTAGCCGAGTTGAAGAAGCAGCTAGAAGAGCAGCTAAGGAAGGGATTTATCCGCCCGAGTGCCTCCCCTTGGGGATCTCCTGTTCTGTTTGTGGCAAAGAGGGACGGTACCATCCGCTTATGCATTGACTATCGTTCCCTCAATGAAGTTACAATCAAGAACAAGTACCCACTTCCCAAGATCGAAGATCTGTTTGATCAGCTCAGCGGAGCCAAGGTATTCTCCAAGATCGACCTCAGATCTGGGTATTACCAGCTGAAGATCAGACCCCAAGATATTCCGAAGACGGCATTCGTAACCAGATATGGCCTGTACGAGTGCACGGTCATGTCTTTTGGGTTAACCAATGCCCCAACTTACTTCATGTATCTCATGAATAAAGTCTTCATGGAATATTTGGACAAGTTCGTTGTTGTCTTCATTGACGACATTCTTGTGTTCTCGAAGTCGGAGGAAGAGCATGAGCAGCATCTGAGGATGGTCCTAGACAAGCTTCGTGAGCACCAACTGTATGCCAAATTCAGCAAGTGTGAGTTCTGGCTGCATAAAGTTGGATTCTTAGGTCACGTCTTGACCGAGGAAGGATTATCTGTTGATCCTGCAAAAATCGAAGCTGTGACCCAATGGCAATCTCCAACGACCGTCAAGGAAGTCAGAAGCTTCCTCGGATTAGCGGGCTATTACCGCAAGTTCGTGGAAGGATTCTCTAGCATTGCACGACCAATGACTCAGCTCCTCAAAAAGGACAAGAAGTTCGAGTGGACGCCAAAATGTGAAGAGAGCTTCCAAGAGCTCAAGAAGAGATTGACCACCGCCCCAGTTCTGGCAACACCTGATATTCACAAGGAGTTCGTGATATATTGTGATGCCTCTCGAACCGGATTGGGAAGCGTTCTGATGCAAGAAGGCCGCATCATAGCATACCTCTCCAGGCAGCTACGACCCCATGAGGAGAACTACGCTACTCACGATCTTGAGCTAGCGGCTGTAGTTCATGCCTTGAAGACATGGCGGCATTACCTCCTAGGGAAACGGTGTGAGATTTACACATACCACAAAAGTCTGAAGTATATTTTCACCCAAAAGGAATTGAACATGAGGCAGCGGAGATGGTTGGAACTCATCAAAGATTAGGACCTCAGTGTTCAGTATCACCCTGGGAAGGCTAACCTGGTGGCCGATGCCTTAAGAAGGAAGCTTGCTCTTTGAATGTCGTTATTCAGGAAAGGCAGCCAACCCTGTTTAAGGAGATCGAACAATTCAGTTTGGAGTTAGTCACCCCTGGATTTCTGGATCATTTGGAAGTCAGACCAACCCTGATGGACGACGTCAAGAAGGCTCAAGATGGGCACGCAAGCATCGAAGGTATCAAGAGGAAGATGAAGCGGGGCAAGGCCCCAGGATTCTCTGAAGACAAGCACGGGATTGTTTGGTACAAAGGTCGCCTCTGCGTGCCAAACAACACCGAGTTGAAGACGCTGATTCTGCAAGAAGCCCACGACACTCCGTATTCCATCCACCCCGGAGGAACCAAGATGTACCAAGACTTGAAGGCACGATTCTGGTGGCACGGTATGAAGAGAGAGATTGCAACCTATGTTGCAAAGTGTGATGTGTGCCAAAGGGTCAAGGCTGAGTATCAGCGACCTGCTGGATTGCTTCAACCACTCAAAGTTCCTGAGTGGAAGTGGGATAAAGTCAGAATGGACTTCATCACTGGACTACCAAGGTCGAATAGAGGACATGACTCTATCTGGGTCAGAGTCGATCATTTGACCAAGGTGGCTCATTTCATTCCTATCAAGACCACTTATGATGGCAACCGGCTGGCAGCTCTCTACATCGACCGAATCGTAAGTCTTCACAGTGTTCCCAAGGAGATTGTGTCAGATCGAGGAACCCAGTTCACCTCAAGGTTCTGGAAGAAGTTCCAAGAAGCCTTGGGAACCAAGTTGTCTTTCAGCACAGCTTTCCACCCACAGACCGGAGGTCAAACTGAGCGAGTCAATCAGATTCTCGAAGACATGCTCCGAGCCTGTGTCCTGGCATATGGAGCCAAGTGGGAAGACTGTCTCCCTTTTGCCGAGTTCTCCTATAACAACAGTTACCAGTCAAGCCTTCAGATGGCACCATTTGAGGTGTTGTACGGGCGCAGATGCCGCACACCCCTCAATTGGTCAGAGACTGGAGAAGGACTAGTCTTTGGACCGGATAATATCCGCGCAGCAGAAGAGCAAGTCCAACTAGTCAGAGAGCGTTTAAAGGCAGCCAAGTCAAGGCAGAAGAGTTATGCTGACACTCGACGCCGAGACATGAGTTTCCATGTCGGGGATCATGTGTACCTGCGGGTAACTCCTCTGAAGGGAACCAAGCGTTTCCACGTCAAGGGGAAGCTCGCACCAAGGTTCATTGGACCCTTTGAGATCACTGCATGACGAGGAGAAGTGGCTTATCAGTTGGAACAGCCACCCGAGCTATCCGATGTGCACAATGTATTCCATGTGTCACAACTCCGGAAATGTCTCCAGGTTCCAGACAAGCCCAATCTCTACAAGGATGTGGATCACCAAGCCATTGATCTGCAGCCTGATTTGACCTACCGCGAGAAGCCCATTCGTATTCTGGACGAAGCAGAACGACGTACGCGGAGCCGTACCATCAAGTACTTCAAGGTCCAGTGAAGCAACCACACCGAAGCAGAAGCAACCTGGGAACGAGAAGACTATCTTAGATCCGAGTTTCCCGATCTTTTTTAAGCCCTAGTTTAGGAATCTCAGGGACGAGATTCTTGTAAGGGGGGTAGGTCTGTCACACCCTGCATTTTGTAACATGTTATTTGTGACTTTGAAGCATGAAAATTTGGACCAGCAAATTTTTTTTAGCATCATTTGGCTTTTATTTGGAATTGAGTTTTCTTCATTTGCTTTTTCATGTGCTCATTAAAGTCAACTATGATCTCTTGTAGATTTCATCTCCTTATCCAAAACTTCTGCCCAATGATCATGCCAAGTGTTATATAACAGTATAGTAATTTCTTACAAAATTAATTTGGCCAAAAAGTATTTTATAAATTTAGTTTCCCAAAAACCCCTGAATTGAGATTTGCACTGCAAGTACTTGATTTAGGGTGTGAAAATTATTTCAAAAGGTTTATTTGAGACCTAGTAGTTATAGGACTCCTAGTAGGTATAATTTTAAAAGTTATTTTCCTATTTTATTTAAAAACTTTTTCTTAAAGCCAGAAATGGTCTTTAATAGGGGAAAATTATTTAACTATTTCAAAAATATTTGCCAAAATTCAGAGAGACTCATAGGACATATATTGTCCATATATAAGAGTTTCAACACTTGGTCATGTTCAAAATAATGGGCTAAACCCTCTAAAACCCTTTCTGGATATTTCAAGCTTTTGAAATATTTACAAAGGAACCTTTCTCCAAAAATTCCAGGGAAATTCTATCATGTCATATATGACATGCTTGATGATCTTGCCAAGTCCCATGCCTTGGGAAGCAGGAAAACCTCCCCAAACCCCTTCATAACCATTCTGTCCATATTTGAAGTTTGAGCAACTTTACATTGCCAAACTTGTCCAAATGCTCTCAAAGTTGGTGCACATGCTAGAATGACCTAATAAGGCACCTAGACCTAATGGCACAAGATTTGGAATAGAGCAACTTGATCAGATCACCTCAAAACCCTTTCTGTTCAAATGCAAATCTGAACAACTTTACATTACGAACTTTCTATCTGGAGCTTCAAACTTTGTGGGCATGATCAATACCCCAAATGATGATGCTACACCAAGTGGTGCATCAAGGGGAGATGATTAGCTTGACTCAACCAAGATGAAACTGTTTCTGTTAATTTCTAGGGTTCACCACAGTTACATTGGCTAGTTTCTCCAAATGAGCCCAAATTTGGTGAAGCACCCTATTTTCTCATGTCTTTCAACCCTGTCAAGTGCCATGTCAAGTGGACTTCATTTACTTGATCAAACACTGATCAAACACCTTCTGCAGAATTTCTAAAACCTCCAACTTGACCACTTCCACTTTTCTCCATGGCCTCAACTTCTTACCACAGGCTCATTGAGTTACCAGCTACCTCCAGTAACTCCCCCAGCACCTCAGCTCCATGATTGAGGGGTGAAACCCTTGGCTTACCTTGCTGTACAGCCAACTTTCACCATTTCACCAGCCCTCTCCCTCTCACCTTGCACCCCCAGGGCATCCAAGGCCTCAGGGCATTTCTTTACTCCTACAACGCACTAGACACTGTTAGACACGCTGGGACGGACCAAACCGGCGAGAGCATGCTGATGCCAGCAATACGCACGCTCTAGAGCGCGCGAACAGTGCCCTCCGCACGCTGGCTCCGGCCAATCAACCTCCCCCGACAACCTCGAGCCTCCCCCTCGCGCCAGTCGAGGCGCCTCGACGTCCGCAACCTCCCCGGCGCTGTCCCCCCTCCTCCTGCGCCCTCCAATGAGCGTCGCCGCACGCGCACCGGCCGCCCGCTTCGGCCATTCTTCTGCTTCGCACGCGCGCCCTCCTCTGACGCTCCCCCGCTCCTCTTATCACCTCAGCTGGACGTGGAGCTAGTCCACGGACCCCCCGGCGTGTTCCCAGGCTCCAGAACCCTCTCCAGCCTCGCCTGCAACCTCGCTGGCGCACGGGTCCACGGTGAACCACGGGCGCGGCTATATAAGCCCCCCCCCCCGAGCTTCTCCAACACCACCACAAGCCTCACACTTCTCCACTGAGACCCCCAACACCCTCAGTTCGACCCAGGACGCCCCAGTGCTCGGGATCGACCGGAGCTCCGCCGCGTCGGGCCACCGGCGATCTCGAGGTACAGGCCTCCCCTGCCTCTCCTTCCACTCATTTCGGAACCGCCGCACCTCACTGACCCTTTCCCCCTCGTTTCCCCTCTCTGTGGCAGTCGGAAACAACCCCGACCACCGTCCTCCGACGAGCTTCCGCCGCCCCACCTCATCGCCGGCGAACCAGGACTCCCCGCCGTGCCGCACTACCACCACTACAACCGCGACACGACGCTGAGCTCGACCCTGCCCTCCGTTGCCGTCGCCGTGGCCGGAATCGTCGCCGGTGAGCTCACCGCCGCCGTGACCACGGGGTTAGAGATGACAGGCGGGCCCCGCCTGTCATCCCCCCACCTCTCTCCCCTCCTCTGTGCCGCTGACCCACGGGCCCCGCCCGTCTGGTTTGAAAACCTAACGTGCGCGCGCGCTGGCTCCGTGCGGCTGGGCCAGTCCGCCTGGGCCGTGCACTGTGGCCTCTTCTGGCCCAGTGCACAGGACCATTTTTCTCTTTTTCTTTTCTTTTAATGTTTTAAACATTTATACAGAAAAGAATATTGATCCAAATTAAATATTTCCAACTCCTAAAATCTTGTAATATTCCAACCTATTTAATGGTACTACTTTCACTCAAATCCATGAAACTTTGCTGTACTGTTCAAATTTAAATTCAAATTTGAGCAGTATAACTCATGTTCAAAAATCAATATATCCTATTCTGTAGCTCCAAAACTCCAACTAAGATTTTTCCCCATCTTAGAAATCCCTCTAGTATTTTACAAAAATGAGTTGACATTTTTCTGAGCACTTTGATTTTTCTGTTTCATTTGTATTCTTATTTTCCCGTGGTTATTATGCGACGTATAGATCCCGTATTTGACGAAGTTGCTGTGGAAGAAGAAGGAGAAGGACTTGAAGACTATGAAGACCAAGCCAATCCAGGCAAGCAGCCCTTTGACCATGATACATTTGTTCTCGGAACCCGTATGTTTCCGATGCATGATGATAGGGTTACGATGGTGACCTAGATGAACCACCACATGATGCATGCCTTATTATTGATCTTGCAATGTGCTAAATGACATGCTAATAGTTGGTCATGATGCTTATATGATGCATGTGTGATATGAATCCTCGTAGTTGAAATCTTTGCATGAACCCATCGGGTGCCCCTAACGCCCGAGGGTGATGGAGTGTTAGGTCATCACTTGAGAAAGAAGTGATGTGCCGGTAATATCATGTGCATGGTGAAATGATGGATTAGATTTATGTGTGACTACCGTCCCAACCAAACATGTGCAACCACACTACCCCTTATGGGACGGGGCTTTATTGATTACTTAGGTCGATACTAGCATGGTGCCCGCAATACTAGTGACGGGAAGACTTGAAGTCTTTTCCGGGACGGGGCCGTGCTTGGAAAGGCGGCCATGACTGTTTTCACAGGGCACCAGACACACCGTTGGTCCCTTCGGGTACGCGTGAACATTGAAATTAGGGCAAGTCCCGTGATCTATTGTTTGTACCCGAGAGCCGTGTGCCAACGAGTGGACTCTATGTTAGTGTCGTCTAAGGAAAGGTAATGACCGGGTGCTTGCCCCGTGTACTTGAGGTACCACGGGTCGTGGATGACACGGAAGTTCCCCGGATCTTGTGGGTAAAGTGCGCAACCTCTGCAGAGTGTAAAACTATTCGAATAGCCGTGTCCACGGTCATGGACAGTTGGGTGGTGCTACTTAAACTATGTCCAGAATTTTACTTCATCGGTGTTGATATGTGTGTGATGAGTCAAGGATGGTGACTTGACTCGATGAGTTGAATCATATTCATGTTGATATCGGTAACCTGTTCTCGAGGTTACGCGAGGTTATTAATGAATAAACTTGATGATAGCATATTGTTCTAGCTTTCTGCTAGATTGTTCATTATTGTTCCATTGCATTGTTACCACATCATGGGTTGCTTGCGAGTACATTCAAAGTACTCATTGGCTTGCCACTGGTTATTTAATTGGCCAGGCATGGAAGAACAGGAATATGAGGAAGAGTTCTTTGGAGACGATCATGCGAACTAGGACGCTATCCCAGTCAGAATGCCTGTAGGGTTAGGGCAGATGGCATGGGTTCTACCCGTTTATCGAAGACTTCCGCTACTTAAGTTATTTGCTATTCAGCCCGTGAGGCTCTATCTATGTAAGACTTGGCCATAATGGCCTTAATTCGTGTAAGACTATTTGTATGGATGTAAGACTCTTGTTATTTCAGCTTCTGTGTGTTCAGTGAGCATTGACCTCTGGGATCACTGTACACGTGCATTCGGTGATCTCGACTTCTAAGTCGGGGTCCCCACAATTAGGTTTTTGGATGTTGAGTACATAAGATTTTTTTGATTAAATTAACCAACATATAAATCATGAACATATCATAGATAGTAGTAAGCACATATTCATTTCTAACTAGTTAATCACGTACTAGGAGAATAGTAGAATTGCTAGTACTCCACACACATAAATAAATAGGAGCAAGATAAACATGGTATACCCTCCAGTAGCCTAGGCAGAAGTCGTGGTCGTGGCAGTGGTCTCATCAACGACATTCTTGTCAGCAGCAGCCTTCTCATCAACGAATTCACTGGCAGTGGACATGGTGATGACAAAAGCAATGTGGACGTAGAAGAAGTAGTGGGCCTAGACGAACGGTGATGGATAGTCACGTAGGAGACGCTCACCAAAAACCTAATCGCCCTCTCCCGTACAAGATCTCAAGGGGCGGGGTTTCAGAGGCCAGCTCTCCCGTACAGCCGTACACATAGTGGACATGGTGGGATTGCTCGCGGCAGCAGCGGGGAGTGGAACGACGATGGGAAGTGCACGTGGAGGTAGAGCATATGCGATCTGTTGTTCGTAGCAAGTGGAGAGACGTGGGCTAGACCCACGTCTGAGTAGGTAATATCCCAGGATCTAACTTCTCAAATCATGGCCCATCTGTTAAGGATTTCTCTGTTCCCGATTGGCAAAAGATAAGCGCGGACGCACGAGGGACATAGGTCTGAGCTCGGCTTGTCTCATTCATGAAACACGACGCACAACGTGGTGCGAGGCATGGTGTGGTGAGGTGGACGACGGAGGGGGAGTGCACGGGAACCACTTTCTTCTCAAGCTCCAATCGCATGTGTTAGAGACTCCCTTATAAAGACGTCCAACTCACAGATCTCGAAAGCCCACCCACCACATATTGCAAAAATCCCGCACCAAATCTCATAGGCCCATTGTGTTGCCCTCTTTTCCAAACATTGTTTTGATGTACCAGTGTTTCAATGGAGACTTGTCAAGGTTAAACACCCACCTAGAGCAAGTAGCTACACTCCTTCATAACCGAACAATGGACTATGCCTTGAATTATTAGTTTGGCGTAAAGATATTTCACTAATTTAATGTCTTACCAGTATTAGGCTAGTTAAGGCTGACTCCTCGGATGGAGCATATTAATCACACTCCAAGCCTATTCATGTACTTGCCAGAGATTACCCCAATCTCATAGACTGTGATCAGCAGTCGTGCTCATATAAATGTGTTTCTCTAAAGATCGCTTTGTATGATAGCATCTTGCTTATACATGTTTTGGTACACATTAAGACAAAAGTCAACCTGCCAAACAATTTTCGAGAGTATCACATCTCCAACATAGTGGGTTAGTAAAGCTATTCTCCTCACTCAACCAATAGCTTATTTTTTTCCAGATCCTATTTCACATGATCCCTGATCACATAGGTTGGTTACCACCATGGCAACTCATGTCGATCTCATACCCATATCCCTCGATGCATTTTCCATCACAACAAGTGATAGTCCTTTAGTAGAGGGATCTTCCAGATTCCTAGCCGATTGGATATAATCCAACGCTATCACTCTCGAGTTTCTTAAATGTCTTACAACTTTTAATCTCATTCCTATGTGCTTTTTCCTTTTCCTAAATTTATTCATAATTTTGGAGAATGATAAAATTTAAAATTGGTTCACAAATTTAAAAAAACATGTTTAAAAATATTCTAGAATTTCAAAAAGGTTCACCTTTTCAAATTTATTTGGAACTCCAAAACTACTTCAACTTTTCTAGAAACAAGATTTAAAAAACTATTCACATTTTCAAAATTGTTCCCAATTAAGAAAATATTCGATTTGTTTTTCAAAAAATGTTCAGAGTTAAAAGTTTTTCACGAATTAAAAAAATCACAATGGTTTTAGAAAAATCATATACCTTTTCAACAACTATGCACAAATTTTGAGAAATGTTGATTTTTTTAAAATGTTTGGAAACCGCTGTTGTTATTGTTTAATGTTTCATGATGTCCATCAGCCACAAAATCTCAACAGCTGTTGTGGCTTGCAACACAACGTTCACCAGCGAGAGGTCTTTTGTTCGGTGAAGCATCCAAAAGGAGCTCACTATCCGGGATCGCTAGGAGCACCTCTTTGACACTTAGGGCGTCACAAATGATATAGGAATACATATCCTGAACGATCGCCCACAAGCACGCGAGTTGGGCCAACCGTTAATATGCACACATAGCGGCTCCCTGGGGTGGTTTTCACAAGGAGCTCCTATTCAGCGCTTAAGGTGTCGGTAATTCCTACTGGCGCTCGCACCGCACGGATAGCAGGCCAGCGCAGCAGATAAATGTTGTTTCGCTTGTATGTAAAAAACACATTTACTTCTTCTGGTAGAAGCAAGATTCGAACACTGCCCGCTAATGTCTAACCTAACGCAATAAATAGTAAGCGGAAGTAACTTTGTTATCCATTATGAGGAAAATGCTCTATTTGATCCTTCTTTTAGGACAACATTAGCATGTAGGAGTAGCATATACCAATTTATTATGTGTATTATGTTATGAGAAAAATGGAGAACGAATTCACAATAGAAAGATGTGAACTTGAACAAAGTTCATACAAATTGAAAAAAGTTCACGAGTTTGAAGGAAGGTTAATTGATTTTGAAAAAAAATCAAAGAATTTGGAAAGGGTTCATAAATTTTGATAAAAGTTCATCGAATTTGGAAAATGTTCATTGATTTCGGAAAAAATAGTTTATTGAATTTGCAAAGAATCCATCAACTTTGAAAAACATTCATCAAATTATAAAAAGGTTCATTGAATTTTGAAAAAGTCAGTCGATTCCGAAAAAAATAGTTCATCAAATTTTGAAGTTCTTCAATTTTGAAAATATCATTGATTTTGACGTAAAAAAATTCATGGATTTAGGAATAAAATCATCGTTTGAAAAAATCATGAATATGATTTTTTTTCCATAGATTTTAGAGAAAAAGTTCACAAATTTGAAAACTATTTATTGATTTTGAGAAAAAAGTTCACGAATTTGGACAAAAAATTTTGCATTAGAAAAAGAATAAGAAAAAAGTAACAAGCAAAAAGGAAAGAAAAAACGAGACCTAGCGAAGGGAAGAAAGAATAAAAGGAAAAGGGAAAGTTACTGAACAGAAGCGTGGAAATGTCCTAGTGGTTTGCTGCGGTTCCCTCTGAATCGAGAGGTTTGGAGTTTGAATCTGTCTCCTGGATCTTTTTTGAGTCAGAGGTATGGAGTTCGAATCTGTGCCATGCACCTTTTTGGAGTTTAGCTGGAAAGAACAAAAAGTTAAATGGGCCGATCCATCTTGAATCGGGGGTGTGGGCGAGACGACGAAAACGCCTTTAACAACGGGCACTAAAGGCACCAAATTGGGTTTGCAATTCTCACACGGTTTTGCAACATTTGCTAAAAAAGGCTACGCAAGATCGTCAGCCACTTTTCATTTTTTGGAGTTTAGCGGAAAATACAGAAAAGTTAAATGGGTCGGCCCGGCTCAAAGTGGGGGTGTGCGTGGGATGGCAAAAGCGCCTATAATAACAGGCGCTGAAGGCGCCAAATGGGGTTTGCCGTTTTCACAAGGCCACTCACGATTTGCTAAAAAACGGTTACACAAGATCCTTAACTACTTTTGGGATCCTTCTAGAGAATGCCGCCTTTTTATCGGTTTCGTGAATTTTCTAAAAGGCACCAAGCTTGTTTTCTGTTTATTTACTGCTTTTCCTAGTTTTCTTCTGGTTTTGATTTTGATTTTGATTTTTCCATTCTATCTATTTTATTTTCATTTCTTGGACTTTAAAAAATTCTCCATTTTCAAAAATTGTTTGTAAATAAAAAAACATATTCATGTTTTCTCATATTGCCTGGAATTTCAGAAAATGTTCTGTTATTTAAATTTGTTCATTAATTGGAAAATTTTGTTCATTAAATGGGATTTGTTTTCATGTTTTCAAAAATTATTCGGACTTTCAAAAAACAGTTATTGTTTTCATGTTTTGTACACAGATTAAAAATATATTTCTATTGTGGAATTTAGTTTCGCAATATGTGTTCATTTTTAGAACTCGACAACATTTTTATGAATCCATGAACTGTTTTAAAATTTATACGCATTTTTTGGAATTCGCAACCATTTTCTTTAATGTGAACATGTTTTGCAATTCCCACATTTTTACAATTCATGGACATTTTTCGGAATTCCCGAACACTTTTTTGTATTTGATGACATTTTTGGAGCACATGAATTGTTTCGAATACATGAACATTTTTGGAAATCGTGAACATTTTTTTTGAATTTGTAAATATTTGTTGAATTCACCACGAACATCTTTTTAAAATAGATGAAACATTTGTTCTATACGAAGGGAACTGTTTTTCAATGTACGGTTATCCATTTTTTTAACTCACGATGACCATTTTTTTACATACTGAATTGTTTTTAATGTACGATGAACAATTTTTCAAAAAAGGAACATACCGAAAAAATAAACACAAAATATTTTTTCAAATTCATGAACTTTTTCTCGAGCTTGCTTATGTTTTTTGAAACGCCAACATTTTTAAATTTGTGAACTTTTTTTCATCAAGAAATATTATTGGATTCACATTTTTTTCCAAAGGTGTACATGCTTTGAATTAGCAAACAGTATTCTCAAATCCTTGATTATTAAATTTAAACTAAATGCACTTAAAATAAGAAATTAACATGAAAAAAGTCGAAAGAAATAAAAAGAAAAAACTTACCGACCCAAGCAGGTTGTCGTGGTACTAGGCCTCATAGTGAGAGTAGGGGGGTACGTAGGAGGAGGCAAGGTCCTAACTACGGCAAGGTTGTGCGCACGAGTTTTACGAGTTCAGACCCCTCTCGAAGGAGGTAAAAGCCGTACGTCTCGATGCCCGGAGGCTGTCGACTAGAATATGTGTATGTGTGTTACACGGGGTGCGAACCCTTGTACCGGAGGAGGGATGGCTTATATAGAGTGCGCCAGGACCCCAACCGCCCCACGTTACACAGGGTTCAATGTACATAAAGACAGGACGTTATTGATAACACTTGTAATAAAGAGCTTTAATGGCCTTTAAGTCTACGGAGTGAATGCCCGACCGTTGCTAGTCTTACGTGACTTTAGACCTTCTGTGCGTCGAGTGACTTCTTGTACTGTCGAGTGACTTCATTCCTGTCGAATGGAATTGGGGTATCCGAGTGGGTCATATGGTCGAGTGGATTGCGCTCTTTGGCCATTTCAGTCGGTATCTTTGATCATCATTGGAATGTCTTTGATCTTAGGGTAGTGACCTTGGGTAGGGCATCTAGGTCAGGCCTATGACCCTACCCTAGGTCTATGGTATCATCAGTAGCCCCCGAATGGATTGAGGTCCGAGTGTAAAGAGAGTTGAAGTTGATTCTGTTCCGAGTCTTGTACCCCGGAGGCATCCTCTTTGAACCTTGGAATCAAACTGTTTCTTCAACCATATTTCAGTCGCCTTGATCGATTCAGAATTTGTCGAGTGAACTTTGCGAGTAACTCTCGAGTGCTGACGAGGCTCGATATTTTCAGTGCTATTGGCTGCTCTGTGGTCCCCGAATTTTGCGGGATTCAAATTTCGGGGAAGCGCACGGGACGGAACGAGCCGCGGTAAGCGGACCGGATATACACGGATGGCTCGATTCCCGCGTTGCCTTTTTCGCCACGTATCGGGCGTGCGACTGTTGCGGGATTTGAAAAGATTGCACGGGCCCACAAGTCAGTCATCGACCGCTGGTCCATAAAAGGGCGTCACGACCGATGCGTAGGCACTGTGCGCTTCATACTCCTTCTTCCTCCTCTGCTTCTCCACCGCACCTCTGCTCCTCACTCACCGCTGCTCTGCCCGCGCGCAGCTCACCACCATGGGCAAAGACAAGACAGCGGCCCTGGAGCGCGCAAAGAAGGCGCCGGCGACGGGGAATGGCAAGAAGGTGAACCGGGGGTCGACGTCGAGAACTGGGCTGCCGCCCAGTTGGATCCAGGGGGACTGGATCCGGTCTTGGATGCAGCAGGAGGACATGGAGGAGTTGGTTGACGGGGTCCTGATTGCCCACGAATCTTGGAGGTTGCCGGGGGACGAGCTCGAGCTGCAGCCGCAGGAGGGCAAGTGTGTCCTCCTTGCGACCCACGTCGACCGAGGTTTCTCCTTGCCTCCGCATCCTTTTTTCCGGGGTTTTCTGAACTTCTACGGTGCCCAACTGCACCACTTTTCTCCCAACACTATCACATATCTTGCTGCCTTCATCTCTCTGTGTGAGAATTTCTTGGGCTGCCGACCGCACTCGGGTCTGTTCAAGTACATTTTCACTTGCCGTTCCCAAGCCGTCAAGAAGGCGAACCCGACTGACAAGAAGACGCGTGTGATCTAGATGTGCGGCAGCCTGGGTATACAGACTAGGGGCAAGAGTACCTTTCCCACCATGACTCTTCCTGAGTCGGTCAGAGGGTGGCCGTCGACCTGGTTCTACTGCAAGGATATTTCGACCCCAGGTCAGTCGACCGGTCTTCCTCCTTTCACATTAAATTGAGTCAGTCAGCCTCCCCCGTTAGTTGTGAGTCTATATGAGAAAGTAGAAGTGGATATGTTGGTCGAGCGAGTGGTCCAGCTAGTCCGCGACGGTGTGACTGGGATGGACCTGCTGGAGGTATTTCTCAGTCGACGGATTCAGCCTCTCCAAGCTCGTGATCATCCGATGTGGATGTACTCAGGCACCAATGACACCGCTCGGGTCCACCCGGAGGAGGTCACCGAGAAGATGGTGGAGCAGTGGTTGCGGAGCATCACTGGGAACAAGGAAAACCCCAGGGGATCAGGAGAGTCCGACCATTCGACGCAGACCACGAGCCGGACAAGGTTTGACTTCTGTTTTTGAGTGATGTTTCTGTTTCGATTTGGAGTTGTCTCTGAATCTGATTGACGTTTGATCAACTCATTGTCCTGCAGATATATATTGAGATGTATTCGGTGCCCAATGGAGAGCAAGTCCAGGAGGGGGTGGAGGGCGTTGGGGAGGTCACCGACTGGAGGTCTGACGAGGAGACCGACAAGGAAAGTGAGGAATCAAGCAGTGGTGATGAGGTTGAATCGCCGCCTCACATCAAGAGGCGCTCCAAGCTGACCCGCGATCCAGAAAGTGCGCTCGCCAAGACAGCTCCCTCTGGTTCTCAGGTACAGAAACGCACTCGAACAACTTCACCTGATCCGACTGAGAAGGCCCCGAAGCAGCCTAAGGTTGCGACTTCAAAGCCTCGGAAGGTGCTGCCTAAGATCAAGGTGGATGTTCCGATTGCTTCCACGTGAGTGTCATTCTTCCCTGTTCTTCTCTTGTTCAAGAAATCTTATGCGTCTTGTCGATTCATCTTGTATGTTCGACCGAGTGAGTTCTGAAACTTTTAGCGCCGTTGCTTCTGGGACCTCTATGGAGATTAACAAGGGCCACAACGATGAAGAGACTGCAGACATGGCCACTTCCAGTGCAAGTATAGTTGCTCGGCCGTGACTTTACTTTGTTTATCACTCTGTCAGTCGACTGAGTGCTCTTCTTGGTCGAATGTTTCGCAGCACCACCCAACGTTATCGAGTTGCATGATGATGATGAGTACGTAGAAGTGCCTCGGAGGAGCACAGGAAGGGGAGGCAGGAAGGCACCTGCTGCTACAGACACTCAGCAATAGGGCGACACAATTTGGGCTGCAGTTTCTTTTGCCATTCCTGCATTGTCTGCTCGTCCTTCGGCGCCGACTGCCCAATTTCTTGCCTCGCCTGTGCAGCCCCAAGCTTCAGATCCTCTGGTTGCTTTGACTGCTCCATCATCTTTGCTCTTTGCTGCCGACCATGTTCCGAAGGACCTAGTGAATGCAGCTAAGGAATCTATTCATCGAGCAGGTCTGATGATGGATCAGACGAGGGCAGCGTACGAGGCCAACATGGCTGCTTATAATGCCAGTTCAGCTCTTTGGACCAACGTCCAGGTGAGTCTTTTTCCGACTGAGTTCTCTTCCAACTGGTTGTTGTTCTGCTAGGATATTCTACCTGAAAACCGCTGCTTTGTTCGTAAGATGATGTCCGTGGATGAGCATTTGAAACTTGAGGCTATCCTTGTTTCACTCACCCACTGGGTGTTCTAGCGTCTGCTATGTAAGTCTTGTATTTCAATCTGCCCAGTTGTGTTGATTGAACCAATGGGGGCATGCAGAGTGCACCCACTCGGTGTAGTCCCCGAGACCATGGTCGACTGGAGGCAGTCGGCTGTGGTCTAAGAACGAATGTTCTTGCTATCTATTGTACTCCTTCCACTCCTACTGGACGGACCAAGTCGAGTGGGAACCGGTGGGGGCACACCAAGTGCACCCACTCGGTGTAGTCCCCGAGACCATGGTCGACTGCGTGCAGTCGGCCGTGGTCTAAGAACAAATGTTGCTCTCTCCCTTTTTTACTCCCTCCACTCATACTGGATGGATCGGGTCAAGTGGGAACCAATGGGGGCACGCCAAGTGCACCCACTGGGTGTAGCCCTCGAGGCTACCGTTGAGTGTTTGACTCGGCAGTAGTCTTAGAACTCCTTTGGTGTAGTAATTCACTCTCCGCACTTCATCAAGTGGAAACAATTGTCTTTATCCTTGTCGACTGACTTGTCTTTTTTGTTGACTGTAGAAATCTTGCGAGTTCGGGACGTAGTTTGCGGATCTTGAGAAGAAGCAGATACAACTCAATCTTGATCTGGGGTTGGCCAGGGAGAACTTGCAAAAAGATAGAGATGAAGCATCTGGTTTGGAAGGTACAGAGCCCGTCGACTGTATTTGAATGAACGTGTCTAGTGAAAAACTGATCACTTCAGGCTCATCTGACGAGCGTTATCTCTTGCAGATCAAATGAAGAAAGCCTTGGAGCAGAAGGATCTCGACTTGGCAGCGGCGCAGTAGAAGGCGCAGGAGAAGACCGAACTTGCTGACCAGAAGCTGGCTTCCGTCGGCAAGTTGGAAGAAGAAAATGCTAATATGAAGGCTGCCCTTGAAGAGGCGAATAAAGAATGGACGCGACTGAAGAAAGATAAGCTTGTTCTGGATGAAAAAGTTGGAGATCTCACCCAGAAGAGGGACGAGTTGGAGACTTATCTGGGAGGCCTTGCGAAAAAGATGTTCCTCATGCTTGAAGGTATCCTCCTTTACCCGACTGGTTTATAATTGTTAACCTGCTATCCAACTATCAACTCACCATATCTCTGTATGTGTAGAACTCTGCCAAAACTTCGAGGAAGAGACTAGACGGATCGAGATGGGTCTGGATCCTGTCAATTCTCTTGTCAAGGATGAGGTTGCGATGAACATCCTGCGACTGGAATCTTGTCTTGCCAGCGCCACTGGTTATCTTGCACGGCTGAAGGCGGTGATGTCGTGGATCGACACAACGCTCTGGCAGTGAATGGTGCTCGAAAATGACCTCGAGTCTCCGATGACTCGGCTTAATGAGATCCCCAGTCGAGTGCAGGAATGGAAGAAGTCATCTGCTTGGTGTGGCGCTGACGTGGCTCTATCTCTGGTCTATGTCCATTGTAAGGAGGTCAAGGAAGAGAGGTTGGAAGCTCTCAAGGTCGCCAACACCAAGAAGCTTTAATTCCAGTCATTCATGGAGACTTTCCTCGACGCCGCTACCCGTATTGGTGACGGAATCGACCTGGACGAATTTGTTGAGCCTGCAAGCCCTCCTCCTCCTAAGGAGTGAATAAACTTTATGCCTTGATTCAATTTGCCTCGGAATGTCGAGTGGTTTTGTAACCATTAAACTCTTTCGGGCCTGATGCCCGAGTACTTCTGCCCCAACCTTGCGGGATTCATCCGAACTTGGTTTCCTTTGGAGTATGCTTGCTTTGCTTCTGCTGCTTTCAGACTTTTTGACCCTGAGTGGACATTGTACTTATGGCGCACCTCGGAGAACAAAGGTACATTGTACTTGTGGCGCAACTCGGAGTGCTACCTAGTCCCCGAGTGAGAGAATTGCTCTTCACTCGGAGTGTTTTTCGTAAAACTTAGGCGAGTACGGGGTCGCAGCTAAGTCCCCGAGTGAGAAGATTGCTCTTCGCTCGGAGTGTTTTAAACTTAGGGGTCCCAGCTAAGCCCCCAAGTGAGAGGGTTGCTCTTCACTCAGAGTGTTTTGTAAAACTTAGGCGAGTACGGGGTCGCAACTAAGTCCTTGAGTGAGAGGATTGCTCATCACTCGGAGTGATTTAAACTTAGGCGAGTACGGGGTCGCAGCTAAGCCTCCGAGTGAG
>LR738715.1:173565463-173584624 GCA_902687465.1 Secale cereale
TAAAACTTAGGCGAGTACGGGGTCGCAGCTAAGCCCCCGAGTGAGAGGGTTGCTCTTCACTCGGAGTGTTTTGTAAAACTTAGGCGAGTACGGGGTCGCAGCTAAGCCCCCGAGTGAGAGGGTTGCTTTTCACTTGCAGTGTTTTAAACTTAGGCGAGTAGGGGGTCGCAGCTAAGCCCCCGAGTGAGAGGGTTGCTCTTCACTCGGAGTGTTTTGTAAAACTTAGGCGAATCGGATTCGCGACTAATCCACCCACTGGGGGATTTTAACACATGTGCTTTTGGAGCAACAATCATTATGATCTTGCCAAAAACTTGTCTTTGATAAGCAAACTGAAGGATTCTTATTACAACTCGTCTATTCGAGTGCTTTAAGTATAAAAGCGGCAGAGTAGATCCGCATTCCATGAGCGTGGCTCGTTTATTTTCTTGGCCACGTTGTAGATGTGATACGCCCCATTGTGGAGCACTTTGGTGATGATGAAGGGCCCTCCTAGGGCGGAGCGAGCTTGTGAGGTCGTTTCTGCTGTACTGGGAGTACAATATCTCCTTCCTGGAATGCTCGGCCTCGGACATTGCGGGTGTGGAATCGACGGAGGTCTTGTTGATATATGGTCGACCGGATCAGAGCCGTCCCGCGCTCTTCCTTCAGGAGGACGACTGCATCTTGGCGTGCCTGTTCAGCTTCAGCTTCTGAGAAGAGTTCAACCCGGGGAGCATTGTGCAGCAAGTCACTCGGAAGTATGGCCTCAGCACCATATACGATGAAGAAGGAGGTCCGATCAGTCGACCGGTTCAGAGTTGTTCTCAGTCCCCACAAAACAGGTGGCAACTCAGTCACCCAAGCTCCAGCAGCACGCTTGAGATCACACATCAGCCGTGGCCCCCCCCCTTGAAGGATCAAGCCATTTTCCCTTTCTGCCTGCCCATTCGACTACGGATGCGCAATGAAGGCGTAGTCGACTCGAGTGCCCTGGGAAGTGTAGTATGCTCTGAATTCATCCGAATAATAGTTGGAACCATTGTCTGTGATGATGCTGTGAGGGACTCCATATCTGAATGTCAGTTCTTTGATGAAGCTGACGGCAGTGCTTGCACCGAGGTTCTTGATAGGCTTGGCTTCGATCCATTTGGTAAACTTGACGACTGCCACAAGCTAATGAGTGAAACCGCTTCTGCCAGTCCTGAAGGGCCCAACAATGTCTAATCTCCAAATAGCAAACGGCCAGACCAACAGGATAGTTTTCAAGGCAGACACAGGCTTGTGGGACATGTTCGAGTAGAACTGACAACCTTCACATTTGTCGACTATATCTTTCGCCATCTCATCCGCACGCGGCTAGTAGAATCCGGCTCGGTATGCTTTGACAACAATGGTCCGAGAGGACGCATGGTGACCACAGGTCCCCGAGTGGATCTCATTTGAAATCATTCGACCTTCCTCCAGGGTAATGCAATGCTGGGCGACTCCCGTGACGCTCTCTGTGTAAAGATGTCCTTGTATCACCATGAAGGCTTTGGACCGACGGACAATTTAGCGAGCCTCATCCTCATCCTCCGGGAGTTCCTGCCTGAGCAGGTACGCGGTATACGACACTGTCCAGTCAGGAGCGATCACTAAAACCTCCATGATCAAGTCGACTACAGCCGGGACTTCAATGTCAGTTGGGTTGGTTGCACTTATCGGTTGCGGGGACTCTTCCGTGAAGGGGTCTTCGTTGACTGATGGGGTCTGGAGATGTTCCAAGAACACATTCTTGGGGATGGGTTTCCGAGTGGAACCTATCTTCGCCAGATCGTCAGCAAGCTGGTTCTTGATTCTAGGCACATGGTGGAGCTCCAACCCTTCAAACTTCTTCTCCAACTTTCTCGCTGTGTTACAATATTCGGTCATCGCTAGGCTCCTGACATCCCACTCCTTCATCACTTGATTGACCACTAAGCCTGAATCACCGCATACCATCAGGAGACGGACGCCGAGTGAGATGGCCATACGCAACCCATACAAAAGTGCCTCATACTCAGCTTCATTGTTCGAAGAATAGAAGTGAATTTGGAGGACATAGCTGAGCTTGTCACCTCTAGGGGACACCAAAACCACACCTGCACCGGATCCACTCAGCATCTTGGATCCATAAAAAAACATAGTCAAATGATGCGATTGAACTTGAGTCGATTGTTCTTGTTCGATCCACTCAGCAATGAAATCCGCTATTGCCTGAGACTTGATTGCTTTCTTTGATTCAAACTTGATATCTAACAAAAGGATTTCAATCGCCCATTTAGCCACTCGACCGGTTGCGTCCCGATTGTTCAGAATTTCAGATAACAGAGCCTCGCTGACGACTGAAATTGAATGATTTGAGAAGTAATGCGTAACTTTCTTGGTGGTCAAGTAGATCCCATACATAAGCTTCTGATAATGCGGATATCTCTGCTTAGATGGAGTCAAGACTTCAGAAATGTAGTAGACCATGCATTGAACCTTGTAGGCCTTGCCTTCTTCTTCTAGCTCGACCGTGAGCACTGTGCTGACAACTTCTCCAGTGGCTGTGATATATAACAACAGAGGCTCTTTGCTGACTGGGGCAGCAAGCACCGGCTGGGTGGCAAGCAGGGCTTTGAGTTCCTCAAACGCTGCTTCAGCTTCAGGATTCCACTCGAACTTGTCAGACTTCTTCATCAATCGGTAAAGAGGTAATGCCTTTTCACCGAGACGTGAGATGAATCGACTCAATGCAGCCAAGCAACCAGTAAGCTTCTGAATGTCGTGCACACGCACATGGCATTTCATTCGGAGGATTGTGCCAACCTTTTCTGGGTTAGCGTCGATTCCTCGTTCAGAAACGAGAAAACCGAGTAACTTTCCGCCTGGGACTCCGAATGTGCACTTCGACGGGTTGAGCTTGATATCATAACTTCTCAAGTTCGCAAATGTTTCAGTGAGGTCAGCTAGTAGGTCAGAACCTTTACGTGACTTGACCACAATGTCGTCCATGTACGCTTCTACATTCCGACTGATTTGCTTCAGCAGGAACTTTTGAATAATGCGCATGAATGTTGCACCATCATTCTTGAGGCCAAAAGGCATGGTAACGTAACAAAAACACCCGAACGGGGTGATGAAGGCCATTTTTATTTCGTTGGGCCCAAACAGTCGGATCTGATGGTACCCGGAATATGCATCCTGAAAGGACAAACGCTCACACCCCGCAGTCGAGTCGACAATTTGATCAATGCGGGGGAGAGGGAAGTGATCTTTCGGGCAGGCCCGATTGATATGTTTGAAATCAATGCACATGCGGAGTGACTTGTCCTTCTTGGGGATCATGACCACATTGGCGAGCCACTCAGAGTGGTAAATCTCGCGGATGAAGTCAGCCGCCAGAAACCAAGCCACCTCTTCGCCAATTGCTTTTCTCTTCTCCGCGGCGGACCGACAGAGATGCTCTTTGATAGGTTTTGCTTTAGGGTCGACTCGCAAACGGTGCTCAGCCAGTCCCCTGGGTACACCCGGCTGGTCGGATGGTTTCCATGCGAAGATGTCCCAGTTCTCACCGAGGAACTAGATGAGCGCTTCTTCCTATTTGATGTCCAGTGTTGTTGAGATGTGAGTTGGAGCGGCATTGGGGTCAGTCAAATGAATATGCACATGCTTCGTCTCTCCGGCCGACTGAAACGCTGACTCGGAAGCAGGTTTCTTGGCTCACAACAAATCACTCGGATATGCGTTCTTTTGGTACTCTTCCATTTCCACTGCCGCCATCTGCTCATTAGCAAATTTTGAGCCCTTCTGGAAGCACTTTTCTGCTTTCTGCCGATCTCCAGTGACTGTGATCGCGCCCTTGGGGCCTGGCATCTTTAGCTTGAGGTACACATAGCATGGTCGAGCCATGAAACAGGCATACGTAGGCCTGCCCAGGATAGCATGGTAAGCACTGTGGAAATCCACTACCTCGAACGTCAATTTTTCCTTGCGGTAATTGGTCGAATCACCGAAAACAACGTCAAGAGTGATTTGACCGAGTGAGTCGGCTTTCTTCCCGGGGATGACTCCGTGGAACCTCATGTTGCTCTCACTCAGTTTGGACATCAGAATGCCCATCCCATGGAGGGTTTCAGCGTACAAGATATTCAGACCACTGCCCCATCCATCAGAACCTTGGTCATACGTGTGCCGTCAACAACTGGGTCGACCACCAACGCTTGCCGCCCGGGGGTAGCAATGTGCGCCGGATGGTCAGACTGGTCGAATGTAATGGGAGTCTTTGATCACTTTAAGTATGTCATCGTTGCCGGAGCAACCATGCTGACCTCCCTGTTGATGACTTTCATTCGATTCATGCTCTCGATGTCAGGAAAAATCATCAAGGTGGAGTTGATATGGGGGTAACCTCCATCTCCTTCTTTGTCCTCGCTCTCCTCAGATTCCTTCTCCTTCTCATCGGGCTGGTCTTTCTGGAAGTTCTGAATCAGGAGTCGACACTATCGAGTGGTATGCTTGGGGTAAATGAAATTCCCCTCTTCATCCTTCTTGGTGTGTATAGGACACGCCAAATCAAGCACATCATTTCCTGCTTTATCCTTCACTTTCTTAGGGATCCAGGGACCTTTAGGTTTCCCTTTGTTTTTCCCCTGGTTCACGACTGCAGCCTCTCCTGGGGCCACGGGTTCTGCTTTGCGCTTCCGTTTCCGATTGGAATTTTCATCATCTTGGGCGACTGGTTTCTTGCCGCTACGGAGTCGATCCGCTTATTCACCGTTACCGTACCGACTGGCTATCTCCATCATGTGAGTCAGGGACATATTTCCTATCCGATCGAATTTCAGGTTTAGCTCCCTGTACCATACGCCCTCTTTAAAGGCACAGACTGCCTGATGCTCTGACACATTCTTCATTGTATGATGTAGAGTGGTCCACCTCTGGATGTAATCTCTCAAAGTTTCATTCGGCTTCTGTACGCAATGCTGCAATTCCGCCAGTCTGGCAGTCCATTTGCAGGTGCCCTCAATGGTCCTGACAAACACTCGGGTCAATTCTTCCCAGCTGAATATGCTACCAGGGGCAACAGATTCAGCCAAGCTCTGGCCGAGCCCCCCAGCATCAGGGGGAGGTGCTTCATGCCACATCATCATTGCCGCCACCAATCTGCACGGCCACACGGTAATCCTCCAGTCAAGTATCTGGCTTCGACTCACCAGTGAACTTGCTCACCCCTGCTGCCAACCTGAACTTGGGGGGAATCTTTGCGGCCCTGATGGCGCTGCTGAAACACTCAGGCCCAGAGACATATGCTCTGCTGCCACTCGGACGGTCTCCGTCCTGTCCTTCTCTGTGCGCTGGGTTCTTGTCGATCAGACCTTGCACAAGAATCGATCTCGCATGAAAGCCAGGTCTTCGGGGATCTACTGGGATCCTTCGCCCGTCACCGGGGCGAGTACGATCCGCTCCCCGGATGTGGCATAGGCACTCGACGCCGGTCATACTGACCATAATTTCGACCTAGATGTTGCTCTTGGCGGGGCCGACGACCTTCATGCCGCGGGGGTAATCTTGGGCTGTGGGGCGACTAGACTGTGTCCGCCGCCACGGACCTGCTATGAATTATGTTGCGTGACTCGGAAACGGCTGCATTTTGCTCACCAGTCGTTCGAAGCAGCGCCCGAATCTGCTGCAGACCTCTTCCAGCTTCCAATTGGGACGGCTGGATCGACTCTGCAATACGGGCCGCAGCTGCGAGGTTCTGAATCGGAGTGCAGAATACCTGGGGCTCGGATGGAAACAACTGTCGCTGCCGTCGACTGGATTCGGGAATCAGTCGGCGGGCTCGATCGTCGAGTGAACGCTGAAGGTTCTCTAGACGCGCGTGCTCAGCCATGCTGGCTAGGTGTGCGGCTTCCTGGGCCCGAGCCTTAGGAGTCTATCCCAAGATGGGGGTGCTACTTCTCGAGCTTGCGTTGTATTCCCTCGAAGAGGAAAGGGTGATGCAGCATAGTAGCGTAAGTATTTCCCTCAGTTTTTGAGAACCAAGGTATCAAGCCAGTAGGAGACCACGCGCGAGTCCCTCGCACCTGCACAAACAAATAAGAACTTTGCAGCCAACGCGATAAGGGGTTGTCAATCCCTTTACGGTCACTTACGAAAGTGAGATCTGATAGAGATGATAGTTTGATATTTTTGGTATTTTTTATTATAAGAACAGAAAGTAAAAGCGGAAAAGTAAAGTAGATTGTAGATTGATATGTTGAGATTAGACCCGGGGGCCATAGTGTTCTCTAGTAGCTTCTCTCATGATAGCGATATTCTACGGCGGGTAAACAAATTACTGTCGAGCAATTGATAGAAAAGCGAATAATTATGAGACTATCTAGGCATGATCATTATATATAGGCATCACGTCCGAGACAAGTAGACCGAAACGATTCTGCATCTACTACTATTACTCCACACATCGACCGCTATCCAGCATGCATCTAGTGTATCGAGTTCATAAGAACAGAGTAACGCCTTAAGCAAGATGACATGATGTAGAGGGATAAAGTCAAACTTAGTGATATAAACCCCATCTTTTTATCCTCGATGGAAAGAATACAATACGTGCCTTGCTGCCCCTACTGTCACTGGGAAAGGACACTGCAAGATTGAACCCAAAGCCAATCACTTCTCCCATTGCAAGAACTATAGATCTAGTAGGCCAAACCAAACCAATAATTCGAAGAGACTTGCAAGGATATTATAATCATACATAAAGAGTTCAGAAAAGAACCAAATATTTCTCATAGATAATCTTGATCATAAACCCACAATTCATCGGATCTCGACAAACACACCGCAAAAAGAGATTACATCGAATAGATCTCCTTGAAGACCGAGGAGAACTTTGTATTGAGATTCAGCCATCTAGATACTAGCTATGGACCCGAAGGTCTGTGGTAAACTACTCACAACTCATGGTGAGGCGATGATGATAATGTAGAAGCAGTCCTTGGAAGATCCCCCCACCAGCGGAGCTCCGGAACAGGCCCCGAGATGGGATCTCACGGGAACAAAAGGTTACGGCGGTGGAACTAGGGTTTTCTCTGTTGTTCTGATGGTTTCGGGGTACGTAGGTATATATAGGAGAAGGAGGGCACCGGGGGCCAAACATGGGGCCCACGAGGCAGGGGGCGCACCCTATAGGGGGGAGGGCGCCCCCACCCTCATGGGCGCCACATGTGCCCTACTCCGTGGTTCTCAAGTCTCTCGTGCGTGATTTTCTCCAAAAATATCTCTCCCAAAGGTTTTATTCCGTTTGGACTCCGTTTGATATTCCTTTTCTGTAAAACCCTGAAATAGGCAAAAAAACAACAATCTGGACTGGGCCTTTGGGTTAGTAGGTTAGTCCCAAAAATAAAATAGAAGTGGATAACAAATACCATTAAACATCCAAAACATCATAAATAATAGCATGGAACAATAAAAAAATTATAGATACGTTGGAGACGTATCAAGCATCACCAAGCTTAATTCCTGCTCGTCCTCGAGTAGGTAAATGATAAAAACAGAATTTTTGATGTGGAATGCTAACCAACATAGTTTTTCAATGTAATTCTCTTAATTGTGGCATGAATGTTCAGATCTGAAAGATTCAAGACAAAAGTCTATATTGACATAAGAAATAGTAATACTTCAAGCATACTAACAGAGCAATCATGTCTTTTCAAAATACTATGGCTAAAGAAAGTTATCCCTACAAAATCATATAGTCTGGCTATGCTCCCTCTTCATCACACAAAATATTCATATCATGCACAACCCCGATTTCAGCCAAGCACTTGTTTTCATACTCTATTCTTTCAAACCTTTCAACTTTCACGCAATACATGAGCGTGAGCCATGGACATAGCACTATGGGTGGAATAGAGTGGTGGTTGTGGAGAAGACAAAAAGGAGGGAGATAGTCTCACATCGACTAGGCGTATCAACGGGCTATGGAGATGCCCATCAATAGATATCAATGTGAGTGAGTAGGGATTGCCATGCAACGGATGCACTAGAGCTAAATATGTATGAAAGCTCGACAAAAGAAACTAGTGGGTGTGCATCCAACTTGCTTGCTCATGAAAACCTAGGCCATTTGAGGAAGCCCATCATTGGAATATACAAGCCAAGTTCTATAATGAAAAATTCGCACTAGTATATGAAAAGTGACTAAACATGAGACTCTCTATCATGAAGAACATGGTGCTACTTTGAAGCACAAGTGTGGAAAGAGATAGTAGCATTTGTCCCTTTTTCTTTTCTTTTCCCCTTTTTTTTTCCTTTTTTTGGGCCTTTCTTTTTTTCTTTGGCCTTTCCCTTTTTTTTCTTTGGAGGGGCTTTCTTGATTTAGCGTTTCCTCACATTGGACAATGCTCTAATAATGATGATCATCACACTTTCATTGAATTACAACTCGATACTAGAACAAAGTATGACTCTATATGAATGCCTCCGACGGTGTACTGGGATGTGCAATGAATCAAGAGTGACATGTATGAAAAATTATGCATGGTGGCTTTGCCACAAATACGATGTCAACTACATGATCATGCATGGCAATATGACAATATGATGCGTGTCATATAGACGGAACGGTGGAAAGTTGCATGGCAATTTATCTCGGAATGGCTATGGAAATGCCATGATAGGTAGGTATGGTGGATATTTTGAGGAATATATATGGTGGCTGTTTTGAGGAAGGATATACAGTGGGTGTATGGTACCGGCAAAAGTTGCACGGTACAAGAGATGCTAGCAATGGTGGAAGGGTGAGAGTGCGTATAATCCATGGACTCAACATTAGTCATAAAGAACTCATATAATTATTGCAAAAATCTACGATTCATCAAAACAAAGCAATCAATGCATGCTCCTAGGGGGGAGGTTGGTAGGAGTTAACCATCGCGCGCCCCCGACCTCCACACAAAGGTTGACACTTTACAAATACCTCATGCTCTAAGTTCGTCGCATAGCGGTTTACCATACGTGCATGCTACAGGAATCACTAACCTTAACACAAGCATTTCTCAATTTCATGATAACTCCACTAGCATGACTCTAATATCATTATCCTCATATCTCAAAACAATTATCAAGCATCCGACTTCTCATCCTATTCAATGCACTTAGTGTGAAAGTTTTTACTACATTGATATTGGATGTCTATCATGTGAAGACTAGTTTTATAGCCTAAGCACATTACCATGCTGTTTTAATAGACTCAAATGGATATAAGTGAAGCATGAGAGTTCAACAATTTCTACAAAATATTATCACCACCGTGCTCTAAAAGATAAAAGTGAAGCACTAGAGCAAAAACTACTCAACTCAAAAGATATACGTGAAGCACATAGAGTGTTCTAACAATTCCTAGGCCATATTTAACTCTCTCAAATAGGTGTGTCCAGCAAGGATAATTGTGGCAAACTAACAAGCAAAGACTCAAATTATACAAGACGCTCCAAGTAAAATACATATCATGTGGTGAATAAAAATATAGCTCCGAGTATAGTTACCGATGGATGAAGACGAAAGAGGGGATGCCTTCCTGGGGCATCCCCAAGCTTAGGCTCTTGGTTGTCCTTGAATTTTACCTTGGGGTGCCTTGGGAATCCCCAATCTTAGGCTCTTGCCACTCTTTGTTCCATAGTCCATCAAAGCAATACTCAAAACTTGAAAACTTCACAACACAAGACTTAGACAAAAATCTCGTGAGCTCCGTTAGTATAAGAAAGCAAACCACTACTCAAAGGTACTGCGATGAATTCATTCTTTGTTTATATTGGTGTTAAACCTACTGTATTCCAACTTCTGTATGATTCATACTTGTGACGCCCCCGATTTGACCGTACACTAATCATGCACGCAAATGTGTACGACCAAGATCAAGGACTCACTGGAAGATATCACAACACAACTCTAGACACAAATTAAAATATACAAGCTTTATATTACAAGCCAGGGGCCTCGAGGGCTCGAATACATAAGCTCGAAAACATAAGAGTCAGCGGAAGCAACAATATCTGAGTACAGGCATAAGTTAAACAAGTTTGCCTTAAGAAGGCTAGCACAAAAGCATCAATGATCGAAAAGGCAAGGCCTCCTGCCTGGGACCTCCTAACTACTCCTGGTCGTCAGCTGTCTCCACGTAGTAGTAGGCTCCGTCGGGGTAGTAGCAGTCGTCAAGTGTGGAGCCTGGCTCCTGGACTCCACCATCTGGTTGCATCAACCAGCAAGAAGAAAGAAGGGGAAAAAGGGGGGGGAGCAAAGCAACCGTGAGTACTCATCCAAAATACTCGCAAGCAAGGATCTACACTACATATGCATCAGTATCAATGAAAAGGGTAGTATCTGTGGACTAAGCTGCAGAATGCCAGAATAAGAGGGGGAGAAGCTAGTCCTATCGAAGACTAGCATCTTCTGGAAACCACCGTCTTGCAGCAACAGGGGGGGAGTAGAGTAATATATCATAAGTCATATTTATGTTGTTGTTTCAACGCTCCGGGATCCTTTCTCGACTCCCGAAGCAACATATCCAAACAATGCCTCAGCATCCAGTTCTAGTTGTAGCGATCGGGATACAACTCCAAGTGTCCTTTACCGTAGGACAGGCTATCGATAGATGTTTTCTTCCCTGCAGGGGTGCACCAACTTACCCAACACGCTTGCTTAACTCCGGCCGGACACACCATCAGGTCATGCCCGCCCTCGGCCAAACAATATGCCGCAACCCGACCTAGGCTAAATAGAGAGGTCATGCACGCCGGACTAAACCCTATGCCCCCAGGTGTCATGGGCCAATCGCCCCGGGAACTCCTGCACGTTGCGTACGCGGCCGGTTAGCAGACCTAGCAACCACCTTTAAAAAAGGTACGAGCCTAACCAGTCCAACCCGGCGCGCGCCGCTCAGTCGCAATGACGTCAGTTAAGCTTCGGCTGATGCATACGACGCAGAACGCCCATAATATGCCCACGTGATGGTTAGTGCTATCAGGCCAGAGGCCCCTTGGATCAAATATCCAAACCGTTTAGTGTCTTGGGGACGCGCGGTAATGAGCAGAGACTCACGATAATGTGACCCCATCGCCCCGTCTCGAGAACTTGCGGCAAGGGCGAGTGCCCGACCACGCCTCGTATTTAACTCGCGGGCACCTTCCAGGTCAACCCGACTACACATCACTCGCAATTAAGCTCGCGCGGGTACCCCTCTGGGTCGACCCGTCTTTAGTAACCAGGTCTAGTGTAAAGTCATAGTAACCGTAGTAACTGTGTGTCTGACACCAAAGGGAAACCTGAGGAAATCACCCTCGATGGAATTCCACCTGATGTTTATCGTCAAGGTGAACGAAAGAGGAGTCACCCTCGAGGTCCACTCTTGAGGAGTTGCATGACAGTGTTGATGGGCCTCGAACCCCTCGTTGGTTACCCCAAGTGGAAGGTGTAAGATGCAGTAAGTAGAAGTGTTTTCCCCTAGCAAAGATGCCAAGGATCGAATCCCCAGAGACTCCTAGGTTCAACAAGTAGGTGTCAATTGCTAACGGCGCAATTAGCAATCAACGTGGACCTGCACACAGATACAAATAACTTTGCTCCCAACGAGTACAGAGAGGTTGTCAATCTCTACGGCCTTGTAGTTCACAAAGGGTTAAAAGCAATATGATAGTAGTGATAGATAGTGTTTTGCAATAGTAAGTAAATAGCAAAAAGTAAATAGTGAATGTGATCAATGATGGTAATATGGACCGGAGTCGCATGATGTTCACTAGTGATGTCTCTCTCCCAAAAGACGATAAAACAGCTATGTGAGGTAAACAAATTACAGCTGGGCAATTGACAGGACCACGAACGCAAACCAATGCTGATTACATTGCAAGAAAGGTTGAGGTTCAAAGCATGGGCGGTACGCCAAAGTAAGTAGACCGAAATCCATCAATATCTACTACTAATCATCCACCTTGAGATATCTATCCAGAACATCTCACTGGTATTAAGTTGCGAGTCCCACCCATAGTGTAAACTCAATGCAACAGACAACTGCATTAAAAGAACTTTGCATAAAGTAAACAATCCTTGCACCCGCGGGCACAAGCACCGTTGTTTTCCCCCTTGTGGCAACAGCACATCCCCTAGACTCATGTTTGTGTCACTCAAGCTAGTCATCGGGGGGCATGAACCCACAATCGAGCATAACGTTCCCTCTTGGAGTCACTACCTATTACTCGGCCAAAGCAATAAATAACAACGGAGAACATGCAAGAATTACTTATGAACTAAAATATAAAAGAGGTGAATCAAATATATTACTCAAGATCAATCTGAACATAATCTCATAATCCATCGGATCCCAACAAACTCAACATAGTAACAACATAAGGATTACATAGGTGCCTCGATCATGTAGGGCAGCTCACAAGGACTAATTAGTGAAGCACAAGAACGGGAGGAGAACATCACATAGCTACTGGTCATGGACTCATGGTCCAAGGGAGACTACTCATGAGTCATCCGGGAGGCGTCCATGGTGGTGGAGAAGCTCCCGGTGGTGATCCTCCCCTCCGGCAGGGTGCCGGGAAGAGTTCTCCTGGTGCTCCCGATCTTGGAAGCGGCGGCGGCGGAACAGAGATTGGATCGTGAAAAGAAGTCCTGTTCTGAGGGTTATGGAGGACCCTTTAAATATATGCCAAAGTAGGGCACCGGGGGAGCCTCGGGGGGCCCAGGCGCCCCCCCGGCGCGGCCCAGGGGGGGGGGGGGCGCCCACAGGGCGCCTGGAGCCCCTGTGCCCCCCCAGGCTGCCCTTCGGACACAGTGTTGTTTCCGGTTCGCTGATTTTTTATATAATTTTTCTGGATTTTTCTGGGCAGTTCTCGAAACGTGAAAACCTGAAATACAAAAACAGCCGAAAACAGAAACTGGCACTGGGGTGCACTGGATTAGTAAGTTAGTCCAAATATGATGAAAAGTGTATGAAGTGTATGAATATCATAGCAATATCACCCAAAAGTGGCATGGAGCAAGCAGAAATTATAGATACGTTTTGGACGTATCAACATCCCCAAGCTTAATTCCTTCTCGTCCTCGAGTAGGTAAATGATAACAAGAATAATTTTTGTGGTGACATGCTATTAACCATATAGGACTTTCTCATAGTCATATGACAAAAGCTTACTGAGACAATGATTCTATAGTAATTAAGTTGTCTCAAGAGAAAATCACAAATGACTGAAAGTTTTACAACATGAAACTGAAACATCAAAAATATTTGCAATGAACATGATGTGCAAATATGATAAAGTGATATCTAGCTTGCCCCCTTTAGTGATGCAAAACGTAAATGCAAGGGCACCTTCAAGGTTTAAGTGATGACTAGATACAATCATTTCAGAATAAACGATATCACAATCATGCAAAAGACAATGCTACTTTGGGACAATGCACATTACACTTAGAATGACAATCATGCTCTCAGTAGTTGGTGCTTTAACATAAAGGTAAAAGAAAGGTTAAGTGCTAAAGCTTTTTATTTTGAAAACATGGAAGCAATTGTGTCAACAGTAGTAGTACTTCATATGTGTCATGTATAAAACATCTTATAAGTTGCAAGCCTCATGCATCAAATACCAATAGTGCTCGCTCCTTGTCCTAATTAGCTCGGATCCCCATGGGTTATCATTGCATTGCATATGTTTTAACCAAGTGTCACAAAGGGGTACCTCTATGCCACCTGTACAAAGGTCCAAGGCGATAAATCACATTTGATTTCTCGTTTTTGATAGATCTCAACTTGAGGACATCCATACCGGGACAACATAGAAAATAGATGATGGACTCGTCTTTAATGCATAAGCATATTCTCATAAGAGGTTGAGGATTAAGGTCCAAGCTAAAACTTCCACCATGATGCATGATTTTGGTTGGCGGCCCAATGTTCTTCTCTAACAATATGCATATTAATTCAACCCACGGTAAATCACCCTTACTTCAGACAAGACGAACATGCATAGCAACTCACATGATATTCAACAAAAGTGTGACAGTTGATGGCGTCCCCAGAAACATGGTTACCGCTCAGCAAGCAACTTATAAGAAATAAGATACATAGGCAACACATTCTTTACCACAATAGTTTTTAGGCTACTTTCCCATGAGCTATGTATTGCATGGTTAGTTTTCTTAGTGCAGGTGGAGGTTAGCAAAAGACTGGGAGCGACCAACTAAGAGAGCAATGACGGTCATAATCATGCAGAGCGACAAAGCAATATTGAATCAGGCATGGTAGTTATATCGCTACTTAGAAACAAAAGATCATCAAGGCTTGACAGACTTTCTTTACAGTCTTGAATATGCGTGAGAATACGCCAAGTCAATCAAAATAAATTCTCGAAGGAAGATATTACTAAACCATACCACATCATAGGCAAACAAACCAAGTTGGTATTCCAATAACACATTGGGAACCCCCCAGCTATTTGAGGTTAACCATAAGAAAACCTGAACTACTAAGCACCATCATGAAAGTAGCATCTTTATCATAGACACATTAACCCATGCAACGGAAGCAAACTCTCTTAATAAGGTGAGCATGATAATTAAAGAGAGTTCAAGCAACCAACTAAATAAAAGCTCTTGAAAAGATAAGCATGAATACTAAGAGTAGAGCACGATAGTAGCTATTAAAAGACAAAGAACACACACATCATAGATAGACATGAAAATTCTATGTAATGTTCTAGGTAGAGGTGGAGCGTGTTTCTCTCCCACATAAAGGAATGCTGGGTTCCGACTCGTTATGAAAAACTAAAGAGAAAACTAAAAGCAAGACGCTCCAAGCATAGCACATAACATATGAAGTGATAAAAATATAGCGAAACGAAAGACGAACTGATAATGTTGATGGAGAAGGGGATGCACGGGGGCATCCCCAAGCTTAGACGCTTGAGTCTCCTTGAATATTTCTTGGGGGTGCACGGGGGCATCCCCAAGCTTGAGCGCTTGACACTCCTGAATCTTTTTATCATCTTCCCTCGCACACTTGAAAACTCCCTTCATACATAACTCATCATAATCTGATTAGCGAGGTTAGTACCCTTAATAAAATAATTATACCTTGCTGGAAATAAGGATATTCTTGAAGTTCTACTGTTTCTCAAGATTTCCAAAAGGTTTTTGCAAAGAAAAAGTAAGTTCTTAATTTGCAAAGTGAAGGTAAGGCAAAACATGACAGAATCTGTGAAAAACAGAACAGCAGGCAGTAATTGACCTGTTCGGGATACTTCTGCAACTCAAATAAAAAAACTCAGAACTGACGCACGAAAGACAATTATATAGAGAACGCTGTCGAAACAATTCAGACCAAAAAGATGATCTGGTGATTTTATACGAATTTTTCTATCCAAGGACAGAATCTGTTTCCTGGACAGCACCTCACAACTTTTGAACTTTCTAGCAATCAGAGGCTATACTTGGCACAAATATGAAAAGCAAAGATACAATGATGATGCTACAGCAGTAAACAACATCAAGACACAACAAAAGCAAAAAATTTATTCATGTGGGCTGCCTCCCAAAAGCGCTTTCTTTTATGCCTTTAAGCTAGGCATAATGCATAGATCAAGTTTTATCAAGAGTAAAAGAATAACTAGCCCGTACAACGGACTCAAAAGGTAACTTGACCTTCTTACGAGGGAAGTGTTCCATCCCTTTCTTGAGAGGAAACTGAAATTTTATATTACCCTCTTTCATGTCAATGACAGCACCAATGGTGCGCAAAAAGGGACGTCCCAAAATAATTGGACATGAAGGATCACATTCAATATCCATAATAGTGAAATCAACGGGCACATAATTATCATTGACAACAATAAGAACATCGTCGATCCTCCCCAAATGTTTCTTTATGGAAGAATCAACGAGACGAACACCAAAAGAACAAGAATCATAAGGTTTCAATTTAAGCATATCATATATTCTTTTGGGCATTACAGAGGTACTAGCACCAACATCACATAATGCATAACAAGAGAAATCATTCAAATAAATTTTTATCATAGGATCCCAACCATCTTCTAGCTTTCTAGGTATGGAGGCTTCTACTCTAAGTTTCTCCTCCCTAGCTTTGATGAGAGCATTAGTGACATGCTCCGTGAAGGCAAGGTTAAGCGTGCTAGTGCGGGGATCTCTAGACATCTTGTGAAGGAAATCAATAACTTCTATAAGAGTGCAATTATCAAAATCAAGGTCACGAGCATCAAGTAAAGTGGTAGTGGTGTCCTTAAGGTTCACCTGTTTGGTAGTTTCTATAGCATCACCATTAATAGGCCCATTGGGACCAGGAGTACATTGGGTGCTAAGAGTGTGAACATCCTCAATAACTTGGATAGTAGCAACAGTGTGGTGGGTAGGAAGGCTCTTAATTCTCTCTTCTTCCTCCCTTTCTCTAGCCCATCTCTCTTTTAGCTTAGCCATCATCCTAATATTTTCATTAATTTGTACTTGAGTAGCATTAATAGGGATGACTTCCCTCTCCTTAAGAGGAGAAGTTTCAATTTTTAGCAATTTTACCTCATTGGCTAAGTGATCTACCTTAAAAAAAAGATCATCTAGTTTATGTAGTTTCTCTTCTACATTCTTATTAAAGGCTTTTTGGGTAGTGATGAAATCTCTAAGCATGGTCTCTAGTTCAGTATTGGTGTTCTTGGTACTAGGATAAGCATTGTTGTTCCCATAAGAGTTAGAGGGGAATGGTCTAGAATTGTTACCAAAGTTACTCCTATAAGCATTGTTGTTAAAATTGTTTCTAGAGATAAAATTCACATCTACTTGTTCTTGAGCAATCAAAGAATTTAAAGGAACATCACGAGGATCAACAGTAGATTGCTTCGAAAGTAGAGACATGATCAAGTCAACTTTTTCATTGAGGGAGGAAATCTCCTCGACAGAGTTTACCTTCCTACCTGTTGGAGCGCGTTCGGTGTGCCATTGGGAATAGTTGGTCATCATCTCATCGAGAAGCTTTGTGGCAGCACCAAGTGTAGTTGACATAAATGTTCCTCCCGCGGCCGAATCTAACAAGTTCCGCGAGGTAAAGTTCAAGCCTGCATAAAAAGTTTGGATAACCATCCAAGTAGTCAAACCGTGAGTAGGGCAGTTCTTGATAAGAGATTTCATACGTTCCCAAGCTTGGGCAACGTGTTCATTATCCAATTGTTTAAAATTCATGATGTTACTTCTAAGTTGGATAATTTTAGCAGGTGGATAGTATTTTCCGATAAAAGCATCTTTGCACTTGTCCCATGAATCTAAGCTATTTCTAGGCAAAGACTGAAACCAAATTTTTGCTCCTCCTCTCAAGGAGAAAGGAAAAAGCTTAAGCTTAACAATATTACCATCTATTTCTTGGTACTTTTGCATATCACAAAGTTCAACAAAGTTGTTCAAGTGTAAAGCAGCATCATCTCCAGCACCGGAGAATTGTTCTTTCATAACTAAGTTAAGTAAAGCAGGTTTAATTTCATATGAAGGTGCTGAAGTGGCAGGTGTAGTGATAGGTGTGCTGATAAAGTCATCGTTGTTGTGACTGGTGAAGTCACACAACTTGGTGTTCTCGGTGGAACCCATAGTAGCAAGCAAGCAAGATAACTATTTTTGTGATTTTCGATAAAAAGGAACTAAAGCAAAAAATGAAAAGTAAACTAACAAGACTAAAAAGCAAAGGTAAAAGATAGCATGCAACTCCCCTATCATGAAGAGTGGAGTCCCCGGCAACGGCACCAGAAAATACTCCTTGATGGGCCTCGAACCCCTCGTTGGTTACCCCAAGTGGAAGGTGTAAGATGCAGTAAGTAGAAGTGTTTTCCCCTAGCAAAGATGCCAAGGATCGAATCCCCAGAGACTCCTAGGTTCAACAAGTAGGTGTCAATTGCTAACGGCGCAATTAGCAATCAATGTGGACCTGCACACAGATACAAATAACTTTGCTCCCAACGAGTACAGAGAGGTTGTCAATCTCTCCGGCCTTGTAGTTCACAAATGGTTAAAAGCAATATGATAGTAGTGATAGATAGTGTTTTGCAATAGTAAGTAAATAGCGAAAAGTAAATAGTGAATGTGATCAATGATGGTAATATGGACCGGAGTCTCATGATGTTCACTAGTGATGTCTCTCTCCCAAAATACGATAAAACAGCTATGTGAGGTAAACAAATTACAGCTAGGCAATTGACAGGACCACGAACGCAAACCAATGCTGATTACATTGCAAGAAAGGTTGAGGTTCAAAGCATGGGCGGTACGCCAAAGTAAGTAGACCGAAATCCATCAATATCTACTACTAATAATCCACCTTGAGATATCAATCCAGAACATCTCGCTGGTATTAAGTTGCGAGTCCCACCCATAGTGTAAACTCAATGCAACAGACAACTGCATTAAAAGAACTTTGTGTAAAGTAAACAATCCTTGCACCCGCGGGCACAAGCACCGTTGTTTTCCCCCTTGTGGCAACAGCACATCCCCTAGACTCATGTTTCTGTCACTCAAGCTAGTCATCGAGGGGCATGAACCCACAATCGAGCATAACGTTCCCTCTTGGAGTCACTACCTATTACTCGGCCAAAGCAATAAATAACAACGGAGAACATGCAAGAATTACTTATGAACTAAAATATAAAAGAGGTGAATCAAATATATTACTCAAGATCAATCTGAACATAATCTCATAATCCATCGGATCCCAGCAAACTCAACATAGCAACAACATAAGGATTACATAGGTGCCTCGATCATGTAGGGTAGCTCACGAGGACTAATTAGTGAAGCACAAGAACGGGAGGAGAACATCACATAGCTACTGGTCATGGACTCATGGTCCAAGGAAGACTACTCACGAGTCATCCGGGAGGCGTCCATGGTGGTGGAGAAGCTCCCGGTGGTGATCCTCCCCTCCAGCAGGGTGCCGGGAAGAGTTCTCCTGGTGCTCCCGATCTTGGAAGCGGCGGCGGCGGCGGAACAAAGATAGGATCGCGAAAAGAAGTCCTGTTCTGAGGGTTACGGAGGACCCTTTAAATATATGCCAAAGTAGGGCACCGGGGGAGCCTCGGGGGGCTCAGGCGCCCCCCCGGCGCGGCCCGGGGGGGGGGGGGGGGG
>LR738715.1:173584741-173606895 GCA_902687465.1 Secale cereale
CCCCCCAGGCTGCCCTTCGGACGCAGTGTTGTTTCCGGTTCGCTGATTTTTTATATAATTTTTCTGGATTTTTCTGGGCAGTTCTCGAAACGTGAAAACCTGAAATACAAAAACAGCCAAAAACAGAAACTGGCACTGGGGTGCACTGGATTAGTAAGTTAGTCCAAATATGATCAAAAGTGTATGGAAGTGTATGAATATCATAGCAATATCACCCAAAAGTGGCATGGAGCAAGCAGAAATTATAGATACTTTTTGGACGTATCAAGTGTCGTTATCGAGAGTGGAGAAAGATGAATCACCCTCGATGACCACAACCGATGAACTAACCTACAAGGTTAACATCAGAAGTGCTGATGAGGTCTCACCCTCGGCACTCGATAGTAACCCAGTAGTGTCGAGCAACTAAGGGGAAAGTGATGTGCGGTGCCGGGTCCTGGTCTTCGATCCCGTTGAACGGGTCTTCTGATAATCCAGCGAGGCAGTCGGGACAAGGTAGGGGGGTCACTGGTGGATCTCTAACCAGCCTATACTAAGCAGTTTAGTATAAACATTTAAGGTATGAAAGCAGTATCAACAACATGCTATGCATCAGAATAGGATCATACAGAAAAGCAGTAGCAGTTCTAATGCAAGCATAAGAGAGAAGGGAATGGGCGATATCGGAATGATCAAAGGGGGTTGGCTTGCCTGGTTGCTCTGGCAAGAAGGAGGGGTCGTTAACACCGTAGTTGATCACCAGGGCATCATCGGTCTCGGGGTCTACCGGAGAGAAGAGGGGGAAGAAACAGTAAATATAAAGCAAACAGTTGCAACAGAGAAGCACGACACGTCAGCACGCAGTGCTAGGGTGCTCTAACGCGGTGGTACACGATACCGGCGAAGGAGGGTAACATCCGGCAAAGTATCACCGGTGTTTCACGTTTTCGGACAGGTGTATCGGAGGGGGAAAGTTGCAGGTTCACTATGCTAGGGACGTGTGGCGAACGAACGGACCGCGTATTCGGATTCGTCTCGTCGTTCTGAGCGATTTTCATATATAAAACATTTTCATTCGAGTTACAGATTATTTTATATGATTATCTAAAGTTTTAAACATTTTCTGAAATTATTTGAATTAATCAAAAAGGAAAAGATGACATCAGCACGACGTGGCGATGACGTCAGCAAGTCAATAAGTTGACTGAGTCAACAGGGCAGTAGGGCCCACTACCATTGACTATTTAGTTAACTAACAGTTAATTATATTAATTAATGATTAGGTTATACTAAACAGAATTAATTAGGTTAATTAATTAACTAATTAATTAATATTTTATTATTTGTTTATTTATTTTAAAACCTTTTTTTAACGTTCTAGGGGTAGGGCCCCATTGTCAAAGGCCCATGTGGCCTTTGTGGGTCGGGCGGCCATAGCGAGCAGTCGGGCGCCCGTGCGTTTGCGCCCGATGCAGACCCGGGGCGACGAGGGAAGCCGGGAACGACCGCCGGCGCGGCGGTGTCCCGTGAGGCTAGGGGCGGAGGGAGCCGGCGGCTGCAGGGCCCGAGATGGGAGCGGGGTAGGACGGGCGCAGCCATGGGAGGGCGCTGCCGGCGGCCATGGCCAGGGGCGCGGCCGGCAGGCGCGATGCCGCGCGCTCGGGGCGGCGGCAAGCCGTAAGGGGCGAGGCGGCGCGGCCCAGGCGTGGCCCCAGCGCGGCACCGCGGGGCGGCGGGCGCGCAACAGCGGCAGATGTGGGCGCGGGATGCGCGTGCGGTGGCCGGTGGGAAGCTCGCGGGGACGAGGAGCGAGCGGGGTGAGCGAGCGCGCGCAAGGCAGCGCGGGGTGAGCGAGGGGGGCGGTCGTCAGGGGCGGCCAGAGCGAGCGGCGCTGGGCGACGATGCGGTGAGGAGCCCCGGCGGAGCAGAGCTGCTGTGGCGAGCAGGGCACACGCCACGGCGCCAGCAGCTGTGGGCGACGGGGAAGGTAGCCGAGGCGTGGCCGGCGGCGGCGCTGGTGACGGAGCAGAGCAGGCGGGCGGGTCGTCGCGGGGTTGGCCGGACGCGGCTGCGGCCGGGGCCTAGGCTTCGGCCAAAGTGGCCCGGAGCCGAGCTCGGGCCAGGCGACAGCGGGACGTGGACGTGGAGAGCGTGAGGCGCGGTGGGCGGCAGCGCACTCGGGATAGGGGAAGAGGGGGAGGGCGTGGCCCTCACCGGCGTTGCCGAGAAGAGGGGCGGCGAGGCTCGGTGGAGTCCGGCGAGGGAGAGTTGGGGACGGGGCAGTCCGGCGACGGGCGGTGGCGACGACGGGCGGTGGCGACGACGGGCGATGGCGTCGGGTCGACGACGAGTCGAAGCCGAGGCTTCAGGTAGGCGCCGCGCGAGGGATTGGGGATGGGTGAGGAGTAAAGGGAGTGGGCCTCTAGGGTTCGGCCCGGGGCGGGGGCGGCGGCCATATGTAGGCAGGCGGCGCGGTGGATGGGCGGCATCTGGCCGACGCCATGGGCGATGCCCTCCACGACCCCCCTTGTGAACAGGAGGAGGAAGGAAGGGTAGGTGGGCCGGCCTGTTGGGCTAGGCCCAGTGAGGGCAGGTGGTTTGTCCTCTCTTTTTTGTGTGTGCTTACCTTTTCTTTTTATTTATTTTTATTTATTAGTTTTACTTAAATCTCACATTATCTTGGTTCCTTAAAAAAATAGGATACTAGCACCTAAATTAATGTTCTTATTTAACCTTCTGCCATAAAGAGTTCTAGAACCAAATAAAACAATTTCTAATTTTATAAATTAGAAAAGGCATTTAGTTAATTGTGAAAGCCACTGTTTTAACCATTTTTAAGCACTTAAACATTTTATAAAATTTTGGTTTATTCACCAATAATACTTATTAATTATCTGGCACAATTTGAACAATTTTGTTTTGACACTTTGAAAACTTTAAACTTTAACTTAAATTTGAAAATGAACCGGTTTCGAATCAACGTGAGTTTATCAACAGTAACAATGGTGACATGGCGTCATTAGCAGAGGTTTACTGTAGCTTGATTACCCGGGCGTTACAAATCTCCTCCACTACAAGAAATCTCGTCCCGAGATTTAGGAGGTAGATTAAGGGGAGAAAGACTCGGGAAGGACGGAGCTCAACACCAGATAGGTTCCTGGGGACTATCTCAGTGAATGTGGCATAGAGAAATCTCTCGAGTTGAAATTCAAGAAAGCCATCGAGAGCAATGTAATGAGGTGCAATTAGAAGCTTCAACTGGGTAAGCAATCATTCGTTGTGTGAAACAGAGGTTGAAATGGGTTCAGAGCAACGAAAATAAGTATAGCATCTGATACCAGAATAGATCATTAGAAAGGTGGATCTCGAATTGCACACGAAGCCAAAGCGTGAGGAATAACGTTGGAAACTGTGGTGTTCACGAGAGTCAGGTTTTGATCATGAGGAACTGTGGGTTATGGGCCCACCATGTGGGTTAAAGGTAGGAAGGGCGATGATAGCAAGGCATGTCAGAGCATAGTCTGTCAGTTATGTTGGCAACAATATCAGTATCAAGGGCGAGGGACGAAGAGAACCATTTTCCTGCTCATTGAACGAGGCGGACCAATAGGCAAAGTTCTCGTCCATCGGTGGCTACCGAAATGTTATCAACAAAAGTAACAAGGTCTTACTGATCGAGTTGTACACCAAGGTGTTCACTTAAGCAGAAAATTATTACTGCTTAGATTATATGTAGATCAAATAAAGGTTAAACAAACAAATGGAAAGGAAAAAGTGTTTAAACACAATGAAAAGGAGTATATCATTCCCAAGATTTAAGCAGGGCATGATATACGTGTTGGAGATTTCATTATGATGTAATCGATCGGTGATGACATCAAGTGAAATGAATGATGGAGCGAAAGGTTATTGAAACTGCTAGTACAATACAAACTTGAAAGCAAGCTAGTTGTTCAAGGCGAAATGATATGCCAAGGAAGATTGGCGTAAGCTTAGCTCATTGTCGAATTTGTGCTTCAGGAAGAAGGACCAGGTAGCACACTTAAATAGATGCACGATAATGATATAGCCGATCAGGCTAGATATGACTTGAAGAATCAATATACTCATATGAAATGGAGATTACTTAGAGTTATTGAATCGGAGTGTGTAATTGATTCACTTATCGGTGTCCTAGAGTGTCTAACTACTCAGAACCTGAGGGGGAAATTGGACCCGGTGAGAAGTAATACTTGAAGAAGAACTCATAAGAAGTAATACGGTTATGTGACATTATCGAGATACCATGGGGTAATACTCGAAGGTAGATCATAACAGAGGTTGGGCAGGTGCATTGACCTGCAGAGGACAAGTGGTTTAACTTGTTCGAGAAATGGTATTTGAAGGAGAGCATGGCGGGAACCACGATTGCAAAAGGCCAGATCCTTGATATAAGATGAACTTATATCAAGGGGATAATTAATTTTTACGAGAAGCCTTAATAATAAGATCTACACCGTGTCCATGGGCATGAACAGAAAGTTCAAGGTTGACTCCCACTTCTTCAATGCATAAGCTTTCATTCACTTCTCTATTAAAAATGAATTGATTGCGAAGACTTGCCTGATGAATTACCAGAGGAGTATGAACCTTGGAAAACCTTCGGGTTTGCACAGATTAAGGAAGGCATAAGTTCAACCCATCGGGGCATCTTAGGCACATACTACGGAAACTTGAGGAGCAAATTATACAAGCTCGAAAGCAGAGCATGGTTGAGAAAGCAGATGATAAATTTTAACCAAGGCATTATATATCATGGCAGTACTCACAAGGTAATTGAATATGAAGGCCGCTGTCGGATAAAATCCAACAAAGGATCCAATGGTCTACAAGGGATCTGATGTGAGCATCGGTACTCAACCAGAAGAAGAAAGAATACAGGGGGATCAGATTATAGAAACAACCGACTAATTCAAGCTCGGATGCAAAGGAATTACGATTTCCAAACCAGGGGATCAGAAGCAAATGCTCTGATAAAGGATGCATAAGTTGAATAGACTTAGGGGTACAAACGACGGCAATTTGATTGGTCGAGATCCAGCTCATAGTCGGAATGACGTCTGAGCTGGAAGAACGAATTCTAGTTTGACTGATGATTGCGAGTAATTGCAACATATTGAATCAATAAGAGCAGAAAGTCAATCACAGAGGATTTTAATGAATATTGATATACATATGGAATTATCCATAATGCAAGCAGGTAAAACTCTCCAGAGCAATAGGTTGTTGAGGATTTTGGAAGATTGAGTAGCGTTTCGAAGACATTTCTGAAACGCATGAACAACTAGGGATGAGCGAACCCCCGGTAAGTGTCAGGAATTATTCATACATGTATTCATGCGGAAAAGGAGCTGCAAGGCAGTGGGTACAAGGGATCGTCGGAATATCCGAAGTATTCCAGGGTATCTTGTACTAACAAGATCAATTGAAATGAAGGTATGGACGACAAGTGTATGCAGCTATCCTTAGGGATTTATTGGTGATATGGAATTGCAATGACGAAGGGCACACGGGTCTCGGAAAATCATCGAATATTATCTCCAGAATCTTCTGATGAAGTGGGCGACCATCTTAACTGAAGGGACTCTCCGGGAGGAAGTATTTTCGAGAACCTAAAGTTAGATTTTTAGCAAAATCATTTAACCCGAATAGAAGAGAGAACAGAATCCAAGAGTAAAGACGAGGAATAAAAGATCTTAATACCACCCAATTGGCGACGTGGGACCGTAAGCCACACAGCCATGTTAGTAAAAGTTTTTCAGTGACTAGACTCAACTTCGGCCAAGGAGTTGGAAAGAGGGGTTCCTACAGGCAGCTGGCTCTGATACCAACTTGTGACGCCCCCGATTTGATCGTACACTAATCATGCACGCATATGTGTACGACCAAGATCAAGGACTCACTGGAAGATATCACAACACAACTCTAGACAAATATTAAAATAATACAAGCTTTATATTACAAGCCAGGGGCCTCGAGGGCTCGAATACATAAGCTCGAAAACACAAGAGTCAGCGGAAGCAACAATATCTGAGTACAGACATAAGTTAAACAAGTTTGCCTTAAGAAGGCTAGCACAAAAGCATCAATGATCGAAAAGGCAAGGCCTCCTGCCTGGGACCTCCTAACTACTCCTAGTCGTCAGCTGTCTCCACGTAGTAGTAGGCTCCGTCGGGGTAGTAGCAGTCATCAAGTGTGGCGTCTGGCTCCTGGACTCCACCATCTGGTTGCATCAACCAGCAAGAAGAAAGAAGGGGAAAATGGCGGGAGCAAAGCAACCGTGAGTACTCACCCAAAGTACTCGCAAGCAAGGATCTACACTACATATGCATCGGTATCAATGAAAAGGGTAGTATCTGTGGACTAAGCTGC
Source organism: Secale cereale (assembly GCA_902687465.1). NCBI lineage: Eukaryota > Viridiplantae > Streptophyta > Magnoliopsida > Poales > Poaceae > Secale > Secale cereale. Next base: position 173,591,132 of record LR738715.1, read on the forward strand.
AGAATGCCAGAATAAGAGGGGGAGAAGCTAGTCCTATCAAAGACTAGCTTCTTCTGGAAACCACCGTCTTGCAGCAACAGGGAGGGAGTAGAGTAATATATCATAAGTCATATTTATGTTGTTGTTTCAACGCTCCGAGATCCTTTCTCGACTCCCGAAGCAACATATCCAAACAATGCCTTAGCATCCAGTTCTAGTTGTAGCGATCGGGATACAACTCCAAGTGTCCGTTACCGTAAGACAGGCTATCGATAGATGTTTTCTTCCCTGCAGGGGTGCACCAACTTACCCAACACGCTTGCTTAACTTCGGCCGGACACACCATCAGGTCATGCCCGCCCTCGGCCAAACAATACGCTGCAACCCGACCTAGGCTTAATAGAGAGGTCATGCACGCCGGACTAAACCCTATGCCCCCAGGGGTCATGGGCCAATCGCCCCGGGTACTCCTGCACGTTGCGTACGCGGCCGGTGAGCAGACCTAGCAACCACCTTTAAAAAAGGTATGAGCCTAACCAGTCCAACCCGGCGCGCGCCGCTCAGTCGCAATGACATCAATTAAGCTTCGGCTAATGCATACGACGCAGAACGCCCATACTATGCCCACGTGATGGTTAGTGCTATCAGGCCAGAGGCCCCTTGGATCAAATATCCAAACCGTTTAGTGTCTTGGGGACGCGCGGTAACGAGCAGAGACTCACGATAATGTGACCCCATCGCCCCGTCTTGAGAACTTGCGGCAAGGGCGAGTGCCCGGCCACGCCTCGTATTTAACTCGCGGGCACCTTCCAGGTCAACCCGACTACACATCACTCGTAATTAAGCTCGCGCGGGTACCCCTCTGGGTCGACCCGTCTTTAGTAACCAGGTCTAGTGTAAAGTCATAGTAACCGTAGTAACTGTGTGTCTGACACCAAAGGGAAACCTGAGGAAATCACCCTTGATGGAATTCCACCTGATGTTTATCGTCAAGGTGAACGAAAGAGGAGTCACCCTCGAGGTCCACTCTTGAGGAGTTGCATGACAGTGTCGTTATCGAGAGTGAAGAAAGAGGAATCACCCTCGATGACCACAACCGATGAACTAACCTACAAGGTTAACATCAGAAGTGCTGATGAGGTCTCACCCTCGGCACTCGATAGTAACCCAGTAGTGTCGAGCAACTAAGGGGAAAGTGATGTGCGGTGCCGGGTCCTGGTCTTCGATCCCGTTGAACGGGTCTTCTGATAATCCAGCGAGGCAGTCGGGACAAGGTAGGGGGGTCACTGGTGGATCTCTAACCAGCCAATACTAAGCAGTTTAGTATAAACATTTAAGGTATGAAAGCAGTATCAACAACACGCTATGCATCAGAATAGGATCATACAGAAAAGCAGTAGCAGTTCTAATGCAAGCATAAGAGAGAAGGGAATGGGCGATATCAGAATGATCAAAGGGGGTTGGCTTGCCTGGTTGCTCTGGCAAGAAGGAGGGGTCGTCAACACCGTAGTTGATCATCGGGGCATCATCGGTCTCGGGGTCTACCGGAGAGAAGAGGGGGAAGAAACAGTAAATATAAAGCAAACAGTTGCAACAGAGAAGCATGACACGTCAGCACGCAGTGCTAGGGTGCTCTAACGTGGTGGTACACGATACCGGCGAAGGAGGGTAACATCCGGGAAAGTATCCCCGGTGTTTCACGTTTTCGGACAGGTGTATCAGAGGGGGAAAGTTGCAGGTTCACTATGCTAGGGACGTGTGGCGAACGAACGGACCGCGTATTCGGATTCGTCTCGTCGTTCTGAGCGATTTTCATATATAAAACATTTTCATCCGAGTTACAGATTATTTTATATGATTATCTAAAGTTTTAAACATTTCTTGAAACTATCTGAATTAATCAAAAAGGAAAAGATGACGTCAGCACGACGTGGCGATGACGTCAGCAAGTCAATAAGTTGACTGAGTCAACTAGGCAGTAGGGCCCACTGCCATTGACTATTTAGTTAACTAACAGTTAATTATATTAATTAATGATTAGGTTATACTAAACATAATTAATTAGGTTAGTTAATTAACTAATTAATTAATATTTTATTATTTTTTTATTTATTTTAAAACCTTTTTTTAACGTTCCAGGGGTGGGGCCCCTTTGTCAAAGGCCCATGTGGCCTTAGTGGGTCGGGCGGCCATAGCGAGCAGTCGGGCGCCCGTGCGTTTGTGCCCGATGCAGACCCGGGGCACCGCGGGAAGCCAGGAACGACCGTCGGCGCGGCGGTGTCCCGTGAGGCCAGGGGCGGAGGGAGCCGGCAGCTGCAGGGCCCGAGATGGGAGCGGGGTAGGACGGGCGCGGCCATGGGGGGACGCTGCCGGCGGCCATGGCCAGGGGCGCGGCCGGCAGGCGCGGCTGGCGGGCGCGATGCCGCGCTAGGGGCGGCGGCAAGCCGTAAGGGGCGAGGCGGCGCGGCCCAGGCGTGGCCCCAGCGCGGCACCGCGGGGCGGCGGGCGCGCAACAGCGGCAGATGCGGGCGCGGGATGCGCGTGCGGTGGCCGGTGGGAAGCTCGCGGGGACTGGGAGCGAGCGGGGTGAGCGAGCGCGCGCAACGCGGCGCGGGGTGAGCGAGGGGGGGCGGTCGTCAGGGGCGGCCAGAGCGCGCGGCGCTGGGCGGCGATGCGGTGAGGAGCCGCGGCGGAGCAGAGCTGCTGTGGCGAGCGGGGCACACGCCACGGCGCCAGCAGCTGTGGGCGACGGGGAAGGTGGCCGAGGCGTGGCCGGCGGCGGCGCTGGTGACGGAGCAGAGCAGGCGGGCGGGTCGTCGCGGGGTTGGCCGGACGTGGCTGCGGCCGGGGCCTGGGCTTCGGCCAAAGTGGCCCGGAGCCGAGCTCGGGCCAGGCGACGGCGGGACGTGGACGTGGAGAGCGTGAGGCGCGGTGGGCGGCAGCGCGCTCGGGACAGGGGAAGAGGGGGAGGGCGTGGCCCTCACCGGCGTTGCCGAGAAGAGGGGGCGGCGAGGCTCGATGGAGTCCGGCGAGGGAGAGTTGGGGACGGGGCAGTCCGGCGACGGGCGGTGGCGACGACGGGCGATGGCGTCGGGTCGGCGACGAGTCGAAGCCGAGGCTTCAGGTAGGCGCCGCGCGAGGGAGAGGGGATGGGTGAGGAGGAAAGGGAGTGGGGCTCTAGGGTTCGGCCCGTGGCGGGGGCGGCGTCCATATGTAGGCAGGGGGGCGCGGTGGATGGGCGACATCTGGCTGACGCCATGGCCGATGCCCTCCATGACCCCCCTTGTGAACAGGAGGAAGAGGGAAGGGTAGGTGGGCCGGCCTGTTGGGCTAGGCCCAGTGAGGGCAGGAGGTTTGTCCTCTCTTTTTTGTGTGTGCTTACCTTTTCTTTTTATTTACTTTGATTTATTAGTTTTACTTAAATCTCACATTATCTTGGTTCCTTAAAAAATAGGATAGTAGCACCTAAATTAATGTTCTTATTTAACCTTCTGCCATAAAGAGTTCTAGAACCAAATAAAACAGTTTCTAATTTTATAAATTAGAAAAGGCATTTAGTTAATTGTGAAAGCCACTGTTTTAACCATTTTTAAGCACTTGAACATTTTATAAAATTTTGGTTTATTCACCAATAATACTTATTAATTATCTGGCACAATTTGAACAATTTTGTTTTGACACTTTGAAAACTTTAAACTTTAACTTAAATTTGAAAATGAACCGGTTTCAAATCAACGTGAGTTTATCAACAGTAACAATGGTGACGTGGCGTCATTAGCAGAGGTTTACTGTAGCTTGATTACCCGGGCGTTACAATACTTCCCAATACTACTCATAGATGCATTGAAATAAGCAAACAACACACAAAAAACAGAATCTGTCAAAAATAGAATAGTCTGTAGTAATCTACAGGGTTCGCTTACTTCTATAGCTCCAAAAAAAATCAAACTAAATTGGTAATTGTGAGGAATTTGTCTATCTGATGTCCATTCTAGCGAGCGCTAACGATTATGTTTTTCACAGCAATATCATATAAACTTCACGCAAGTCTTCCCAAAGGTTCTACTTGGCAGAAACACTAAACAAAACACAAAACCACATCTAAATATAAGCTAGATGCAATATTTATTCCCAAACATAAGAAAAAACAAAATAAAAGAAAATTGGGTTGCCTCCCTACAAGCGCTATCTTTGGAAGGCAATCCATAAGTGGATCTCATAATAGATTCGTATGGTAATTTGATTTTATTTCTAGGAAAGTGTTCCATGCCTTTCCTTAATGGGAATTGGAATCTAATATTTCATTCCTTCATATCAATAATTGCACCAATCGTTCTAAGGAAAGGTCTAACAAGAATAATTGGACATGAAGGATTGCAATCTATATCAAGAACAATGAAATCTACGGGCACGTAATTCCTATTGGCAATAATAAGAACATAATTAATCCTTCCCATAGGTTTCTTAATAGTGGAATCCGCAAGATGCAAATTCAAAGAACAATCATCAAGCTCATGGAATCCTAGCAAATCACACAAAGTTTTTGGGATAGTGGAGACACTTGCACCCAAATCACACAAAGCAAAGCATTCATGATCTTTAATTTTCATTTTGATAGCAGGTTCCCACTCATCATAAAGCTTTCTAGGGATAGAAACTTCTAACTCAAGTTTTTCTTCATAAGATTGCATCAAAGCATCAACTATATGTTTAGTGAAAGCTTTATTTTGACTATAAGCATGCCGAGAATTTAGTACGAATTGCAACAAGGAAATACAATCAATCAAAGAGCAATTATCATAATTGAATCCCTTGAAATCCAAAGTAGTGGGTTCATCACTATGCAAAGTTTTAATGTCTTTACTCCCACTTTTAACAATTTTAGCATCAAGATCTAAAAACTCCGAATCATTGGGACACCTTAAACTAGAATCATTTCCAATCCTATCTACACCAAGATTTATACTAGAAAACAAGGATCTAATAGGAGACACATCAATAACTTTCAGATCTTCATCTTTATTTTCATGATAACTAGAAGAACACGCTTTTATATAATTCTCTCTTTTAGCACGCATCCTAGCGGTTCTTTCTTTGCATTCATCAATGGAAATTTTCATGGCTTTGAGAGACTCATTGCGATCATGCTTAGGTGGAATAGATCTAAGTTTCAAAGAATCAACATCAAGAGTAATTCTATCCACACTTCTAGCCAATTCATCAATCTTAAGCAATTTTTCTTCAAGCATAGCATTGAAATTCTTTGGCGACATCATAAACTCCTTAACACTAGTTTCAAATTTGGAAGGCATCTTTCCATAAGAGTTGTTGTAGGAACTACCATAATTATGAGAGGAATTACTTGGAAAAGGCCTAGGATTAAAGTTCCCTCTATAAGCATTGTTACCAAAATTATTCCTACCAACAAAATTCACATCCAAAGATTCATTGTTATTTTCAATCAAAGTGGACAAAGGCATATCATTAGGATTAGAAGAAGCACTCTTAGTAGCAAATAATTTCATAAGTTCCTCCATCTTTCCACACAAAACACTAATTTCTTCAATAGCATGCACTTTTTTACTAGTAGATCTTTCGGTGTGCCATTGAGAATAATTAACCCTAATATTGTAGCGACCAGACCTCAAACAGTCTGATCTCTGTGCATCAGTGTTATCCCTGGATCAGTAATGCTGACACACACAGTACTTGAAGGATTTATAACAGAGTAGCAATCACACACTTATTACATCGATAGTCCAATGATGAATTTATTACAAATAATATGGCTGAAGGCCATCTAACACGATAACAGCGGAAGGCTTGGAAGATAAGTGAGTCCATCAACTCCAGCGGCATCACTGAGTATAGAACCACGACCTAAAAGGGCATCTTACTCGTCGTCTGAAAAGTCTGCAACATGAAACGTTGCAGCCCGAAAATGGGTCAGCACGTGGAATATGCTGGCAAGGTAACACAAGAGAATGCAATGAAAGTAAGGCTATACTATATGCAATATGGCTGGTGGAAAGCTCTATGGCTAAGTTTTTGCGTAAAGCCAATTTTTCCCTACTTCAAAGGAATAGATTTTAATTAACTATCATGGTAGTTGAAACATCGTTGAGAAGATAGACATCCTCTCAACCCCAATTAAAATAATCAATAAACCCAACAAAATTAATTAGAGTAACATGATGAGATTCACATGATAATCCAAGTACTAAATACTCAAGACGTCCATAACCGGGGACACGGCTAATCATGATCAGTTTGTACACTCTGCAGAGGTTTGTGCACTTTTCCCCACAAGACTCGATCTCCTCCGTTTGGTTTCTCGCACTGCATGGTGTTTGAGAACCGGATGACTGAGACACAATTTCCGAAGAGGTCCCCTTAACCAGATAGATAGGCCGGTACACCTACAAAACCCACTACATCTGCTAGCCCATCATGGAAAGGTTTCCCACAACTTACTCAACTATGCCAGAGCCCATATTGGCATGTGGCTGCACACGGAAGTTTCTAGTATGAAAAATCTCATGATCCCTTTGAGCCTGGGTGGCGGTCAAAAAGAAAAACAGGCAATCACTGGAATACCCAGATGCCTCAATCCACCCAGATGTGTATTAATGTTGCCACCTTAAGTTGAACCAGTAATTAACAAACTCACATATGTCATGGATTTCACTCAAACCCAACCCACGTCTACGAGCATAGCATGTTCTAACAGCAAACGTAGAAGTAACTCCCAAGAGTTTGAATGCAATGCAGGTAATAGGTACTACCTCAAACTACTTCCCAATCCCACAAATTAATTAATCCTACTCATGCAATGTGTGAGGTTTGACTAATGCAATGAAAACTGGGTAATTGGAATGTATGATCAAAGTGTTACTTGCCTTGCTGATGATCCGCAAAACCTAGAGACTCAAAGTAGCAAGCGGCGCACTCCGGGTACTCTATCGCAATCAAACAAGCATACAATAAGTACTTAGCTAATGCACAGGTAAAACTCAAATAACAGATCTAACCAGATAGTTCAACTTAAGAACTCCGGTTTGCAAAAAGAATCAACTCAAAAGAAGCAACGAAACTCAAACTGCGAAAGAAACGAGCTCCGAATTACTAGTTGGCCTAAAGTCAAATTTTACAGTAGCCAAAACTTTGTTCAAGTTGATCTAACGTAAAGAGGGCTTCGAGACGAAGATCTGGGATTTTGAATCACCTGATTCCGACTCTCGTGCGAAAAGAAAAACGAAAAACAAGATCAGGGCAGAAATCGCGATCGGAATAACCGCGGATAAATACCCCGAAAAAGAAAAACGACGAACAGGCTAACGAACGAACGTTCGCTGTCTGCGGTTAACTAACGAAAACCGAACCGATCTATTTAAAAAACAGATCTAGGTTTTCCTAAAACAAAACCGATCGGTTAACCGAAAACTACCTCGAACTCCGGCGGAAAACTCCGGCGGTCCGGCGGAAAACTCCGGCGGTCCGGCGGGGCGAGGCGGCGAGGCTCCGGCGGCGGCGGCGGCGGGAGGCGGCTCGGGCGGCGGGGCGGTGCGGCTCGGGCGGCGGCGGCGGGCGACAGCGTGGGCGGCGGGGCGGTGCGGGAGGCGGCGGCGGAATCCGGCAGCGGCTAGGGTTTGGGGGCGCGGCGCGATGCGGGCTGGCTGGGGCGGTGCAGGCCAGTTTCGGGCGCTTATAAAGCCCTGGAGTCCTGGGCTAATAAGACTCCTAGTCGGTTTCGTTTTTTCTAAAAGAGTCCCGGCGCAGAAAAACTAACGAAAGAAATATCAAACGGACTCCAAAATACCCGAAATAAATTTTCACCGTCCTCTAATAATATATAGGACAAAGTGAACATTTTTCCTGGACCTAAATGCAATTTTGAAAAACGCGTATTTTTCCTATGCAAATAAATCCGCAAATAAATCCAGAAAAATAACAAAAGTGATTTTAACATTTTTACTCCAATATTTCTATTATTTTGGAGAAGTCATATTATCTCCGCTCATATTTTGTATTTATAAATATTTTTAGGAGAGAAAAATAATTAGAATCACATTGTCCTCGTACCGGCACTCGAGCGAACTCAAATACGAGGACGGTAAAATCCCCAACTCTCTCCGTAGCTCCTTGAGTTGCTTAGAATTTCGAGGAACGCCACGAACAAAAATGCAAAAACATGAAATGCAATTATGATCTATGTATAACATTCCAAATTGAAAATTTGGGATGTTACAAACCTAACCCCCTTAGAATGAATCTCGCCCTCGAGATTCGACTTGGCTAGAGAACAGGTGTGGGTGGTCCTTGCGTAGATCATCTTCTCGTTCCCAGGTGGCTTCTTCCTCGGTGTGGTGACTCCACTGAACTTTGCAAAACTTGATAACCTTACTGCGAGCGACTCTGCTCGAAAATTCGAGAATCTTAACTGGCTTCTCCTCGTAGGTCAGATCACTGTTCAACTGAATGGCTTCCAGGGGTACTGTGTCTCTAAGCGGTATATCGGCCATCTCCGCATGACACTTCTTAAGCTGCGAAACGTGAAACACGTCGTGCACTCCTGACAATCCTTCGGGTAATTCCAACTTATAGGCAACCTCTCCTATGTGTTCCAAAACACAGTAAGGTCCCACAAATCTCGGGGCTAAGTTCCCTTTAACTCCGAAACATTTAACTCCTCGCAGAGGCGATACTCTCAAGTACTCTCTATCTCCGATCTCATAGACTATCTCCTTACGCTTCGAGTCTGCATAACTCTTCTGCCTGGACTGAGCTACTTTCAGTCTATCTCGGATTAACTTCACCTTCTCCTCAGAATCTTTGATTAAGTCTGGTCCAAACAACTGTCGGTCTCCAACTTCATCCCACGACAACGGTGTTCGGCATCTCCTTCCATACAATGCCTCGAACGGTGCCATCTTCAAACTGGCTTGATAACTGTTGTTATATGAGAACTCCGCGTAGGGCAAGTTGTCATCCCAACTAGATCCATAATCTAATGCACATGCTCTTAGCATATCCTCCAAAATCTGATTGACTCTTTCCGTCTGTCCATCTGTCTGAGGGTGAAACGCGGTGCTAAACTCTAGCCTGGTACCCAAAGTTTCATGTAACTGATTCCAGAACTTTGAGGTAAACTGGGTTCCTCTATCTGATACGATGCTCCTCGGAACTCCATGTAGACATACAATTCTGGTCATGTATATCTTTGCCAACTTTGCACTGGTATACGTGGTTTTCACAGGAATAAAGTGGGCTACCTTCGTCAATCGGTCTACTACTACCCAGATTGAATCATATCCTGCTTTGGTCCTGGGCAATCCGGTGATAAAATCCATGCCAAGCTTCTCCCACTTCCATTCGGGTATTGGCATAGGTTGTAACAATCCAGCTGGCTTCTGATGTTCTGCCTTCACTCTCTGGCATACATCACAAACTGCTACATACTCCGCAATATCCTTCTTCATACTGGTCCCCCAGAAAATATCCTTCAAATCCAAATACATCTTAGTATTTCCTGGGTGAATCGAATATGGCGAATCATGGGCCTCCTGTAAAATCAACTTCCTGATCTCCGGGTCATTGGGCACATAGATTCGATCCTCAAACCATAGGGTGTCGTGTTCATCCTCACAAAAACATTTAGCTCTTCCTGCGCTCATCCTCTCCTTTATAGAGGCCACCTCCTTGTCAGCTTTCTGAGCTTCTCTAATTTTATCCATCAGGGTAGACTGGATTTCTAATGTTGCTACATAGCCTCTCGGAACTATCTCCATACGTAGTCCTCGTAGGTCCTCGGCTAACTCCTTTGGAAACTCCTCCATCATTAGGGTATTGACATGGCTCTTACAGCTTAGCGCATCGGCTACTACGTTAGCCTTTCCGGGATGATAATGCAATCTCATGTCATAATCCTTAATGAGTTCCAACCATCTCCTTTGCCTAAGATTCAGCTCCTTCTGAGTGAATATATACTTAAAACTCTTGTGATCCGTATATACTTCACAATGGTTTCCAATAAGAAAATATCTCCACATTTTCAATGCATGCACTACGACTGCTAATTCCAAATTGTGGGTGGCATAGTTCAGCTCATGAGGTTTTAGTTGTCGTGAAGCATACGAAACAACTCTTCCTTCCTGCATAAGAACAGCTCCAAGTCCTCGACGTGAAGCGTCGCAGTACACCTCATAATCCTTATGTTGATCTGGCAGAATCAACACAGGGGACGAGACCAACCTTTTCTTCAATTCCGGGAAACTAGTCTCACATTCTTCTGTCCAACTGAACTTGGTGTCCTTCTTCAACAACTCCGTCATTGGTTTTGCAATCTTCGAGAAATTCTCAATAAATCTCCGGTAGTATCCTGCGAGTCCAAGAAAACTCCGGATCTCTCCAACTGTCGTCGGTGCTTCCCAATTGGTCACAGTGTCCACCTTAGCGGGATCTACTGCTATTCCTTCTCCGGATATAACATGTCCGAGGAATCCGACTTCCTTCAACCAAAACTCACATTTGCTAAACTTGGCATATAACTGATGTTCTCTGAGCTTCTCCAATACCAAACGCAAATGCTCTTCATGCTCCTCTTCATCCTTCGAGAAGATCAATATATCATCTATGAACACTATGACGAACTTATCCAAATACTCCATAAACACTTTGTTCATCAGGTTCATAAAGTATGCCGGTGCGTTTGTCAGACCAAACGACATAACGGTATACTCATACAACCCGTACCTAGTGGTGAAGGCCGCCTTAGGTATATCTTGCTCTCGGATCTTTAATTGGTGGTACCCTGATCGCAGATTGATCTTGGAAAATATCTAAGATCCTTGCAATCTATCGAACAGATCATTGATCATTGGTAGTGGGTACTTGTTCTTGATCGTTACTTCATTCAATCCTCGGTAATCAACAACCATCCTTAACGATCCATCCTTCTTCTCCACTAGAAGTACTGGCGAACCCCAAGGTGAAGAACTTGGGCATATGAATCCATTATCCAATAACTCCTTAATCTGCTTCTTTATCTCCTCCAATTCCTTTGCGGGCATCCCATAGGGTCTCTTAGAAATTGGCCAGGTGCCTGGCAAAAGTTCAATCAAAAACTCTATTTCTCTATCCGGTGGCATGCCAGGTAACTCCTCTGGAAACACATCCGGATAATCCTTCACTACTGGCACTTCCTCCTGAACAACTCCCGTGAGAGAATGCACTTGAGTCCTTGTAGGCGAATGCCTAGATACATACTTAATCCTTTTTCCCTCCGGGGTGGTGAGCAAAATAGACTTACTGGCACACTCAATGTTACCTCCATACTTCGATAACCAATCCATGCCTAATATCACATCCAATCCTTGTGACTCCAGAACTATTAGGTCAGAGGGGAAAGTATGGCGTCCTATGATCAATGGCTTTTGAAAACATCCTTGGTGTGCCATATAATCTGCTCCAGGTGAACTTACTAACATGGGGGTCTTAAGAACTCGGGTGGACATCCTATGTATATTTACGAATCCCCTTGAAATATATGAATGCGATGCACCAGTATCGAAAAGAACTATTGTGGTAAATGTCTTAACCAAAAACTTACCGATAACATCATCTGGTTGCTCTTCTACCTCCTCCACGGTCACGTGGTTCACTTGTCCTTTGTTGAACGGGTTGGGCTTCTTCCCGGCGCTTCCATTGCCGTTCCCATTCTTAACTTCTAGGCATTCATTGGCATAATGTCCAGTCTTCCCACACTTGTAAAAAGTGACATGGCTAAAATCCCTCTTGGTGGGTGTGGACGGTGTAGGGCGGTTCTGGTTTCCATTGGCTCCATTCCCATTCCCATTGCCATTGCCATTCTTGGTGCCATTGTAGTTGTGTGAGCTACTTCCTCCATGGGTATGCTGAAACTATCCTACCGCTTTAGGGGTAAAGCGGGGCTTCTGCTGAGCTCCAGAATTATACTTTCCTTGCCCATACTTCCTCTTGCGACTCTCAATCTGCTGGTGCTTCCTTTCAATCATTAGGGCACGGTCAACCAACTCCTGGTAGTTATTGAAAGTTGCCACCATCAACTGTACACTCATCTCATCATTCAGCCCTTCCATGAATCTCTCCTGCTTCTTGGCATCTGTGGCCACATCATCTGGGGCATAACGAGATAGGGTACTAAACTCATCCACGTACTGGGCCACAGTACGGTTCCCTTGGCGCAAAATGTGAAACTCCTACTCTTCATACTCATGGCTCCAGTTGAGACATGGGCGGTACGAAAAGCTTGCTGAAACTGATCCCAAGTCACATTGGCTACGGGGTAAGTGGCTGTGTAATTCTCCCACCATGCTGCGGCTGGTCCCGACAACTGGTGTGCGGCAAATCGCACCTTCTCAGCATCCAAGAAATTGGCGGTGGTCTAATCCCTTCCAATCTTGCATAGCCAGTCATCAGACACAATTGGTTCGATGCTGCTAGCAAACACGGGTGGTTGCAACCTTAAGAAACGTGTCAGGTTGTCCACGGGTGGTGGTGGTGGAGGGTTGTTGTTGTTGTTCTGGTTGTTCTGAGTGTTCTGGACAAGAAGTTGCATCAGGGTGTTCAGCTGCTGGATCAACTGAGTGAGCTCAGGGGGAAACTCGAAGTCACGTCTTGGAGGCATCTGATGGGTGTAGAGGGAAGAGATTAGAATAGAAAAGAGGTCTAAGGGAAAATCACTACCCATATGCACATGAGACAAACACACAATCATATCAGACCAATCAATTTCAAACAAGGTCTTACAAATCTAACAATCATACAAAAGTGCTCTAAACTAATATATGGTAGTAACTACTAGTCACAGGGTGGTCATCTAAAAATATTGATCGGCACAGGATTCCATAATATCTGCTCCAGCTTCATCTTCATAGTCTTCATCCTTACTATCCTCAGGTTCCGAATCCGTGTCATCTATGATGATATAGTCTTCCGGTGGAATCTCCTTGGGTTCTTCTTCCTCGTCTTGTTCTCCCATGAGTATCCCTAACTTCCGGGTCAAATCATCATTCTTCTCCACAAGTATCTTCATCTCCTCCTCATATCCGTCGCGTGTAGATTTGAGTTCTTCTTCTAGCTCCAAATTCCTATTTAGGGCCTTCTTCAAATCTATCATCCCAGCACACATCTGGTGCTCCTGGCGACGAATGTGGTGGTTCAACTCCTGGATGAATGCTGCAATGGATATACCCTTCTGAGTGTTGATCATATCCCAATTCTCATCTCAGCGTCCACAAATCTGGTAGATAGTGTCCTTTAGCTCCTGCTTGTAGACTTCTCCAATCCTTCCCATAGCAATGTGGGCTGCCATGCTTCTTCCTAGGCTCCATGTGGGTGCATTAAAGGAATATGCTATGAGTGAGGTGATGGGTGCGAACGTCCTTCCTGGAACTTGAGCTTGAATCAACCAACGCTCCTCCTTAGGTAGAGTGGCATTGTAGGTTCCGGTGAAACTTGGTAATCCAATGTTGAGATATATTGTGACTTCCTTCAGGTGTCGTCCAAAGGGTGTTTCTTCATCCGGTTGCATGAACTTGTGCTTTGCTTCCACCATCCTAAAGAGTAGAAAAGATGAGGAGTCAGAAAAGAGAAGAGTGAGTTGTGCTCTAGGGCTTGTCTTAGTGGTCGTGTACTACAGTCAGCGTGTGCTCTGATACCATCTTGTAGCGACCAGACCTCAAACAGTATGATCTCTGTGCATCAGTGTCATCCCTGGATCAGTAATGCTGACACGCACAGTACTTGAAGGATTTATAACAGAGTAGCAATCATACACTTATTACATCGATAGTCCAACGATGAATTTATTACAAATAATATGGATGAAGGCTGTCACACCCTGCATTTTGTATCATGTTATTTGCATCAATGAAGCATGAAAATTTGGACCAACAAATTTTTTTGGTATCATTTGGTTTTTATTTGGAATTGAGTTTTCCTCCATGTGCTTTTTCATGTGCTCATTAAGTCAACTATTACCTCTTGTAGAATTCATCTCCATACCCAAAACTTCTGCCCAATGATCATGCCAAGTGTTGTATAGCAGTATAGTATTTTCTTACAAAATTAATTTGGCCAAAATGTATTTTATAAATTTAGTTTTCCAAAAACCCCTGAATTGAGATTTGCACTACAAGTACTTGATTTAGGGTACGAAAATTATTTCAAAAGGTACATTTGAAACCTAGTAGTCATAGGACTCCTAGAAACCACAAAAGTATAATTTTAAAAGTTATTTTCCTATTTTACTTAAAAGCTTTTTCTTAAGGCCAGAAATGGTCTTTAATAGGGGAAAATTATTTAACTATTTCAAAAATATTTGCCAAAATTCAGGGAGACTCATAGGACATATATTGTCCATATATAAGAGTTTCAACACTTGGTCATGTTCAAAATAATGGGCTAATCCCTCTAAAACCCTTTCTGGATATTTCAAGCTTTTGAAATATTTACAAAGGAAATATTCTCCAAAAATTCCAGGGAAATTCTATCATGTCACATATGACATATTTGATGATCTTGCCAAGTCCCATGCCTTGGGAAGCAAGAAAACCTCATCAAAACCCTTCATCACCATTCTGTCCAAATTTGAAGTTTGAGCAACTTTACATTGCCAAACTTGTCCAAATGCTCTCAAACTTGGTGCACATGCTAGAAATGCCTAATAAGGCATCTAGACCAAATGGTACACGATTTGGAATAGAGCAACTTGATCAGAACACCCCAAAACCCTTTCTGTTCAAATGCAAATTTGAACAACTTTACATTGCCAAGTTTTTACCTGGAGCTTCAAACTTTGTGGGCATGATCAATACCCCAAATGATGAAACTACACCAAGTGGTGCATCAAGGGGAGATGTTGAGCTTGACTCAAACAAGATGAAGCCATTTCTGTTGATTTCTAGGGTTCACCAAAGTTACATTGGCTAGTTTCTTCAAATGAGCCCAAATTTGGTGAAGCACCTTATTTTCACATGTCATTCAATCCTGTTAAGTGTAATGGCAAGTGGAGACCATTTGCTTGACCAAACACTGATCAAACACCTTCTACAGATTTACCAAAACCCTCTTCTTGATCACTTTCACCTTTTACCTTGGCCTCAACTTTCTACCACATGTTCACCCAGTTACTAGCTATCTCCAGTAACTTCCCCAGGACCCCAGCTCCATGATTGAGGGGTAAAAACCCTAGTTCACCCTGCTGGACAGCCATTTCTTACCAAGTCACCAGCTTCCTCTCTCTCTCACAGCATCTCCAGAGCATCCAAGGCCACATGCCATTTCTTTAATCCTCCCTTGACCTTCTAAACAACCTTGGGCACATTGGACATGACCAGAGCGGCGAGGGCACGAATGTGCCAGCCATTCGGGCGCTCTGGAGCACGCTACAGTGCGCCACCGCACTGTAGCTTCGCCCAATCAGCTGCCCCCGACAGCCTCGGGCTCCTCCCTCGCGCCTCTCAACGTGCCTCGACGTCCGCGACCACCCCAGCGCTGTCCCCCCCTCCTCCTGCGCCCTCAAGTGGCTGTCGCCACACGCGCACCGGCCGCCCGCAACGCCCACTCCTCGGGCTCGCACGCGCGCACGGCCTGGAAGCTTCCCCGCTCCTCCTCTCTCCTCTAATGGACGTAGGGATCGTCCAGCAATGCTGTAGACTTGTTCCCATCGCCTCCCGTGCGCTGTAGCGTCGAGCAGCAGCTCGCCGGCGCACTGGTCCACGGGGCTCCGCCGTTCCCCTATAAAT
>LR738715.1:173606990-173624800 GCA_902687465.1 Secale cereale
CCAGCACCACCAGTTCGTCCCCAGAAGACCCCAGTGCTCGGGATCGACCGGAGCACTGCCGCGTCGGGCCGCCGGTGATCTCGCAGTACGGGCCTCTTCTGCCCCTCCTTTTGCCCGATCTAGAACCGCCGTGCACCACTGACTCTTTCCCCTCGCTTTCCCATCTCTGTTGCAGTCAGGAACGGCCGGAGCGACGACCTCCCGAAGCTCCTCCGCCGTCCCACCTCGCCGCCGGCGAACCCGACCTCCCCGGCGTGCCGCACCACCACCCCTACATCCGCCACTCGACGCTGAACCCGACCCTGCCCTCCGTTGCCATCGCCGTGGCCGGAATCGCCGCCGGTGAGCTCGCCGTCGCCGTGGCCGTGAGGTTGGAGATGACAGGCGGGCCCCGCCTGTCATCCTCACCCCTCTCTCCCCCTGCTCTCAGCCACTGACCGCCGGGCCCCGCCCGTCAGGTTTGAAAACCTGACGTGCGCGCGCTAGCACCCGTGCGGCTGGGCTGGTTTGCCTGGGCCGTGCACTATGGCCCCTCTGGCCCAGTAGCATAGGGGCATTTCTTTTTATTCTTTCTGTACTTATTTCAAACATTTTTACAGAAATGAATATTGGTCCAAATGAAATAATTCCAACTCCTAAATTCTTGTAATATTCCAACCTATTTAATGGTGTAACTTTCACACACATCCATGAAACTTTTCTGTTCTGTTCAAATTTAAATTCAAATTTGAGCAATAAAACTCATGTTCTAAAATCATTAGATTCCATTCTGTTACTCCAAAACTCCAACTAAGAATTTTCCCCATCTTAGAAATCCCTCTAGTATTTAACAAAAATAAGTTTACATTTTTTGAGCACTTTGATTTTTCTGTTTTATTTGTGGTCTTATTTTTCCGTTGTTATTATGCGACGTATAGATACCGTATTTGACGAAGTTGCTGGAGAAGGAGAAGGAGAAGGATTTGATGACTTCGAAGACCAAGCCAATCTAGGCAAGCAGCCCTTTGACCATGATACACTTGTTCCTCGGAACCCGTTTGTTTTCGATGCATGATGATAGGGTTACGGTGGTGACCTAGTTGAAACCACCACATGATGCATGCCATGATCTTGATCTTGCTATGTGCTAGATGACATGCTAATAGTTAGTAATGATGCTTAGTGATGCATGTGTGATTTGAACCTTCGTGGTTGGAATCTTTGCATGAACCCACCGGGTGCCCCTAATGCCCGAGGGTGATGTTGAGTTAGGTCATCACTTGAGGAAGAAGTGATGTGCCGGTAAATCTTGTGCATGGGTGAAATAATGGATTAGATTTATGTGTGACTACCGTCCCAACCAAACATGTGCGACCACACTACCCCTTATGGGACGGGGCTTTATTGATTACTTAGGTCGATACTAGCATGGTGCCCGCATTACTAGTGACGGGAAGA
This sequence comes from Secale cereale, assembly GCA_902687465.1. NCBI lineage: Eukaryota > Viridiplantae > Streptophyta > Magnoliopsida > Poales > Poaceae > Secale > Secale cereale. The sequence goes on from LR738715.1 coordinate 173,608,428, forward strand.
CTTGAGGTCTTTCCCGGGACGGGGTCGTGCTTGGATAGACGGCCATGACTGTTTTTACAGGGCACCGGACACACCGTTGGTCCCTTCGGGTACGCGTGACATTGAAATTAGGGCAAGTCCCGTGATCTATTGTTTGTACCCGAGGGCCGTGTACCAATGAGTCGACTCTATGTTAGTGTCGTCTAAAGAAAGATAATGACCAGGTGCTTCCCCCGAGTACTTGAGGTACTGCGGGATCGTGGATGACACGGAAGCTTCCCGGATCTTGTGGGTAAAGTGCGCAACCTCTGCAGAGTGTAAAACTATTCGAATAGCCGTGTCCACGGTCAAGGACAGTTGGGTGGTGCTACTTAAACTATGTCCAGAATTTTACTTCATCGGTGAAAGTATGTGTGTGATGAGTCAAGGTGGAGACTTGACTCGATGAGTTGAAACATATTCATGTTGATATCGGTAACCTGTCTTCAAGGTTACGCGCGTTATTGATGCATAAACCTGATGGTAGAATATTCATTCTAGCCCTTTGCTAGATTGTTCATTATTGTTCAACTGCACTGTTACTTTGTACCACATCATCGGTTGCTTGCGAGTACATTCAAAGTACTCATTGGCTTGCCACTGGTTATTTAATTGGCCAGGCATGGAGGAACAAGAATATGATGAAGAGTTCTTTGGAGACGAACATGCGAACTAGGACGCTATCCCAGTCAGAATGCTTGTAGGGTTAAGGCAGATGGCATGGGTTCTACCTATTATCGAAGACTTCCGCTATTTGAGTTATTTGCTATTCAGCCCGTGAGGCTTTATCTATGTAAGACTTGGCCATAATGGCCTTAATTTGTGTAAGACGATATGTATGGATGTAAGACTCTTGTTATTCAGCTTCTGTGTGTTCAGTGAGCATTGATCTCTGGGATCACTGTACACGTGCATTCGATGATCTCGACTTCTAAGTCGGGGTCCCCACAGAGCTGGTATAAGAGCCATCCTGACTGTAGGAGGCCTTAGTTAGCATGGGCGTTAGTTAGATGAGACCCTTTTTCAAAACTTTCTGAACCTCTCTCCTTTTCTAAACCTGAGATTTCATCAGCTTATTAACCCCTCCTATTCCACCTTTGTAGATGGCCGCCGTACCCGAAGAGCACCTGACCACTTGGTTTCCCTTACTTCTCGAGGATAGCCTCTAGGAGTGTCAGTTCCACCGAGCGCCCATCCTCACCTACCGTGAGCATTGGGTTAGCGACACTGAGGTGGAGTACCATGTGGAAGTGATCGTGAAGGCAAACGATCCTCCCACAAGTTGGTTCTTCGAGGGACCCCAGATGGCAACACTACCTCTCGCTGTCGAGGCTGCTGCACTCAAGGCACTAACCCGTCTCCGCGGACTTCTTCCGGAGATGGCAGCCAAGATGACGACTCGCTTCTTACCTTACCGGAAGGAAGGTGAAGAAGAAAGAAGCGCACTAGCCCCTCCACTGAAGGAAGGACTCTCGCTTCGATTCCAGACCTACTTCAGTCTATGTGCCGACAGCTTGGCACAAGACTTGGCCTCGGAATCAATGAAGCTTCGAGAAGAACTTCACAAGACCAAGGCACTTCTTCGGCGAGCTCAAGAGAAGACAAATAGGATCAAGAAGGAAGGAGCACCTTCTGGACAGTCCGCTATCGCATACCGAGGCGGAAGGCCCTCCGAGGATGTATCTTCCAAGAATGAAGAACCACCTCGGCGACGTCGGATGACAACAAGGGAATATCGCAAGCTTTTCCCTGCACCACCGACGAAGCACCGTCGTATCCAACTCCTCCACTCCCCCACACCCTCAAGTGACAAGGGGGCCCAGACAGATGAAGACATGGAGGAAGACCCAGAAGAGCCGGAATACGCGACCGAGCATTCCGCCGCTTAGGCATTATTCGCTACTCGGATATGCCAGTTGTGACCCCTACGGTAGGATAGGTCGTGTAACCCCTATGCGCAGTCGAGTCCTTGTATGGTTCATAAGATACCATCTAGTATTTGCTTTTGTTGTGTCTGGATGTATGTCGTCTTCTTCCTTCGGGAATGTGTAAACGACAACATCACCCATTTGGATTTTAATGGATGTGTTTTGGCCTTTTGGCCCTTGCATGATTTGATTAGTGTCATACCTACCCCCTTACTAGGCACCCATCTATCTTGCTTTCCCTCTTCCGAGTCATGAGACCTTTTACCGCTCCAACAGGATGCCTGTTGTAACTCGTACTAGTACCTCTACCCAGCAGCCTGAAGCCGGAGCATCCGCTCAGTCAGAGGCAGGCCACGACCAAACCAACGACCAAGCTCCACCACCACCTCCTCCGAACATGGGCATGGCTCAGCTTCTCCAAGCTTTCCGAGAGGAACGCCAAGCCAACACTGCAGCCCTCCAGCTGATTGCTCAAGCTGTCACCAACAACCGCCAGCCGGCGGGGAATGGCAATGGACGTTCCACGTTGGCAGAGTTCAAGAAGCATGCACCGCCAACCTTTATCGAGACTGCTGAACCCCTGGATGCAGACGACTGGATCCTCTGCATTAAGGAAATACTGGAACTGGTCGGATGCACCGAAGACCGCGAGAAGGTGGCTTACGCAGCCCACTGCCTCGGGGGGGACTGCTAGAGCTTGGTGGGATGGATTCAAGGTCATACATACTGAACAAGACATCACTTGGGTTAACTTCAAGGCAGAATTCCGCAAGGCCCACATTCCTTCCGGAATCATCGCTATCAAAAAGCGTGAGTTCCGAGCCCTGAAGCAAGGGAGTGGCACTGTCAAAGAGTACATGCAGAAGTTCAGTGTTCTGTCAAGGTATGCCCCTGAAGATGTCAGCACTGATGCTGCAAAAAGGGAGCGCTTCATGGAAGGCCTCAATCAGACTCTGCAATACTCACTTGTCGTGTGCGACTGCCCATCCTTCCCTGACTTGGTGAACAAAGCACTTATGCTTGAAGACAAGCGGCGTGCTTTGGAAGACACTCGCAAGCACAAGATGGTCAGTAAGGGAAGTTCCAGCAACCAGAAGCCTCGTCCGTGGCAGTCAGCCCCGGCCAATCCAACCTATCAGCAACCAAGAGCTCCTGCACCTCGTACCAACCCTCAGCCTCAGCAGTATGCCAACCCAAGGCCAGCTTTCAACCCCAATACCAGTGGTGGCAACAAGATCAATCCAAACCAAGTCACTTGCTTTGGATGTGGTCAGCCCGGACACATCTCAAGGGTGTGCCCCAACAAGAAGCCTGATGCCCCGCGCCCCAATGCGCAGAACCAGGGACAAGGCCGCGGGATGCCACCAAGGAACCCAGCTCCTCGCAATCCACCTAACCATGGGAAGGGGCGTGTGAATCACGTCACTGCTGAAGAAGCCCAGGAAGACCCGGACGTCGTGCTGGGTACGTTCCTTGTCAACTCAGCACCTGCAACTGTCTTGTTTGATTCTGGAGCAACGCATTCATTTGTCACTCAAAGATTTTCATTAAAAAGTGGCATGACCCCTACACCCCTGAATAACCCTATGGTGGTACAAACCCCCGGAGCCGAGATGAGAGCCAAGATAGGATACAAAGGAGTCAGTATTACCATTAACTGTGTAGATTTCCTAGCAGACCTCATCGTCCTGAGATCACAAGGCTTGGATGTGATCCTAGGCATGAATTGGCTCAGCAAGCACCAAGGCTTGTTAGACTATGCCAATCGGACAGTCACTGTGACCAATGACCAAGGAGTCGAAGTCAAGTTTGCTTCCAACTCCTCTTCCGCTCAAGCCGCTCAAGTCAACTGTCTGTCTGAAGTTGGGCTAGAGCAAGTACCGGTGGTAAGTGAGTATCCTGATGTCTTTCCAGATGAACTACCGGGAATGCCCCCTGACCGTGACATTGAGTTCATCATCGAGCTCGTGCCCGGAGCAGGACCCATCTATAAGAAGCCTTATAGAATGGGGACGGAAGAATTAGCTGAGTTGAAGAAGCAGCTGGAAGAGCAGCTGAGGAAGGGATTTATCCGCCCAAGTGCCTCCCCTTGGGGATCTCCTGTTCTGTTTGTGGCAAAGAGGGACGGTACCATCCGCTTATGCTTTGACTATCGTTCCCTCAATGAAGTTACAATCAAGAACAAATATCCACTTCCCAAGATCGAAGATCTGTTTGATCAGCACAGCGGAGCCAAGGTGTTCTCCAAGATCGACCTCAGATCTGGGTACTACCAGCTGAAGATCAGACCCCAAGATATTCCGAAGACGGCATTCGTAACCAGATATGGCCTGTACGAGTGCACGGTCATGTCCTTTGGGTTAACCAATGCCCCATCCTACTTCATGTATCTCATGAATAAAGTCTTCATGGAATATTTGGATAAGTTCGTTGTTGTCTTCATTGATGACATTCTTGTCTTCTCGAAGTCGGAAGTAGAGCACGAGCAGCATCTGAGGATGGTCCTAGACAAGCTTTGAGAGCACCAACTGTTTGCCAAATTCAGCAAGTGTGAGTTCTGGCTGCATAAAGTTGGATTCTTAGGTCACGTCTTAACCGAAGAAGGATTATCAGTTGATCCCGCGAAGATCGAAGCTGTGACCCAATGGCAATCTCCAACGACTGTCAAGGAAGTCAGAAGCTTCCTCGGACTTGCGGGGTATTACCGCAAATTCGTGGAAGGATTCTCTAGCATTGCACGGCCAATGACTCAGCTCCTCAAGAAGGACAAGAAGTTCGAGTGGACGCCAAAATGCGAAGAAAGCTTCCAAGAGCTCAAGAAGAGATTGACCACCGCCCCAGTTCTGGCAACACCTGATATTCACAAGGAGTTCGTGATATATTGTGATGCCTCTCGAACCGGATTGGGAAGTGTTCTGATGCAAGAAGGCCGAGTCATAGCATACCTCTCCAGGCAGCTACGGCCCCATGAGGAGAACTACGCTACTCACGATCTTGAGGTAGCGGCAGTAGATCATGCCTTGAAGACATGGCGGCATTACCTCCTAGGGAAACGGTGTGAGATCTACACAGACCACAAAAGTCTGAAGTACATTTTCACCCAAAAGGAATTGAACATGAGGCAGCGCAGATGGTTGGAACTCATCAAAGACTATGACCTCAGTGTTCAATATCACCCCGGGAAGGCTAATGTGGTGGCCGATGCCTTAAGCAGGAAGGCTTGCTCCTTGAATGCTGTTATTCAAGAACGGCAGCCAGCCTTGTTTAAGGAACTCGAGCAATTCAGTTTGGAATTGGTCACCCCTGGATTTCTGGATCATTTGGAAGTCTGACCGACCCTGATGGATGAAGTCAAGAAGGCACAAGATGGACACGCAAGCATTGAAGGCATCAAAAAGAAGATGAAGCTGGGCAAGGCCCCAGGATTCTCCGAAGACGAGCACATGATTGTTTGGTACAAAGGCCGCGTCTGCGTACCAAACAACACAGAGCTGAAGACCCTGATTCTGCAAGAAGCCCACGACACTCCGTATTCCATCCACCCCGGAGGAACCAAGATGTACCAAGACTTGAAGGCACGATTCTGGTGGCATGGGATGAAAAGAGAGATTGCAACCTATGTTGCAAAGTGTGATGTATGCCAAAAGGTCAAGGCTGAATATCAGCGACCTGCTGGATTGCTTCAACCACTCAAGGTTCCTGAGTGGAAGTGGGATAAAGTCGGAATGGACTTCATCACTGGATTACCAAGGTCGAATAGAGGACATGACTGTATCTGGGTCATAGTCAATCATTTGACCAAGGTGGCCCATTTCATTCCTGTCGAGACCACTTATGATGGCAACCGGCTGACAGCTCTCTACATCGACAGAATCGTAAGTCTTCACGGCGTTCCCAAGGAGATTGTGTCAGATCGAGGAACCCAGTTCACCTCGAGGTTCTGGAAGAAGTTCTAAGAAGCCTTGGGAACCAAGTTATCTTTCAGCACAGCTTTCCACCCACAGACCGGAGGTCAGACAGAACGAGTCAATCAGATTCTCGAAGACATGCTCCGAGCCTGTGTCTTGACATATGGAACCAAATGGGAAGATTGTCTCCCTTTTGCCGAGTTCTCCTATAACAACAGTTACCAGTCGGGCCTTTAGATGGCACTATTTGATGTGTTGTACGGGCGCAGATGTCGCACACCCCTCAACTGGTCAGAGACTGGAGAAGGACTAGTCTTTGGACCGGATATTCTCCGCGCAGCAGAAGAGCAAGTCCAACTAGTCAGAGAGTGTTTGAAGGCAACCAAGTCAAGGCAAAAGAGCTATGCTGACACTCACCGTTGGGACATGAGTTTCCATGTCGGGGACCATGTGTACCTGCGAGTAACTCCTCTGAAGGGAACCAAGCGTTTCCACGTCAAGGGGAAGCTCGCACCAAGGTTCATCGGACCCTTTGAGATCACTGCACGACGAGGAGAAGTGGCTTACCAGTTGGAACTACCACCTGAGCTATCCGATGTGCACAATGTATTCCATGTGTCACAACTCCGGAAATGTCTCCAAGTTCCAGACAAGCCCAATCTCTACAAGGATGTTGATCACCAAGCCATTGATCTGCAGCCTGATTTGACCTACCGCGAGAAGCCCATTCGTATTCTGGATGAAGCAGAGCGACGGACGCGAAGCCGTACCTTCAAGTACTTGAAGGTCCAGTGGAGCAACCACACCGAAGCAGAAGCGACCTGGGAACGTGAAGACTATCTTAGATCCGAGTTTCCCGATCTCTCTTAAGACCTAGTTTAGGAATCTCGGGGACGAGATTCTTGTAAGGGGGGTAGGTCTATGACACCCTGCATTTTGTATCATGTTATTTGCATCAATGAAGCATGAAAATTTGGACCAACAATTTTTTTTGGCATCATTTGGTTTTTATTTGGAATTGAGTTTTCCTCCATGTGCTTTTTCATGTGCTCATTAAGTCAACTATTACCTCTTGTAGAATTCATCTCCATACCCAAAACTTCTGCCCAATGATCATGCCAAGTGCTATATAGCAGTATAGTATTTTCTTACAAAATTAATTTGGCCAAAATGTATTTTATAAATTTAGTTTTCCAAAAACCCCTGAATTGAGATTTGCACTGCAAGTACTTGATTTAGGGTAAGAAAATTATTTCAAAAGTTACATTTGAAACCTAGTAGTCATAGGACTCCCAGAAACCACAAAATTATAATTTTAAAAGTTATTTTCCTATTTTACTTAAAAGCTTTTTCTTAAGGCCAGAAATGGTCTTTAATAGGGGAAAATTATTTAACTATTTCAAAAATATTTTCCAAAATTCAGGGAGACTCATAGGACATATATTGTCCATATATAAGAGTTTCAACACTTGGTCATGTTCAAAATAATGGGCTAATCCCTCTAAAACCCTTTTTGGATGTTTCAAGCTTTTGAAATATTTACAAAGGAAATATTCTCCAGAAATTCCAGGGAAATTCTATCATGTCACATATGACATATTTGATGATCTTGCCAAGTCCCATGCCTTGGGAAGCAACAAAACCTCATCAAAACCCTTCATCACCATTCTGTCCATATTTGAAGTTTGAGCAACTTTACATTGCCAAACTTGTCCAAATGCTCTCAAACTTGGTGCACATGCTAGAAATGCCTAATAAGGCATCTAGACCAAATGGCACAAGATTTGGAATAGAGCAACTTGATCAGAACACCCCAAAACCCTTTTTGTTCAAATGCAAATTTGAACAACTTTACATTGCCAACTTTTTACCTGGAGCTTCAAACTTTGTGGGCATGATCAATACCCCAAATGATGAAACTACACCAAGTGGTGCATCAAGGGGAGATGTTTAGCTTGACTCAAACAAGATGAAGTCATTTCTGTTGATTTCTAGGGTTCACCAAAGTTACATTGGCTAGTTTCTTCAAATGAGCCCAAATTTGGTGAAGCACCTTATTTTCACATGTCATTCAATCCTGTTAAGTGTCATGGCAAGTGGAGACCATTTGCTTGACCAAACACTGATCAAACACCTTCTGCAGATTTACCAAAACCCTCTTCTTGATCACTTTCACCTTTTACCTTGGCCTCAACTTTCTACCACATGTTCACCCAGTTACTAGCTATCTCCAGTAACTTCCCCAGGACCCCAGCTCCATGATTGAGGGGTAAAAACCCTAGTTCACCCTGCTGGACAGCCATTTCTTACCAAGTCACCAGCTTCCTCTCTCTCACACAGCATCTCCAGAGCATCCAAGGCCACAGGCCATTTCTTTACTCCTCCCTTGACCTTCTAGACAACCTTGGGCACGTTGGACATGACCAGTGCGGCGAGGGCACGAATGTGCCAGCCATTCGGGCGCTCTGGAGCACGCTACAGTGCGCCACCGCACTGTAGCTTCGCCCAATCAGCTGCCCCCGACAGCCTCGGGCTCCTCCCTCGCGCCTCTCAACGTGCCTCGACGTCCGCGACCACCCCGACGCTGTCCCCCCTCCTCCTGTGCCCTCCAGTGGCCATCGCCACACGCGCACCGGCCGCCCGCAACGCCCACTCCTTGGGCTCGCACGTGCGCACGGCCTGGAAGCTTCCCCGCTCCTCCTCTCTCCTCTAATGTTCGTAGGGATCGTCCAGCAACGCCGTAGACTTGTTCCCATCGCCTCCCGTGCGCTGTAGCGTCGAGCAGCAGCTCGCCGGCGCACTGGTCCATGGGGCTCCGCCGTTCCCCTATAAATAGGACCCCCCCGAGCCTCTCCAACAGCACCAGCAGCTTCTCCTCATCCCCAGCATCACTCCAGCACCACCAGTTCGTCCCCAGAAGACCCCAGTGCTCGGGATCGACCGGAGCTCCGCCGTGTCGGGCCGTCGGTGATCTCGTAGTACGGGCCTCTTCCGCCCCTCCTTTTGTCCGATCTAGAACCGCCGTGCACCACTGACTCGTTCCCCTCGCTTTCCCCTCTCTGTTGCAGTCAGGAACGGCCGGAGCGACGACCTCCCGAAGCTCCTCCGCCGTCCCACCTCGCCGCCGGCGAACCCAACCTCCCCGGCGTGCCGCACCACCACCCCTACATCCGCCACTCGACGCTGAACCCGACCCTGCCCTCCGTTGCCGTCGCCGTGGCCGAAATCGCCGCCGGTGAGCTCGCCGTCGCCGTGGCCGTGAGGTTGGAGATGACAGGCGGGCCCCGCCTGTCATCCTCACCCCTCTCTCCACCTCCTCTCAGCCACTGACCGCCGGGCCCCGCCCGTCAGGTTTGAAAACCTGACGTGCGCGCGCTAGCACCCGTGCGGCTGGGCTGGTTTGCCTCGGCCGTGCACTGTGGCCCCTCTGGCCCAGTAGCACAGGGGCATTTCTTTTTATTCTTTTTGTAATTATTTCAAACATTTTTACAGAAATGAATATTGGTCCAAATGAAATAATTCCAACTCCTAAATTCTTGTAATATTCCAACCTATTTAATGGTGTAACTTTCACACACATCCATGAAACTTTTCTGTTCTGTTCAAATTTAAATTCAAATTTGAGCAATAAAACTCCTGTTCTAAAATCATTAGATTCCATTCTGTTACTCCAAAACTCCAACTAAGAATTTTCCCCATCTTAGAAATCCCTCTAGTATTTTACAAAAATAAGTTGACATTTTTCTGAGCACTTTGATTTTTCTGTTTTATTTGTGGTCTTATTTTTCCGTTGTTATTATGCGACGTATAGATACCGTATTTGACGAAGTTGCTGGAGAAGGAGAAGGAGAAGGATTTGAAGACTTCGAAGACTAAGCCAATCCAGGCAAGTAGCCCTTTGACCATGATACACTTGTTCCTCGGAACCCGTTTGTTTCCGATGCATGATGATAGGGTTACGGTGGTGACCTAGTTGAAACCACCACATGATGCATGCCATGATCTTGATCTTGCTATGTGCTAGATGACATGCTAATAGTTAGTAATGATGCTTAGTGATGCATGTGTGATTTGAACCTTCGTGGTTGGAATCTTTGCATGAACCCATCGGGTGCCCCTAATGCCCGAGGGTAATGTTGAGTTAGGTCATCACTTGAGGAAGAAGTGATGTGCCGGTAAATCTTGTGCATGGGTGAAATAATGGATTAGATTTATGTGTGACTACCGTCCCAACCAAACATGTGCGACCACACTACCCCTTATGGGACGGGGCTTTATTGACTACTTAGGTCGATACTAGCATGGTGCCCGCATTACTAGTGACGGGAAGACTTTAGGTCTTTCCCGGGACGGGGTCGTGCTTGGATAGACGGCCATGACTGTTTTTACAGGGCACCGGACACACCGTTGGTCCCTTCGGGTACGCGTGACATTGAAATTAGGGCAAGTCCCGTGATCTATTGTTTGTACCCGAGGGCCGTGTACCAACGAGTGGACTCTATGTTAGTGTCGTCTAAGGAAACATAATGACCGGGTGCTTCCCCCGAGTACTTGAGGTACTGCGGGATCGTGGATGACACGAAAGCTTCCTGGACCTTGTGGGTAAAGTGTGCAACCTCTGCAGAGTGTAAAACTATTCGAATAGCCGTGTCCACGGTCAAGGACAGTTGGGTGGTGCTACTTAAACTATGTCCAGAATTTTACTTCATCGGTGAAAGTATGTGTGTGATGAGTCAAGGTGGAGACTTGACTCGATGAGTTGAAACATATTCATGTTGATATCGGTAACCTGTCTTCAAGGTTACGCACGTTATTGATGCATAAACCTGATGGTAGAATATTCATTCTAGCCCTTTGCTAGATTGTTCATTATTGTTCAACTGCACTATTACTTTGTACCACATCATGGGTTGCTTGCGAGTACATTCAAAGTACTCATTGGCTTGCCACTGGTTATTTAATTGGCCAGGCATGGAGGAACAGGAATATGATGAAGAGTTCTTTGGATACGAACATGCGAACTAGGACGCTATCCCAGTCAGAATGCTTGTAGGGTTAAGGCAGATGGCATGGGTTCTACCTATTATCGAAGACTTCCGCTATTTGAGTTATTTGCTATTCAGCCCGTGAGGCTTTATCTATGTTAGACTTGGCCATAATGGCCTTAATTTGTGTAAGACGGTATGTATGGATGTAAGACTCTTGTTATTCAGCTTCTGTGTGTTCAGTGAGCATTGATCTCTAGGATCACTGTACACGTGCATTCGGTGATCTCGACTTCTAAGTCGGGGTCCCCACAAAGGCCATCTAACACGATAACAACGGAAGGCTTGGAAGATAAGTGAGTCCATCAACTCCAGCGGCATCACTGAGTATAGAACCACGACCTAAAAGGGCATCTTACTCGTCGTCTGAAAAGTCTGCAACATGAAACGTTGCAGCCCGAAAACGGGCCAGCACATGGAATATGCTGGCAAGGTAACACAAGAGAATGCAATGAAAGTGAGGCTATACTATATGCAATATGGCTGGTGGAAAGCTCTATGGTTAAGTTTTTGCATAAAGCCATTTTTTCCCTACTTCAAAGGAATAGATTTTAATTAACTATCATGGTAGTTGAAACATCGTTGAGAAGATAGACATCCTCTCAACCCCAATTAAAATAATCATTAAACCCAACAAAATTAATTAGAGTAACATGATGAGATTCACATGATAATCCAAGTACTAGATACTCAATACGTCCATAACCAGGGACACGGCTAATCATGATCAGTTTGTACACTCTGCAGAGGTTTGTGCACTTTTCCCCACAAGACTCGATCTCCTCCGTTTGGTTTCTCGCACTGCATGGTGTTTGAGAAACGGATGACCGAGACACAGTCTTTCCGAAGAGGTCCCCTTAACCAGATAGATAGGCCGGTACACCTACAAAACCCACTACATCTGCGAGCCCATCATGGAAAGGTTTCCCACAACTTACTCAACTATGCCAGAGCCCATATTGGCATGTGGCTGCACACGGAAGTTTCTAGTATGAAAAATCTCATGATCCCTTTGAGCCTGGGTGGCGGTCCAAAAGAAAAACAGGCAATCACTGGAATACCCAGATGCCTCAATCCACCCAGATGTGTATTAATGTTGCCACCTTAAGTTGAACCATTAATTAACAAACTCACATCTGTCATGGATTTCACTCAAACCCAACCCACGTCTAGGAGCATAGCATGTTCTAACAGCAAACGTACAAGTAACTCCCAAGGGTTTGAATGCAATGCAGGTAATAGGTACTACCTCAAACTACTTCCCAATCCCACAAATTAATTAATTCTACTCATGCAATGTGTGAGGTTTGACTAATGCAATGAAAACTAGGTAATTGGAAAGTATGATCAAAGTGTTACTTGCCTTGCTGATGATCCGCAAAACCTAGAGACTCAAAGTAGCAAGCGGCGCACTTCGGGTACTCTATCGCAATCAAACAAGCATACAATAAGTACTTAGCTAATGCACGGGTAAAACTCAAATAAGAGATCTAACTAGATAGTTCAACTTAAGAACTCCGGTTTGCAAAAAGAATCAACTCGAAAGAAGCAACGAAACTCAAACTGCGAAAGAAACATGCTCCGAATTACTAGTTGGCCTAAAGTCAAATTTTACAGTAGCCAAAACTTTGTTCAAGTTGATCTAATGTAAAGAGGGCTTCGAGACGAAGATCTGGGATTTTGAATCACCTGATTCCGACTCTCGTGCGAAAAGAAAAACGAAAAACAAGATCAGGGCAGAAATCGCGATCGGAATAACCGCGGATAAATACCCCGAAAAAGAAAAACGACGAACAGGCTAACGAACGAACGTTCGCTGTCTGCGGTTAACTAACAAAAACCGTTCGTTAAAACGAACGTACGGACGAACGTCCGCTAATTAACTAAACCGAAAAAAACCGAACCGATCTATTCTAAAAAAAACAGATCTAGGTTTTCCTAAAACAAAACCGATCGGTTAACCGAAAAAACCGAAAACTACCTCGAACTCCGGCGGGGCGAGGCGGCGAGGCTCCGGCGGCGGCGGCGGCGGGAGGCGGCGCGGGCGGCGGGGCGGTGCGGCTCGAGCGGCAGCGGCGGGCGACGGCGCGGGCGGCGGGGCGGTGCGGGAGGCGGCGACGGCGGGATCCGGCGGCGGCGGAACCCGGCGGCGGCGGCTAGGGTTTGGGGGCACGGCGCGAGGCGGGCTGGCTGGGGCGGTGCGGGCCAGATTCGGGCGCTTATAAAGCCCAGGAGTCCTGGGCTAATAAGACTCCTAGTCGGTTTCCTTTTTTTTTATGAAAGAGTCCCGGCGCAGAAAAACTAACGAAAGAAATATCCAACGGACTCCAAAATTCCCAACATAAATTTTCACCGTCCTCTAATAATATATAGGACAAAGTGAACATTTTTCCCGGACATAAATGCAATTTTGAAAAACGCCTATTTTTCCTATGCAAATAAATCCGCAAATAAATCCAGAAAAATACCAAAAGTGATTTTAACATTTTTCCTCCAATATTTCTGTTATTTTGGAGAAGTCATATTATCTCCGCTCATATTTTGTATTTAGAAATATTTTTAGGAGAGAAAAATAATTAGAATCACACTGTCCTCGTACCGGTACTCGAGCGAACTCAAATACGAAAACGGTAAAATCCCCAACTCTCTCCGTAGGTCCTTGAGTTGCTTAGAATTTCGAGGAACGGCACGAACAAAAATGCAAAAAATGAAATGCAAATATGATCTATGTATAATATTCTAAATTGAAAATTTGGGATGTTACAAATATTATCTAGGAGTTTGGTAGCTTCTCCTAAGGTAGTTTCCATGAAAGTGCCTCCTGCGGCCGAATCTAAAAGATTTCTAGAAGCAAAATTAAAGCCAGCATAAAAGTTCTGAATAATCATCCATAGATACAAACCATGTGTAGGGCAATTACATATCATTAATTTCATTCTCTCCCAAGCTTGGCAACATGCTCATGATCTAGTTGCTTAAAATTCATAATTCTCTCCCAAACAAATTATTGTCAAGCAATTGATAGAAAAGAGAATAATTATGAGACTATCTAGGCATGATCATTATATATAGGCATCACGTCCGAGACAAGTAGACTGAAACGATTCTGCATCTACTACTATTACTCCACACATCGACCGCTATCAAGTGTGCATCTAGTGTATTGAGTTCATAAGAACAGAGTAACGCCTTAAGCAAGATGACATGATGTAGAGGGATAAACTCAAACTTAGTGATATAAACCCAAATCTTTTTAACCTCGATGGAAACAATACAATACGTGCCTTGCGGCCCCTACTATCACTGGGAAAGGACACCGCAAGATTGAACCCAAAGCCAATCACTTCTCCCATTGCAAGAACTATTGATCTAGTAGGCCAAACCAAACCAATAATTTGAAGAGACTTGCAACGATATTATAATCATACATAAAGAGTTCAGAAAAGAACCAAATATTTCTCATAGATAATCTTGGTCATAAGCCCACAATTCATTGGATCTCGACAAACACACCAAAAAAAGTGATTACATCGAATAGATCTCCTCGAAGACCAAGGAGAACTTTGTATTGAGATCCAAAGAGAGAGAAGAAGCCATCTAGATACTAGCTATGGACCTGAAGGTCTGTGGTAAACTACTCACAACTCATGGTGAGGGGATGATGATGATGTAGAAGCACTCCGTGGAAGATCCCCCTCCGGCGGAGCTCCGGAATAGGCCCCAAGATGGGATCTCACAGGAATAGAAGGTTACAACGGTGGAACTAGGGTTTTCTCTGTTGTTCTGATGGTTTTGGGGTATGTAGGTATATATAGGAGGAAGGAGGGCACCGGGGGCCAAACGTGGGGCCCACGAGGCAGGAGGGCAGGCCCTCTAGGGGGAGCGCCCCCACACTCGTGGGCGCCACGTGTTCCCTACTCTGTGGTTCTGAAGTATCCCGTGCGTGATTTTCTCAAAAATATCTCTCCCGAAGGTTTTATTTCGTTTGGACTCCGTTTGATATTCCTTTTCTACAAAACCCTGAAATAGGCAAAAAAACAGCAACCTGGACTGGGCCTTTGGGTTAGTAGGTTAGCCCAAAAATAATATAAAAGTGGATAACAAAGCCCATTAAACATCCAAAACTTCATAAATAATAGCATGGAACAATAAAAAATTATAGATACGTTGGAGACGTATCAGGGGGTATACAGTGCTTCGTCGTTACGGCGACACAACTCTTCTCTTTGCTCCGCAGTGAGGGGCTCAAGTACGTACCCATCGTGGTCCTACGAGTGACCATCGTCGCTATCGCCGCTATCACCGTGAGGGTACCCAGGCAGACTGTGCCGAGAGCCGACCATGAGGACCTCCGCCGCGGGGTCGCTTCTCCCGCACTCGGAAAGCGTATCCACGGAGCCAGTCGACCGGTTGACTGGCCCGTAGTGGTACTCGTCGGTCTCGATTGCCGCGACTTGGGGGGTGGCTGACTGGCGAGCCACCACGTGCTTCACCCATCGCTAGAGCCACGACCGACCGAATCGTTTGCGACGGCGTGTAGCGGGGAGAGCAGATGACGAGGGAGCCGACCGATACTGGGTCGTCGGCTGCCGGAGAAGGACGCCACAAGCACTTGCGCGAAAGTGCGCCGCCCCGCGGATGGGAAGTGCCTCGACGTCGAGGGGGGGGACTCTTGGAGCTAGGTGGAGTCATCGCCGATGAAGACGAGCGCGCCGAGTCGGATCTCGCGGCCCAAAGCCAGACCGCAGCCGGAAACCATGCTGATGAAGATCGGAGAAAAACTTGCAACCTCACCGGAAGTTGCTAAGACACCTGCCCCACGGTGGGCGCCAACTGTCGTGGTACTAGGC
This sequence comes from Secale cereale, assembly GCA_902687465.1. NCBI lineage: Eukaryota > Viridiplantae > Streptophyta > Magnoliopsida > Poales > Poaceae > Secale > Secale cereale. The sequence continues at coordinate 173,624,177 of LR738715.1, forward strand.
ATGACAGTGAGAGTAGGGGGGTACGTAGGAGGAGGCAAGGTCCTAGCTACGGCAAGGTTGTGCGCACGAGTTTTACGAGTTCAGGCCCCTCTCGGAGGAGGTAAAAGCCCTACGTCTCGGTGTCCGGCGGCTATCAACTGGAATATTGGTATGTGTGTTACAGTGGGCACTACTAGGAAAAGGGCTATAGATGATATGGTTACTAATGGCGCACCAGACATGTGGTGCGCCACTACTATATACTAATGGCGCACCATGTGTTGGTGCGCCATTAGTAACAATTTTTTTTCATTTTTTTTCAAAACTAGTAATGGCGCACTACATCTACGGTGCGCCATTAGTAATTTTGTTTCAATTTTTTTTAAAATTTTCTCAATTTTTTTTTTCAAAACTAGTAATGGCGCACCAGTGGATAGTGCACCATTACTAGTTAAACTAGTAATGGCGCACCACATCCACGGTGCGGCACTAGTAATTTTTTTTCAATTTTTGTTTCATTTTTTTTAAACTAGTAATGGCGCACCGTGTGTGTGGTGCGCCATTACTAGTTGAACTAGTAATGGCACCACTCCCATGGTGCGCCATTACTAACTTGGCTCAAAAATTCCACCGAATGCCCCTCCC
>LR738715.1:173624852-173639071 GCA_902687465.1 Secale cereale
CCCCCCCCCGTGGACCGCCTTTTCAGTTAAAAAATAAATAAAAGAAAATGATGGAAATGTAAAAAAAAAGTTTCCCATGTGATATGTGGTCTACTTGTTGGGAAAATTTACAAATATGAATTTCAACTTTATTTGCAAAATATCTCTGGAATTTGTAAAATGGGCATAACTTTTGCATACGAACTCGGATTAAAAAGTTTTTTATATGATCTCTGGAACCCCGTTAAACATTTTCAAAATCCCCAAAAACCTAACAGAAAAAAGTTACGGGGCATTTAAGATCTAGAGGGCGAAAAATTGAAAAAAAAATCAAACATACTAATGGCGCACCGTTTGCTAGGTGCGCCACAGTAACAGAAAAAAAATTGGTTTCGAAAAAAAATTGTTTTTTTTCAAAATATGATACGTAATATGACCGGGAAGTTTGAAATATTTTTTCAAAATTTCATCATACTCATGAACATGAACAAAGTCCTAGACATCTAAAAGGTTTAATAGGATTGATATAATAGATATATCAACAAGTGCGTGTGAAGTGAGCTGGTGCTGGGGTTGGATAGAATTGCGAAGTTAATCGTGCTCGGGCTGGAGTAGTGTGACGATGGGTGACCTTCCGGGAAGTTTGACCAGAGAGTGCGATTTGACTTGAGATTAAGCATATTTACCCAAGATTAAGCCATAGTGACATGAGATTAAGAAAAAAACGATTTTTTTTTTTAGAAATAATTCTGAATTTTTTTATAAAAAACTTGTTACTAATGGCGCACTTCTATGTGGTGCGCCATTAGTATACCAGATACTAATGGCGCACTAGTGGTGCGCCATTAGTAAAAAAATCTAATGGCGTGGTGCTAGTGACGCACCTGTAGTGCGTCATTAGTAGCGAAAACAGGTGCGCCACTAGCAGCCCTTTTCCTAGTAGTGGGGTGCGAACCCTTGTACCGGAGGAGGGGGTGGCTTATATAGAGTGCGCCAGGACCACAGCCGCCCCGCGTTACAAATGGTTCAATTTACATAAAGACAAGACGTTACTGATACGCCTGTAATAAAGAGCTTTAATGGCCTTTAAATCTACGGAGTGAATGCCCGACCGTTGCTAGTCTTACCTGACTTTAGACCTTCTGTGCGTGGAGTGACTTCTTGTACGGTCTAGTTACTTCATTCCTGTCGAATGGAATTGGGGTATCCGAGAGGATAATATGGTGTAGTGGATTGCGCTCTTTGGCCACTTCAGTCGGTATCTTTGGTCATCCTTGGAATGTCTTTGATCTTAGGGTAGTGACCTTGGGTAGGGCGTCTAGGTCAGGCCTATGACCCAGCCCTAGGTTTATGGTGTCGTCACAGGTGACGTGAGAGGGAATTGCTCGCAGCAAGCATTGCCTAGCACTGTCCCTTAAGGCAGGAGTCAATGACTGACAAGCGATTACCCTTATGTAGGACCTATAGGGGTGATTTTTGATGGCTTCGGAGCATCTCAAGTGATGTGTCCAGTCGTGTGTCGCATGTTGGGCGTTCCTTTTAAATTTTATTATCTTTATTATTTTTTACGAGTTTTGGATTATCTTTTTTTTTGGGTTTTTCGCCTTTTGGACTTTTCCCTAGGATTTAGAGTTTTTTTGTATGAAGCAGAACAATGCATTTTCAAAAGGAAAAAAAATCCGTGCCACCATGAGAAGCACAATTGTGTTTCTCATAGAAGCACACATTTGCTTCCATGAGAAGCACAAGCCATGCTTTCGCGAGAAGCAAATATATGCTTCCATGAGAAGCAGCTCGACTGTGCTTTTACTTGCAAAGGGAAGAATACAATATGTGTTAGTGTACTTCCTCGCAAAAAAGAGGAATCATAGCTTGTGCTTCCAGAAAAAGAGTAAATACCGCAACAATGCTATTAGGCTTCGTTTACCTTTTCAAATTTCGTTCTTTTGTTGTCGGTTTGTCTGGATTTGTTTTTTGTTTCCAATTTTTCGCAAAAAGAAAGTTCGTCGAAAAATATTAACATGCGATCTAGTTTCAAGGATCTCAACGTGAGAAATTCAACGATGAAAATGGTTTGGGTATTTTGGGCACACGGTTCAAAAGATAAAACATTTTGAATAAATGAATCTAGAAAAACTTTGAGGTTGTGAAAGTGAAGTACATGTAGTGCGTGAGAAAGTCGAAATGTGACCTTCGCAATGGGTAATCCTTTACGAGTGATTTCTCCTAAAGGCAAGTCACTCATGAGCATAGCAAACAGGTTGTGGCCCCAATTTCACAGTCACTAGCTCTCGCTTGCTCGCTATGTGTTGCCCTTACGTGGAAAAATAGTGCTTGTAAAGAAGATTAGAAATGTTTTTTATAGAATATTTCTTTAATGAATTAAAAAGATCATAACTTCAAAAAATCATAGATTTTAAAAGGTTTGCAAATATGAAAGATGTTCATGAATTTATAAAACATGAATTTTATAAATGTTTATTGTATTTAAAAATTGTTTTTTAATTTGAAAACATTTCTTAGATTTTAAAAGATAATGAATTTTAAGAATGTTTCAACACTTGGAAAAAGTACATGTATTTTTTAAAGTAGGATAATTCAAGAAATATTCGTAATTTTAGAAAATGTTTGTATTTTTTAATAACATGATTTTTAAAATGAGTATGAGTTTTAGGAAAATGTTCACAAATTTGCTAATTATTCATATTATTTAGAAAAATCACAATTAAAAATATTTTTAAATAATAATAAATAAAATAAAAGGAACAAGAAAGGACTTTGTTAAATGAAAAAAAGGAAAAAGAAAAAAAAATACAAAACAGTAAATAGAATTTAAAACCGGCAAATAAAATGAAACATAGGAAAGCAAACCCAGAAAACTAGGGGAAACTAATGCACGAGGCGGAACATGAAGCATGCCTCCAGGCTGCCGGTGCGATAGAGATTCGCGACTGAATATGAGTAATCCCATTTCACTAGCGACAGCCACACGCGTGGGGTGGATGCAGTGCTAAAAGCAAAATATTTAAAAATAAAAAGGAAAGGTAAAATAAAAATAAAAATGAGAAAACCATAACTAAAAATTAGCCAACAAAATGGGACGCATAAAAACTAGCCCACAAAGCCAGCGGAACTAATGCACGATACGAAAGAAGAAGGGCACCTCCTGGCTGCTAGCGTGGCTACTGGAGATTCGCGACTCAATATGTGTAAACACATGCCACTGGAGACTGCCACCGATGTAGGGTGGATGTAGCATCGAAGGGTGAGGGCATAGGGGCTCGTGTATGCCAAGGCACAGAACGGCTCTGCAGAGGCGGATGAGGGGACGCTGCTGGTGGTGCCTACGAAGCATCGGCAGTAGGGAGCATCACCAACGGCTGGGGCGTGATGGCTCCCACTGCCTGATGTTTGCTCTTATGAATCTTTTTGCGGTATGTATCCACACTCCCACATCATATTCTTCTTGAAGTGCTGGTAGATGTTTGGAGAAGTTGATCGCCAGATTGCTGTTGCTTGTGTGGAGATCAAGGTGGCCTTTTTATAGACGACAACTCTAGTGTGTTTTCTCTTGATTTGTTGGTTAACCACAATTTTTTAAAGTTGCCATGTGACCTTTTGTTGTCCAAATATATACGCTTGACATGTTCAATTAGCCCCCCGCCCCCCTAATTTTTCCATATGACCATCCATATTTTCTACATTTGTCATGACATATTGACCCAATTTTTTTTGACATTTCACTTGTAATTTGTTTTTCCTAGTTTGCTATCATGTGTACTACTTGGATAACAAATCATACATTTTTGTGTTTCTACAATTGCCATGGCAACTTTAAGTTAACAAGATCTTTCTATAGTTGCCCATGTGACTCTTTTTCTCACGAATTACATGCATTTTGCCATGTCATAAATATATTATTCTATGTTTGCCAACAACTATAGAGATTTTTTTAATATCATGGTAATTTCATTAATTAGGACATGGTTGTTTTACTGTAGGTAACATGACACATTTTATTATTTAGACCATGACAATTATATTAATTAGACCATGACAATTATATTAACTAGACGATTCCTCGTGTGTTGTTGCGAGAATTGTTTGATGAAAATTTGGATTGATAACATGAGAACCAAAATTAAAATGCATATGACATATTATATTTGATTATGTATAGTTGTAGCAAAATTTATTGAATATAAGTAGAATAATTTAATGGAACTATTTTTCCATGCATGGTTGAATGTTGTGGTGGGTCTTTCTAAAGCATGGTTGCATGTTGAGGTGGGTCTTACTGTTCACATTATATATGATGAGGTGGCATGTTTGCGCATTGAGATATATAAGTTAGGTGGGATGACTATCTTAGGTATATAGGATTAGTCTATGGTAGTTTTATTTTTGTGTTTAGCATGGTACTTTTATTCTATACACCATGGCAATTTCATTAATTAGGCCGTGATAGTTTGATTGCAGGTAGCATGGCACTTTTATTACTAGACCTTTTACCATTTTTTACTATTTATACAATGGTAATTTATTAACTAGACTATAATAGTTTTATTGTAAGTAGCATGGCAATATTATTTTAACAAAGCTATGACAGTTTGTTTTTCCTCCTAAATTCATGGCAATTTGCCATGGCAACATTTTTTTGGCCATGGTCTATCGCAAGTTTATTTAACATAACACGATAATTCAATATTTTATGTACCATGCCAATTTTTGTATTTTCCAATAGTTGCTATGTTTTTCTAGGGAAAAAAATCCCTAATTTTGCCATCTTACATAAGAACAAATTTCCCAAAATCAGCACCAACCAATGGAAAATTCCTAAATAAGTGCCATGTGTCCATGGAAACTTCCTAAATTTTCCATATTTTTTAAAGAAGAAATTTCTTAATTTTTTCCTTGCTCCTGTTACAAACACCAATAGTTGCCATGCGTTTTTTTGGAAAACAAGCTTTCTTGAATTTTCCTTCTGCAATTTCATTATAGGTAGCATGGTAATTTTATTAATTGGAATATGATAGTTTTATTATATTTAGCATGAAAATGTTATAATTTAGGCCATGCAAATTTTATTTATAAGACCATGACAGATATATTATAGGAAGCATGACAATTTTATTCATTAGACCATGGTAGTTTCATCAATTAACTACCAAGACAGAAAACTTTTTAAACTAGTGAGTTCTCTATGAGAAAATATTATTTTTAAAACATGGCAATTTTTTGGGATAGTGACATGCCAAAGTTCTAAAAAATGAGGTAAGTTATCAAACAAAGTATGAAAAACGACATGGCAAAAGTGAAAAAAGTTTTTGTTTTCACATTGTTTGCACTATTCACATGGAAAATTCATATATCATTTGCGTCCCTCCAAATTTGTGTAAAACTTTAATAAATTTTGCAATGTTCACATGACAACTTATAGGATTTTTTGGTATTTTATGACATGACATATGTAGACACCATCCAACTTTTAAGAAATTTGTAAGGCATGGCAAATTTTACAACCTTTTGGTATTGGTCACATGGCAACTTCACAATTGCGTTTCCTTTTCTTCATCATGCTATATTGTAACACATCGCAATTTTTGACACCCTAGTTTTTGCCACTTTTTTGTTCCTTTTCTTTCTGTGAATGTTCCATTTACACTTGGTTTCCTATCAATTCATTTGGACTTAGCACTTGGAAATATTTTTGATTTTCTTCCAAGTGAGACCAGTCACTCTAGACCACCTCAAAATCTCAGGTCTCTCACTCCCTTGCCATCTCATAATATTTCATTATCATCAAATATTCTTTCTCTCTCAGAAACAACCCCTCTGTTCCCTTTCTATATACATTCAAAATCTCAGGTCTCACACTTCCTTGCCGTTCGTCCACCTCCGACAGAGCTACGGGTACGCACACGTTCCCCGTGTTGTGCTAAATCCATCCCGACCCTCGACAGCGACCACTATGGCCTCCTCGCCGGAGAACCACCGACGACAATGCAGCCCGCCTATGCTCTCTCTCTTATAAACCTGACATGGGGACCCACCCATCAGCCTCTCTCTCCCTTCGAACCGTTTATCTAGTGAAGACGCCCTGGCGAAATACACCTTTGATGTGGCCCTCTCTGGAATTTCTTCTTAATTCAATGTAAACCAGATTTTAACCACAACTTTGACCACCTATCATTTCTAAATGAGAAGTCCAAATTAATTGAAACTTTTTTCTATGATTTTTTCTCGAGCTATTATTTCTGTTGGTATGATTTGAGATTTTTCCTTCCTGTCTAGAATTTCTAGCAATAGAAAAGGCTTTGTGTGGCACTTTATTTTTTCTATTTGAATTAGTTTTAGAAGAAACTAATTGTGTGGGAGAAGAACAGGAGTATTATGACACTCCTCTAGACTAAGTGTCACACCCTGATTTTCATGCCACATCACTTAAGCTAATAATCATGCTAAAATGTGGTTTAACAAAAACTTTGAGTTTTTTTGACTTTGCTTGATTGGTTTTTTGTTTGCTGCTTGCTAGTGCTCTAAAAATCAAATAAATCCTCCAGCTCATATACATCATCTCCTTGATCCAAAACCTTTTCCCAATGATCATGCCATGTGTATAAAACAGTATAGTATTTTCTTATAAAAACATTTTGGCCAAATAGTATTTTCTAAAATTAGTTTTCCAAAAACCCCTGAATTGAGGTTTGCACTACAAGTACCTTATTTAGGGTGTGAAAAATCTTTCAAAAGGTATATTTGAATCCTATTAGGTATAGGACTCCCATGAACCACAAAATTATAATTTTAAAAGTTATTTTTATATTTTATTTAAATGCTTTTTCTTTAGGCCAGAAATGGTCTTTAATAGGTTTAAATTATTTATCTATTTCAAAAATATTTGCCAAAAGTCAGGGAAACTCATAGGACATATATTGTCCATATATAAGAGTTTCAACACATGGTCATGTTCAAAATATTGGACAAATCCTTCATTAACCCTTTCTGGATATTTCAAGCTTTTGAAATATTTACAAAGGAAATATTCTCCAAAAATTCCAGGGAAATTCTATCATGTCAAATATGACATATTTGATGATCTTAAAAAGTCTCATGCCTTGAAGATCAAGGAAACATTATCTAATCCCCTCAAAACCATTTCTGTCCATTTTGAAGTTTGAGCAACTTTACATTGACAAACTTGACCAAATGCTCTCAAACTTGGTGCACATTATCAAATGATTTAAATATGCATCTATGCCAAATGGCACAAGTTTTGGAGAAGGATAACTTGATCTAAGTGCCCTAAAACCCATTCTGACCAGATCCAAATTTGAACAACTCTTCATTGCCAACTTTTTACTTGGGGCCTCAAATTTTTTGGACATGCTCACAAACCCAAATGATGACACTACACCTAGTGGTGCATCAAGGAGAGATGATTTGCTTAACTTAATATTGAAAAATCTATTTTTGGTGATTTCTAGGGTTCACCAAAGTTACATTGGCAACTTTGCCCAAATGAGCTCAAATTTTGTGGAAGGGCCTAAATCTATGTGCCATTTCACCCTGTTAAGTCCCATGTCAATTGGAAGACATTTGCTTTCCCAAAACTACATCAAACACCTTCTGCCATTTTACCAAAACCACTATTTTGCCCCCTTTTACTATTCTACTTTAGCGCAACTTTTTACCACAACTGCTCCTAGTCACCCTCTACCTCCAGGAACTCCTTTCCCTCATCAGCTCAATGATTGAAGGGGGTAAAACCCCATTTTACTCTTTTGGACAGCAACAATCTCCTCCTCTCTCACCTTCCTCCTCACTCCAGTGGCCCTCCATGGCATCCAAGGCCACAGCCCACTTCTTTACTCTTCCCCTGACCCCTAGACACCATTCGGCAAAGTGGACGCGTCCAGAACGGTGCGGACACGGCCATGCCGGCCATACGGACGCTCTGGAGCACGCTACAGTGTGCGCCCGCACTGTAGCCGCGTCTTGCCTGAGGCACCCGACAACCCAGGGCGTTGGGATCGTGTCCCCCGAGGCCACCTCGACGCCCGGGACATGGCAGCTAGTCGGCCCCCTTCTTCCTCTCTCTTTCCGGCCCCTGCTCGCATGCGCACCGTGGTCACCGAGAGCTCCAATGAGCACGCTCACACGCGCGCTGCCCTGGCGCATCCCCGCTCCTTCTCTCTCTTTCTCTAGGCGTAGATCACCCCTGCGAACACCCCAGACACGCCCACGCGCGGCCCTGTGACCCGTGGGGATGACAACGTGCTCGCCGGCGCACGGGACCAAGGTGGACCGTCGCCCACCTATTTACAGGCCACCCTCGAGCCCCCTCGCTGCTCCTTTGGCTCTCTCTCTCTCTCCCGTACGCCCCCCAGGCCAACCCACTGCTCCTCCCGTGCCCCCATTCTACTCCATGGCCGGGAACCTTGCCGCCGGCCACTGCTCAAATCCGTGCCAATTCGAGCCCCTCCCCTCCACCTCTCCACTCCAGAGCGTCACCAGAACCATCGCCGACCCGCCCCACACTCCAAGTCTTCCTCCCCGTGCCTGCATCCCCGTGCCCAAATCTCACTGCCGGCCTAGTCCGCTGCGGCCAACCCCCTTCTCAACTCGGTGCCCATGGGCGACCGTGCCGCCCATGGATGGATGCGGACGGGTCCCCTGAGCACGCCGGAGGGAAGAACATCGCCGGAGACGCCCCGTAGCGCCGACGACCGGCGACGAACACCTAGGTCCTCCGCAGCGCCGCGCGGGAGGTCGAGGACGAACCTGCCAGTGGTCCCCGTCTGTCGGCCGGCCAGCATGATTGAGCCACTGACGGGAGGGCCCCGCCCCGTTTAAGTGGAGACGGACTCCGCCCGCTGCCACCTTCACCGCAGGGAAGCGTATTCCCTGGAGTACGCTTCCTGCGTCGTCAGCCGAGCGCAGCCGAGCCACTGGGCCGGCCCACGGTCTATCTGTCCCCGTGTGCACAATATAAGGGTATAACCCTTTTTCCTTTCCTTTTTCTTTTCCAGACAACTTCAAAAAACCATAAATGAATCAAATGTATTCCAAATTTGACGATTCAAATTTCTAGGAGTTTCTAAAATCCTGATCTACCTGTTGGTGCAACATGCACATTTTTCCAGAAACTTTTCCTTCACAAATATTATCAAAATGTCATTATTCCATTTTTTGTGATGAACTTTAGAAAATCACAAAGAGCTCAAATTTGATCCAAATGCAATGGTTCAAATTCCTAGATGCTTGTAATATCCAAACTTAGTTTTGGAACATTTTTATTAATACTTTCTGCACCCCACCAAATAATGAGCCATTTCTCCATATTTATCAACTTTGCAAAATCCTAGGAAATTCATTTGAACTCCAAATCCAGTGAAACCAACTCCTAGATGCTTCTAAAATCATGATTTGTTAAATAGGTGCCTTTGCTCATTATTCAAAAATATAATTCTGTACACTTCTTTCAAATCCATAAACCCCTTGATTCCATCATATTGAAATGTGCCAAACCATCCATTGATCATACTCCAATGAAACCACCTTGGTTATTTTTCATATGACCAGAGGTATCCTAGAAAAGTCCAACTCCTATTTTTAGAGCACTTTTATTTTTCCTTTGTTGTGTTGCTTATTATGATTGTTTCCATCGTTAGTTGACGAAATAAACGGAGTACTCGGAGATGGACCAGAAGGTTTGAAGACTCGGAAGGATAAGGCAAGCAGCCCTTTGACCATGTTCGAGAAACCTTTTTATGCTTGTCTCATAGCACCTTATTATCAATGCATCGGAATCATGTAGAGGTGGTGACCACTTTGGTTGGTACCTTCGTTACTTTACTATTGAAGCTTGCATCAAACATGACCCTACCTTCCTATGAGGGCTATGTGGGTGGGAGTAGATATATATATATGTTATAGTAGTTGGCTACGCAATATGGGTCAGGGTTATGCATGGAAAGAAACAAGTGTGGTTTGACATACTTGCAAATAACCCATTGGGTGCCACTAATGCCCCTGGGAGGTGATGAGAAACTAGGGCACTACTCGGTGAAGTAGTAGTGTACCGAGGCTTGATGAAAGTGTTGTTTACTGAGATGGATTAGATTTATGTGTGATTACCGTCCCAACCAAACATGCGCAACCACTCTACCCTTATATGGGAAAGGGCATTATTGATTACCTAGGTCGATACTAGCATGGTGCCCGCATTACTAGTGACGGGGGTGACATGAGGTCACTGCCGGGATGGGGTCGTGCTTGGATAGGCGGCCATGACTGTTTTCACAGGGCACCGAACACACCGTTGGTACCCCGTGTCAGTGGTATATGATGAATATGGGAGCGAGTCTCCACAATTATTAAGATGTCAAATGTTGGCACGGGGGTTACTACCAATCGAGTGGACTCTATGTTAGTGTCGTCTAGGGAAAGATAGTGATCGGGTGCTTACCCCGGGTACTTGAGGTACCGCGGGTCGTGAATGACACGGAATTTCCACGGATCTTGTGGGTACAGTGTGCAACCTCTGCAGAGTGTAAAACTATTCGAATAGCCGTGTCCACGGTCAAGGACTGTTGGGTGGTGCTGCTTAGACTATGTCCATAGGTTTCTGGAAAACAACACGGTTTGGGTAAAATTTATTGATGTGATTGAGAGAAAGTCACAATGAGTGTGAGCAAGAGTTGTTCATAACTCTTTTCTGATGTTGATGTCTGTAACCTCATGATACTTGTTGCAGACGCATGCACGACCTTGTTATATGTTGATCATACTTGCATATGAAAAACTAGCTTTCCACAAAACTGCCAATTTAGCAGTAGAGCCTTGCATAATTATTCTGTCATCACACTTGGGTTGCTTGTGAGTACATTCAAAGTACTCATTGGCTTGCCAGTGGTTATTTTATTAGCCAGGCATGAGAGAACATGATATGATGAAGATTTCTTGGTGACGAACATGCGAGCTAGGACGCTTCCCAGTCAGAATGCCTGTAGGGTTAAGGCAGATGACATGGGTTCAAGTTGTTATTGTAGATTTCCGCTGCAACGATATACTCAAGACCTGACCATAATGGTCCTATTTGTGTAATACGGTATGTATGGATGTAAGACTCTTGTTATTCAGCTTATGTGTGTTCAGTGAGCATTGATCTCCGGGATAACTGTACACGTGCATTCGGTGATCACGACTTATGAGTCAGGGTCCCCACAGAGCTGGTATCAGAGCCATCCTGACTGTAGGAAGCCTTAGTTAGCATGGTCGTTAGTTAGGGTAAAACTATTTCCAAAACTATTACTGGTTTTCAAAACTATCTATACTTCTCTTCCCTTCTCAGTTTTTCCGAAAACTAGGCTATACTTTCCTTATTAATCTCTTCCCCCTTCAAAACTGTTGGTCGCTAGAACCCTTATGCCCCTGACCACTGGATATCCTGAAATCCTCGTGGATAATCTAGAAGGAGTACACCTTGCCAAACACTCATCCACCACTTCTGAACACAAGATTGGCGACACCACAACAGGATGATGCCAACAAAAGATACATCCTTGAGGAATGAAGACATGAAGACCCAGAAGATGGTGACATCCTTGACATTGCCCCAAGATGGTGCAACCTTAGCCTACGATGACCATGGCATGAGTTGTGCAAAATCATGATACACATCGCTAATAGAGTAATCCTGTCACTACCGTTGTTGTATCGGCAACCACCAGTGGATGAGAACCTCGCCATTTGGTCCGCCTCACTATAGTGAGCAAGAAAACGGTTCTCTTCGTCCCCCGCTCTTGGTGACGATGTTGTCATCAACGTAACCGACATGTTGAACCTCTACTATGCCTTGTTAATATCATTGCATAAAGGATTGCCTACCTGATACCCTCGATGCCCCAGAAGGCACAAGGGATTGTCATGATTAAAGAGACAAGAGAAGACCAAGTCAACGCCAGCTACAAGGAGACACCTTCACCACATCACCTCATTAGGCGAGAAGTTGTTGAAGATTCTTCAGGCTCAACCCGGATCGTTCATCAAACAACTACAAGGGACATAGCAACACCTGAGGAAACTCGGAAGACTGCACGAGGCACAAGTCACGACTGCTGAGTCCGAGAACCCCTAGGGTAGGATGAGTCGTGTACCCCCTATGCGCAGTCGAGTCCGTATAATGGTTCGAATAGAACCATGATTGTGTGTTGCTTGCTTTTATTTGTTTGTGTTTTGATATCAGTCGCACTTTTGCCCTAGGCTACAAGTGCATGGCTATATCATCTTCCTTGCCTTGTTTCTTTTGTTTTGGCCTTTTTGCACCTGTTTGTTTGCACCTGCACTATAGAACCCCCTTTAGGCATCCCCCTCCTCTATGCTACTTTTTCCCTCTCTTCTCTCTCCCCAACTGAAGACCCGCAAGACAAGATGCACCAAGGATTCTACCTCGGCAACCAACTGGCACTGAAGACTTCTGCTACAACCTCCACGATCAAGTGCAACCCCGTGAAGTTATGTTTAACCCTCCAGGCAAGAGACCCATTCCTAGACCCTTTTATACTTCACGAGACACTCCAGCACAAACCCTTAACCACGTGCCTAACCCATAGAATGCGAGAGAACCATTCAAGCCTTTGTAACCTTGCACAACACTGGGTTCGTAATGGAACTAGTGGACACAGTAAGTGAACACATTTTCATCCTAATATAGCACAAGAACTGATGATGCCATAGATAGACCAATTTGAGGATATAAGACAGATGACTTGGTGGCTTTATATCAGTGACTTCGAGGAATTATCTGAGACCTTGATGGATTGTGAGGTTTTCATGTTGGTGGGATCATGATTAATGGAGTAGCGTAACTTTCATCACCCTGGAGTAACTTGGATTTGCAGGGCTATTGAGATGGCAAGATGAAATTCTTGGAGGTATAAGGATTTGACCTAGCCAGGGGATATTGATAGCAGATAATTGACATTTTGAGGATGACTTTGGGGAAATGTAGGAGTACTCGTTGGACATGAGATTTGGATTTATGTAGGTGATTCTGATTGGGTATATATGCTAAGTATGTCTACATGGTGTGGAGTGAATTGGATTTAGACCGTTGATCTTGATTCCATGTTTCTCGGTGGACAATAAACTAGGAGATTGGATTAATTGTCGGAGTTGATTTAGGGATCTATATAACCATGACCTTGGAGTTTACTTGACCCTAATGCTGGGAATTTGGTGGACTTACTATCATAATGCATAGCCCTTCCAAGTATTTGGGTATTATAGGGACTTGAGATCTTGTGGGACACCGTAGACATCGGATTTGTAGAATTGTTAAATTATGTGGCAATTGATGGAAGAAATGGCCTATTGGAGTTGATCTATAGGAAGGAAACAAAATCTTGGAGTGGCATATGACGTGTTTCCTTAGAATAGAGATGCATTATCTTGAACCTTGCAAGAATAGGTTGGGCGCTTGGATTGTGGTGTTTGACCCTTGCTTGGCAGCTTGTATGCCCTACCCGTGGATTTTTAGGGGTAGCCATGCATATGATTATTGGGATCGTAGATATGTACGATTTTGTTAGACAGCCTCTTGGGAGTCATGAGGATATGTATGGCATGAGTGGTGATTGAAGTTGGTCCATACGAGAGGATGCATTTAGTAGTATAAGGTTATTCGTTTGGAGTACTAGATGGAGCTATTGGCATCTCAGAAACCATGCGTAAGGACAAGATAATAAACATTCACTCACTCACTAGAATCCTTGAAGCCCTTAAGCCCCACCAAGCCACAGCATGGTCAGATCCCGACCACACGCCTTGGCTCTGAGTCAAGAAGACCTTTGCAAATACTCAACAGAGACCACCAGCAATACCCCAGCCTACCTTGCGTACCCCGAAGACTTCATGGAGTACTTGGATGAGTTGGGTAACATCATTATTTGATGACCTACTTGTCTGCCCGAAGACAAGAAGAGATGGTCAGCTGGATGGAAGGCATTTGAAGACTGACATGTCAAGAAGGAAGAACTACACCGACCACCATCCTCGAGATGTAAACTTCCACGTCGAAGACCGGGCGTATCTCCAAACCACTCCTCTCGTTGGAACCAAGCGTTTCCATGTCGAAGGGACGCTCACACCAAGAATTATCGACTTTCTTCAAGACCACTGCAAGACAAATAGTAGATGGCTACCAGCTAGATTTACCACCTGAGATACCCCCCCCC